>VZSV01000006.1:3951701-4015188 GCA_013398735.1 Nothocercus julius
GTCTGTCAGCTGCTTTGGATCTGTTCTTGCTTTTAGCTCCCAAGCCTACTCCTAGTATTTCTGTCTGCCATGGCTATGTACTTGTCAGGTAAGATAGTTAAGAAGATGACAAAATTTAGTTTGAGGGAGAAGGAATCACTTTTTTTTTTTTTTCTCTCTCTCTTTTTTAAACCTATAGACCTCTTATCAAACCTCAGCTTTTTATTTAAAGTACTCTAAAATATGTATTAAATAAAATTAATTTTTTTCTTAGTCTAAAAGATTTTTTTTTTTCTCTCAGTACTTTACAGATCAACATTCAATTTCTGTTGTCCTGATAACTTTTGCCCTTCAAATGATGGGTATTTGATGTTTTTGTCAAAGTTATTAAGAAACCCCCCCCTTATCAGCAAACTACCATTTCTCTAAAAAGATGCACTTTTAACCAAAGGTTGATAGTTAAAGGGTATGAAGTGTAATAAATTAGTTTTGGTTTGTAAGATCTTTGATTCTTATTGCCCTTTTAGAAGTTGAGGCTTTTTTTAATCCAGTCTTTTATCTTTTATAGAAAATTCTGAAGACCTTTATGTAGGCTTTAGTTTACCTGTAGTATTTGGCTGTAGCATTATATGTTCTTCCATTCATCTTTTACCACAAATACGTTTTCTTTTTTTCCCTTCTTCCTTTTGGAAGTACCTCTTATGTCTAGGTTGCTTTCTAAAAGGGGAGTTATTTAAGATTGACTGTTTAAGGGATGTAAGATACTGACCTTGGAAAACATCTTTTTTATTCTGCAGGACGTGTATGAGGAAGTTTATTTTTTGATGCTCGTATTCAGTAAGGCATCTCATTGTATCAGCGCATCCACGTTTTGTCTCTTGGCTTGTTGATAAGGCAGATGCGTACCTCCAACTGTTCAGACCATTTGCTGTCTCCCTTTAAAGGTTTTATGGATTATGTTGCTGGAAAATGAGTAACTCATGACCACGTATCTTCAGGGAAGGCAGTAGAAAATGGGATAGTCTGGAGAATCTGATTTCTCTAGTCACTAAGACTAAGGGAATTTCATGTGGTCGCTAACTATTTACTCTGCCCCTTTTATTTTGTAGGTGCTTTGCTCTAGGCATCATTATCTACACACTGCATTACTAAGTGACAGGACAGAAGAACTTGCCTAAATTGGGCAAACTGGGTCAAACTGGAATCATTAGCAGTTTCTTCAACACATCACGTTTCTTCAGTGTGATATGTTAGCTGAACTGCTGCACAGCCACGGAAAACATTTCAAATTCATATACGTGTGGAGCACATACTCAGGAGATGCTGCTCCAGGCATTAATTTATATCTATCAAAAACTTCCTTTATTGCTGCTTTGTACTTAAAGGCATCTAATGAAGGCTTCCATTTAAATCCTCGAGTAGTTACAGTGCAGCTTGTAGAATTCTTTAGCTTTCATGAGGAAAGCAGCATGACATTTCTATGCCACAGCTTTTCTAAAATAGAGGGGTATAACCACCTGTGAATTTAGATTTAAATAATAGGTAAATAATATGACTTGAAACTACGTTTTGAAATAAAGTCCTCATTTTATTAGGTCTGGGCCTTGGCATATATTAAGAACTTAGTGTTCTTACACACATTTTACATTACACATTTTAAGAAGTGTGTAGGTGTTTTTCTGAGGTTTTGAAATTTTTTTTTCTATTCATCTTTCCAAATATACTTTAGAGACATCACCATGATACTATTTCTGGGATCTTTCACCTAACAGGGTAAACTGCACTGCTTCCATTTGAGGAAAAGTTAATCTAATAATACTTGGCAAAACAGAGACATTCAGAAAGCAGGTGTATATATAACATCAAAAAAGTCAATGGCGCTTTATAACATTATCAAAATACATCTGATTATGTAGAAAACTGGACTAAATTGCAAAAATATGTCTGTATGTTTTGGTAAGACTTGTTCTTCTCCATCTCCTCATCTGTCTCTGTTGCACACTCTTCTAGTATGTAATATTTCTTTCTCTGCCTAAGTGAGGCTAAAACAAAATAATTTTTCAGCACAGAATTGGTTAGATCTAATATAGTTCCTGCTTGATTGTTTTGGTATTATTGTGACTTAGTAGTGATTGTTAGCCCTCATAAATGCTCATTTAATAGGGAAAACTTCTATCAAAGCTGCCCCCCAGTTTCATCCACCAACTTGCAATGTGCTCTTGCTCCTAACTGTTGGACATACATATTTGCTACTTTGAAAAACTTAACTACCTGGAGTAAAACTCATTGGGATTTAGTATGATGCATTGCCAATGTATAAAAGCCCAGTCATTGGATATCACTCTTCATTTTGTAACTCTATTCTGTCTTTTTGGTTGAATATAGGTTTACATTGTTACAAGTTTCCTTTTGCACTGATAGTATGTATAGCATTATGTACTTGGTTGCTTGTATATCATAACAGAATTCAGGAGGACTCTCCTTTTTCTGTTATTCAAAATGGAGAGAATTGATATGGATGAATCAATTAATTTTGTTTGATACTGGGGATATAATGCACTAAATGTTTTGATGAATCAGAAAAGTACAATCAGTGATCGGGCATTAAATCAAATTAGGAGTGTGGAGCTCCACAGTCTTTTGATTCATACTTTTTTTGGGAGCTGCTAACAATACATTATTTTATAACAGAATGAGCACAAGGAAGAGGACATGAAGAGATTAAATGTTTAGGATCACAGATGTAATCTGAATTTCTTTCTTAAATCATTAAAGGGTAAATGTTAAAGAACAGTTGGGATTAAAAAGTAACTTCCAGTTATGAAACCATAGCAGTGAAGATGATAAAACTTGTATGTCCAAATTCTGCGGGCATATAGCTTACCTAATGTTCACATTGAAACCGGTGCGAGTATGGGATAGTGAGTACCATACTCCTGAACACCCAGCCAGCCTTCATGAACCACATCAGCATGATGGCCGCAGCTCCCAGTTCTGGTGGTTCTCATATTCAAGAGAAAGCATAATTTTGGCTGCTCTCCTTCCTTTCACATGGAGACAGTGGCAGTAGCTGGACGCTGACATAAGGACAGTCGTGGTTATTAGGCTGTGTGAGCTTAGATGGCCATTGCTTCATCCTTTTACACAAAATGCAGGTTAGATGGAAAAATCCTTTGGGATGCTAGAAGGATTGTGCTGAGTGTACAAGCTTAAAATGATAATTATGTAACTATTTTTTTGCTGAGGAAGAAGGTTTTCAATTAGGTTCTTATCTGAATTAACAGGGTTGAAATAGCACTGGGAGAAATTTGAGCTCAGCTGGTAGAGATGGCTAATAAGACTGTGTAATGCAGATGAACTGCAAAACTATTTGTAATTTCCTGTTTTACTTGACCAAGAGAGCAGGTTCAAGTCACCTGTATTCCAGGAAATGCACATGCAGTTATTTCTGGCTATCATCCTATTTTTAATCTGTCCATATGCCAGTCTGATGATTAAAAGAATAGGTAAATTAGATTTCCTGGCAAAGGATCAAAGTTTACTCTAATGAGCATCCCACCACATTCCTGAAATGCCTGTTTAATAGCCAACTGCTGAATATTGTTTTTAACTAAACAGACTAAAACTTGAAGGTTGCGATGACAACATTAAATTGAGACTAGAATTGAAGACTTTAATGGAGAGAAATATAGCCTATAACTATAGCAAATTCATTTCTTTTAAAAGTATAAAAGAAAAGTTTTATACTGCTGACAAAATTGGAAAGGACACGTTGAATGCAAAATGATAAAAGATCAAAGGCAAGTCTGAAGAAGGATAATTTTTGCTACTGTGTGTGACACAGCATGAAGCTTAATGAAGTCACTTCTTAGTATTTTACATAATTACTCTTTGAAACAGGTTATGAATATAAACAGAGACCATTTTTGTAGGCAATTCCTAGTTCTAGAAACTAGCTATATTTTAAACTTAAGTAAAGTAGTGACTGGAGAATAATGGGAGCAATAGCCCCATGATAATTTATCTTATTTTGCCCACTCTTAATTTGAGCAATCTGAATCCATCCAGCATGCTCACCATACCCACGTGAAAATGTACGATTTGTTTGCATTTTTTGACATAAATGGGGAGGGGAGGGAGGAGGAAGACACACCTGTTTATCAATTAACAAAGTTCTAAATTTTGCTAATTAACTTACCAGACTCGGTCTTCTGTGTTTCTTGCTGTCTTTTCCTGGTGACTATGGAAGACCTCTAACTATTCCTCTGAGAATTGTAAGTAGCCTTAAGGCCCCCTAGCCTTTCTTCTGTATCTGTTTCCATATGATTTGAGGTACTGCTTTCAATCTCTTCTCAAATGTAGACTCTGACTTAGAAATGCCAATATATCTTTGGACAATGCATGTAGACTTTGTGTAGATTTCATATCCGTAAATTTAAGAGTGATGGTACTCCACTGCTATCTAGATGCATACATTAGAAGACCTGCTAGAATTTTATTTAAATTTTTGTGATTTTTATCTGCTTAGTCAAATAGAAGCAGTTGGATTAGAGGTTTGGCTAACTTTACATACTCACGTGCTGAAGAGTAGGAGCATCTTTAGAATTGAAATATAACTTCCTGAGAATTTGTTTTATCATTAACCATTAAACATTAAATTTATTTAATGCTTATCATTAACCTTAATGTGCTTCTGTGGGTTGTAGATCATTCAATACATGAATTGTTCCTGCAGTGAGTCTGAAGTATCTCTTCCAAAGATGGGAAATCTTGAGACTTGCAGTTACAATGAAATAGCTGTAAAGTAGTGATCTTGAGATCACTAAAGGCTTACATGATGTAAATAAATGTAGAGTGAGAAGGTGAAAGTTTCAATAATCCATATACTCTGCATCTTTAACAATATTGAAATCCGTTTATTCATTATTTGTTCATGGTAACTAGAGCTGTTGTGAGATTTCAAAAAAGATTTTCGTGAAGTAGACTTACAGAATCTTATTAATTTCTAGGTCTTCCCTCGACTTTTGTGTTTTATGATTTTCATGGAATGATATTCACTTTGCATAATAAACAATCGTAATGAATTTGTTGGGACTGAACAGAATGAGGGAATGAATCATATTAGTTGCAGAGTAACAGGTCACTTTGGATTTCTTATTTAAGTTTTCTTATTTAAGAGTTGACAAAAGATGCCTTTTTTTCTTAGAATTAACAGATCTAGAAGGTATTTACTTGAAGCTGCAAAGTCTAATTCTTTTATTGCATCAAAATTAATTAAAAGTTAATATCAGATTTTTACCACTAACCTGTCTGTGGAAATAATGATTACTCCAAATTTATTTGTTGCTGCCTCTGAAAATCTTCAAAAGGGCAGCCTTCCTTCAGCTACCAATATGGATATGCTAATTGACTTATTGCAAGATAACTAAAACTCATTGCTTTCTCTACCTTTGCATTTCTATCACCAGAAAGACGTGCAGTTGTAATACAGCTTCGTCTTTGACTTTTGGTTTAATAGACAACATCCCAGCTTTACATGGTTGTTTTGAAAACTCAAACTGAAGAGGAAATGAGGAGGATGGTGAGAGGAAAATGTTTATTTAAAAATTGCCTGAGGCTTGTGGATTTTGAGAATGTTGCAAGACTGCTGCACAGATTACCTTTAAAGATGTTCAGAAAACTAGTACTTCAGAGTACTTGAGGTAGTGGTTCTCTGTTTAGGTAACAGCTAAACATTGGTTTCTAAAGTTGGCTAATGGTCTGTGTTTGGGTACAGCATGCATCACAAATTCAGTGCTGTTGTATCGGTAGTACTTCACTCTGAGTACAAAATGTAACTACTTATTTAAGGGCTGAAGGGAAAACTGCAATGGAGATTGGAGTATATTAATACACATGCTTTTACAGTATAATAAAACTGTTAGAAAAATCTGTTCAATAAGGGAACAAGAAAGTAACTACTTGGAATAACAGTTTTCAAGTAGCATGTCTGTAAAAGTTAGGCATCTGCCAAAGCAGTACATGGAACCAAGTGAAAACTAGTCCAAGCTAGAGAGATGTGATGGATACAGGGTGGATGTGGGTGCTCAGTACCAGCTCTTGTGTTGTACAAATCCACTCCTTTTGCAGAGCATTGTACCAAAGTGCTCTGGGCATTGAGAGCTTTTTGTGGACCAGCATTTATTTGCAAACTCAAGTGGTGAGTAGTTCTAAAATTTGGGGATTGAATTTCACCTCTGTGAGCTTAACTTTTAGAATAGTTCTTGGACAAGTAATTGATATTGGCTAATCTTGACTTTTCTTTGGTTTTAACTGCAGGGTAGAGCAGCTGGTGATGTTAGGAAGGGAATGTAAAATATAAAAGCATCTGGAGTTTTCTGTCTGAAGGAAAAAAACAGTGAGGAAGACTGGAACTGCTACCTATCAGTGGAGAAGAACAGTAGTAATAGAAAAGTGAATTGGACAGTTCTGTAGTATACTAGCAGAAATTGAGAATGAAAGCAATTACTTAAATACAGTGTTGTAGTGATAGAATTTAAAAGTCTGGATTCTGTCCTGAGCACAAGTCAGTATCTCTATCTGAATTTAAGAAACAGAGTTTGCTCTTTTGTCAAAGACATGTTGCCTTTCTAGTGCTGTATTTTGCTTTAACAACTTTATTATGAAACAATTCTGAAGAAGCATTCAAAGTAAAAAGAGCACACCAGTGACTTGAAGTCTTAAAAGTCTTTGAAAACTGTAACTGAATAAAAATTAGAATTTGTTCTTTGACCATGAACTGGTCCTAACCAGAATTTAAATATCAGTCCTGTACTAGAAAAGATTATCATATTTGATCATGTCATCCTTTATAAATACAATCTCATGTTCTATTCCTGCTAAAGTTTGTTGTTCTATTCTGGATCATATTGTGTGATGGTATCAAACATGTGAAAGCTGCTCTTGGAGCACTTGCCTAACTGTAAAGTAAAGGTAACAATATTGAACATTGGTAATGTAAATACTGAATCAATTAAAAATAACAGTTTTAATTTACTTAAACTCTTTTGGAAATGCATTGAAGTCCAATTTTGTGTTGACTGACCCCTGTATGCACAAATCTAAATAAAAAAAAAAAATTGTTAACTTGTGCTGATGTGACTTGAATTCTTTATTTCAGCAGGAGCTAAAATCCATGAGTGTAATGGCAGCCCCTTATCATCTGCTGCTCTGCCTGATGACAGTTGTAGTGGAAGGACTTCAAATATCTATACTTCTCTACCTCATTTTTGCTCTAGTCCAGATATCACATATAGAGCATCCCAAGTCAAAAAGCAGAATGGAAATAGGCTGTTTATGCTTAAGCTTCTGCTTTGGAGACAAAGCTGAAAGGGAGATAGATGGACTGCAGTTACGGTGATAGTGGAAATGTGTCTTAAGAGGGTAGATATGTCACAGAGAAAAGAATAGAAATTCACCCTTTTTTTTTCCCCTCTGCTTTTTAAAAATAGACAACAAGATTAGGGTGATGCTCATACAGTTTGCAGGCATTTGGCTTAATCTTTAAAATACTAAGTAAGTACTAAGTAACTAAGTAAGTACTAGGTAACTAAGTTGTAGTATTTGCTTAGAATGTCTTAAATAGTGAGTTTCACTTATTTTAAATTGTTTTAAAGCTTGTTGTAAACTTTAAGACTTGTTTTAAAATTGGCATCACTTTAGGATGATTAGCATCACTTTTAGAATTGATGCAGAATTTTAAAACCTTAATTATTCCATTTAGGTGACATCTCCTGGGTAGTCTGCCCTCTTAACAAACAAACTATGGACATAAATGTTTGCTGCAACCTGTGTCAAAGTTGCAGATTACAGATATGTTTCACTACTCATCAAGAGATTCTGGATTTCTGTGTGATGAAAGATTTGTTCTCCATCAGCAAGGAAGAAAGAAAACCAAAGTTCACAAAATAAAAGATCTTCAGTTCAAAGTTCTGTAGATCTTTGAGGATGAGAAAAATGCCCTTTCAAGGCCTATAAAGATTCTTTTGGTGCCCCTTTGAAATTCCAGTGTGCTGTGGGACCCACAAAGAGAGATCGTCTGGAACTGATGCTTCAATACCAAAGTGTCTCGAGTCCCACAATGTCCAGACTGGACTACCTAATCTTCAGATATCCTAACACTGTCTACTTGATTAAAAAGAAAATAATTTAAATCTGTTCCCCAGTAGTAAGTCCCCTTTCCTGAAGGTACAGAGGAAGGGCTTCACAGGCTGTGTTGCTGTCCTCAAAAAGAAGATAAGTTTTGTTTGTTGTAAGGGAAAACTGGACTGGTTTTGTTAGAAAATTTAAGGCATAATCTCTGTGTTGGATGGAGGACTGGTCTAGGCCTCTTAATCTGACTTTAAACCCTTACTTTATATTAATGATTGTCTTCAAGACGCACAGATGAGTGAAAAAGACAATAAAATGAAGCACAGATTCACAAAAGGAAGAAATGTTTTGAGAAGGGAAATACAGGAAACCTCATTGTCTGAGCTTCAGTAAAATTATGTTTGAAGTGTCAACTTAAAAGCAAAAAGATGGCAGTGCAAGAATAACAAAGTGAGTATAATACTACATATTCAGGATACAGCGGCTGCTATTTCCCTTTCTATTTTCACTGAAGTTTTGGTAAAGCTTATGGCTTACTTTCAGGGCTAAATTTTAATTTTGTAATACAGAAAGGATTGTGCTAATAATACAAAATTATGAGGCATCAACAGTTCTGTTGTTCTGTTCTTCACAGGTAAATATAGCTGCACTGTCATTGCTCCTCACATTTAGCAGCAATCACTTAGCATAGGAAGACTGAATAGATATGGCAAGCTTTTACTTTGCCATACAACTTGCCTGTCTGGCTTTGCTTGGTTAACCTGGCACATCATTGCATGCTTTAGTCATTCGAACAGCAACAAGCAGGAGATATCTTAGCTTATTGTTGTGTGTTACATTCTTAAAATACTACTCTGTGTGCTCCAGAGCTCGTCTGAATAACTGCACGAGACATTTTAGGGAACAAGAGCTGAAGTTTTTGCAAGCAGATAGCAACATGAAACTTGCAGAGATTAATAGCTTTAAAATTCTGATCTTTTCTGTGCCATCCACGAGCTGACCAGAGGCAATATATTTTGTGACCAAATGAAATAAATACATAGTGTTAGATTTTCCCAACTTTGTATGGAAAAAGAAAATTACACATGATGTGTAATTGTGATGAGTACCACTTTAGCAGTACTTATGTTGGGCAAACAGTTTACGGTACTACAAATTCTGCTCCTTTTCACCTTTGTTCTGCATGTTTTCCATATACTGTCTCCATGCCAATAGATTTGAGTTTGTAACAAGATGTGATATAGATGACAGCTGTTGCCAAAGAACAGTTAATTAAATCATATCGCATTGCATGTCTAGCTCTTCTTGGCTTATTGTAAGTTAATAGCATCACCACAGTAAGATGATATATTCCTTCAAATAAAAGTTCCTTTCAGGATACAGACTGATCCTTCGCACTTTTTGTATGATGCGCGCAGTTCTTTCATTTTAAGCTGGCTTAGGAGGGTTGTCTGTTTTTCTCAGAGTCTCAAAAGTTACTTATGAATTTGACAAGAAACATCTCTTCGTGTAGTTTTTTTAGAAAGGAAAAGGTTTTGGCAGTTGAAGTTTCTGAACTTACTCTCTTCAGAGAGAGTTACGGTTTGAAGTTTTCTCTTTAGCAGTTCTGTAAACTTAAATAGCCTTAAGTAGGCAAACTTCATAGATTCAAATGTAGATAGAAATAATGGATATATCATTTTCCCATCTGCCTTTCTGCCCTTTATAGTCTCTCCTCCCTAGGTTATAATCTGTATGTGAGAAAAAAAAATTACACAGTTCAATGTTATGCATTGTTCACTAAATAAGAATAATGAAACTTTTATCGAAGCTGTTTGAACGTAACACTTTCAGTACAGGATTGGTTTGAAAATTGAGAAATAAAGCAGTTGCAACAAAATGACCATACGAAAACAGAGGAGGGAGTTGTCTGGTATGAGAATAATTCTTCAGAGTTTGTATCTAGCGTGATCACTCTGCAAGTAGCACCTGGAGGAGTTGCTTGGGATGGCACGAAATTTCTGCAAGAGAACCAGCAACAACTGTCTTGCCTTTAGGTGAGCTGTGTAGTAACACAGTGAGGCTGTAAGGGAACACGTAAGGGGATTCAGAAAATCAACCCAAAGACTCTTAAGAAAACAAAGGGAGGAATTTCAACTGTACAGTTGGTGAAAACTTTGTGCTTTAATTGGCAGTCAATTTGTAAATTAGCTATATGAAACATTTATGGCTGGCTCTTAATTTTCATGCTGTTTTAAAGAAGAACCTAATTTCTTATTTCAAAAAAAAAAAAATTAAAATGGATCTGAGCTGCACATTTTAC
Organism: Nothocercus julius; assembly: GCA_013398735.1. NCBI lineage: Eukaryota > Metazoa > Chordata > Aves > Tinamiformes > Tinamidae > Nothocercus > Nothocercus julius. The sequence goes on from VZSV01000006.1 coordinate 3,962,113, forward strand.
AATGATTAGCGTACAAAGCATAAAATTAGGGAGGGCATGTGTCCTGCAAGGCAGTTAACCTGTCTTGCTTGCTTGTTGATATTAGTGGTGTTCAAAGCAAAAATCAGATAAATCCGCTGATGTTGTCTTGCTGACTTCATGCTTCTTTGAGGAGAGTCTTGAGACCTTTTCCCCATAAGAAAGTGCTTTCCTTGCCTAGTGCTGGTACAGGCATCCAAGTCTACATACTAAACATTCTGGGGGGTCTGACAGGAATTAAAGCTTGTTTTGTTTCTTTCTTGGTAAAGGATTAACAATGGTTGTAGATTTTCTCAGGGTCTGAAGAGTTATTACTCTACAAATGTTAATTAAAACATGATAACAAAAACTAGACCAGTAAATGGCTCTATAGGGTACAAGTAAAGCTAGTAGAAAGCACAGAATATTGCACTCTCTGTGGGAATTTGATGCAGACTTTATAGGTGAAGAGGTAGATCAGGATTTTGGACTACTGCAGCTCACTAGAGTAGTATAAGCCATTTTCCTCATTGGAAGCACTGGATAAATTACTCCTAGCATATTTTCAATCTTTGTCCTTTAAAGGATATTGAAGAACTTGCAAAATACAAGGAAATTGAAGAAGCTATTCCTTCTCAATTTGTTTAAACCTGAGCAAAATTGCACTTTCCCTTCTGCAGTTGCTTTCCCCCCAGTTACTGTACCATTAATTTGGAGGAGACAGAAAGACGGGATGGTAACTTAGGGCCATCTCTGCTCTGTGTATCTTGGTCTGATGTGGAAGCTGGCAACAACTTCATTTTTTTTCCCCCCATGCAGAGTTGGAAGCTGTAATAGTGAGGGTTGTGGTATTTGTCTATGCAAGAACCTCGAACTACCGATTTAAATTTATAGAGTTCTCTGTGCTATGTTCCTTCCTCCTGCTGCCTCTGAGGTTTTCTGTTTGGAAACAGTGTCAGCATCTCTCAGCAGCAGCAAGGCAATGGGGCCACTGAGTTCACAGTGTTGCCTCAAGCATCTGGATGGGAGCAGGTGTTTTGGGAAGAGGAGTATGTTGTCTGCCGTTTTTAGAGTCAGATACCTGTCGTTATTAGCTAGCACTGTGGGAAGGAGTACCCAAGAGATGGAAATAGTTTTATTTTGGATCAGAGCTGACACTCTTTGGCTGTAGGCTCTGCTCCAGAGTTAATTTTGTGGCCTGGAGCAGCATACTGGAACCTGGCTTTGGCTCTGTTTCTGTGTGCATGTCTGTACTGTGGGACATTAACATCCAATGCAGATTTAGCTCTTTTCTATTTGTAGTATGGCACTATATGTAACTGAGAGCTGTGTCTTAGAGAATCCTTACTGTATTGCAAACACTGAACCTCACAAAGATTGCTTAGGACCTTATAGATTACATTATAAATTAATTTGAATATAAGTAAGTATTGAGTATTATAAATTATCTTATAAATTAAACAAGAGTGCTGAGGAATCACATGTTTAAAAAAAAAAAAAGGATCAATCTCTTTCAGAGGTACCCTGTTTTTAAGGTGCTCTTAAGCCTCTGTTTCAAGTATAGAACTTGAAGATAATACAAGCAGTAACAAAACAAGCTGCTAATTCTGAAATCAAAGCATGTTTAATGAAGATTTACAATAAGTGTTGTGGTAATGGTTGTGGCATGAGATTGCAAATTCTTCAGAATGCCAGAAGTCTCAGTGGCTTTCAGTTTAGAGAGCCAAACAAAAAAAAATGTTTTAAGTATGAAGTACTGTGATACCAAGATTTAAATGCTCAATATTCACATTTTAGAATAACAGGTATCTCACATTCACACTGAGATACTTTGGTGGTCACGTTATGAGGTGGAAAGATGTCTAGCTTAAAATCAAAAAGTATGTCTGACTTTTGATTCCAGGCTTTGAACTTGACTTAGCTGGTCTGCTGATATACTTGATATTTAACTGTATTTGGTCAGAAATGAAGACAGTATCAAAACTTAACAAAAGATGTCATGACCTTTCTGATGTTGTTGTTTCAGCAAGGATGTAATGCCATTTCACTAAGCCATTTCAATGATGTGTAGGGTTTGCCTTACTTAAGAGTGAAGGTGTTACGTTCATATCCTGTGGTGATGCCTGTGTGTTTCCTACCTCCGCTTGCACAATAAATACTGGGAAATTTGCTGCTTTTTTGTTGGGGTTTCAGTTGCCCTAGTTTGTCATAGAGGGGAAACACAACAGTTTAAATGTGTGAAAGCAGGAACACTGGCACAGCTACTCAAATAAGAAACATGATCTTTATTTGTATTTATATGATAGTGTGGCAAGAATTCCTTTCCATCCTGTGTAGCAGGATGCGTTTTCAGAACATGCCAAGTTTAGGAGTCCATGAAAGAAACCACAACTTTGAGATTATCTCATGCTGTTGTGAACGTTTAGTCTCTACTGTCCCCACCACTATTAGACGTCTCAAGTCCTCCTCCTCTTCCTCCTCCTTCCCCAAATGTGTACGTATGTTTTGAGGTGATACAACTCTGATTTGCCTTACTTGGTATTGGAAACCTTCTTATACACCACAGAGCATAAACTTTTGCTTGAATAAATTTTTCAGATGACATGAGGCTTAATTTTGAACTTTTTTCAGCTGGTTTATGAGATAAAAAAAAAAAAGACTCAGATGTGGTTGTTTTTCTGAATAGTCGATAATTTTTGATTTAGAAATAGAAGAATAGTTTGCGTATCAAAGAACTATGAGACTCAAATCTTTCAATCTGATATAGAAATACTTTACAGACAACACACCTAAAGAGTTCTGTCTTTGAAATTATGTTAATTGCTTAAATTTGCTTGTATTTGCTTTGGTTGTGTAGCTGATCTGGATAATTTCTTTCAGTTTGCAAAAATATATATTTTTTTTTTTAGAACAGCAAAACAATCATAGCTCCAGTCAAAAAAAAAAAAAAAAAGAGATCAGAAAGGGATTTCTTTTATTATGGCAGCCACTGTATCTGGATTATACATAATTTGCGAGGCTAGACAGAGAAACTTCTTTACCTGTGTAGTATTCCTAGAGGTTCTAATCCTGCCCTGTCCTGGACTTCAATTTTGGGGTCTTTAAGGGAGGTTCTGCTAGTCTTGTTTCTTCTAGGAGTGTGAGGATAGTTGTTCAGATAGCGAGTTACGGAATAACTCGAGAGACATGGTTCACCTGTCTGTCCATACTCTGTCGTTTCCCTGTCTCATAGTCCCTTGTGCTTGAACGGAAAGGGAAATAACAGTTTCAGGCATATTCTAACACATTAATGTAGTCAAGTCAGCATCCCGTTATCTACAAGGCCCAGAATGTGGTTTTCGAAAGGTGAGAAACGTCTACGTGTAGAGTGTATGTGTGAAGTTTTACTTAATAGTAAGAAATCGCTGCATTTAGTACGAAACCTTTTCATCACCACCTTGGTACTGTAGCACTAGTTTCAGCAAAGAATGTTGCTCCGTGTGATTCTTGAAAGTGGAAAAGTAGCATCCACTGGGTGCGCAGTTAGTGCAAACATGCGTATAAGCAATCTGACTAAAAGACTGCAGGAGATAAAATGTGTTGTCTGAACATTACCCATGGCTAAATATTTTCCACAGTTTAAATTGCATATATAATACATATTGATTTTTATTGTACAAATTGACGTGATTCCATATTTGAGCATTCTTCACTTTGTAAACTGCAGCTGATGTAAAATGCAGTTTTAATCTCTCAGATAAACAAAATTTTGTTTGTGTGTCCTGAATACAGTACTTGGCTTGATTAACAAGCATGTCCTAACCGGGGAGATAAATAGCTTCATGAGGCCCAGGGCTGGGGGTAAAATTCCTTCTCCTTATGATTTTAAGCGGAGCACCACAATGATTCATTAAGCAAAGAAGAATGAATTTGATTTTCTTTGTATGACAGCAGTGCTATATGTACAGTTTGGGAACAGCCGCACAAGCAAGTCTTTTGCACTGAGGAATGCTTGCAGAGGGTGTGGTGGGAGGAGGCACTTAATATAGTTCATGTAACGACTTGGAAGTGGCTGATCTATATATATGAGATAAAAATAGTGCTATTTAGTGCTGCAATTAGTGTCACTGTGTTACAGGACAAACCTCTCTGTGTGCTTTATACAATATGTTTGCTGCTGCTTCTAGGATGTGATTCTGTGATCACATCCATAGCTGCTGCTTCTAAAGGGTGTGATTCTGTGATCATTAGTGCTAACAATTCATCAACGTGCCAGATAAGTTTTGTTAGGTGGATTCTGAGAATTTGCCAGTGTATGATTCTGTCTATTTGTTGTTGTTGGCAACTACTCCTAAATCTTTTATTTTCAAAATTGAACTTAATTTGCTTCAATTCATCTTTACTGGTCTGGACTTGGATTGGAATAGTATTGGTTAGGTTTTCATAGGTTCAGCAAGTGGTTTTTATAACTTCTCCTCGGTCCAGTTTTCTGGTACTTGCCATAAGACTCTGTGATATTTCTTAATTACTGGAAAGAATTTCACTAGGCTTCTGTCAGAGGGGGCCTGTCTCTCTCCCCTTGCTCCGGTAGGGCTGTGCCCGGTTGGGGCTTTTCCAGCATGCCAACTCCTTGCAAGCCCTCTGTTTGCTCCTCCACAAAAGACGTCTTCTAACCTATTTTTTTATAGGTCTCCACCAACACTTTTTGTATTTTCTGAATCCCTGCCTTTGCTGAGGCAGTTGGTTTCTTCTTCATGTTTTAGTGTTGTTTTATGTCCTTACAACAGCTAGCAAGAATCCTCTTATATAATCCTACAGATTTGCTTCTCAGATGACCCACTGCCCCATTTCCCTCTCCTTCCTCACCCTCTTTCTTCTTCCCTCCCCTGTTCAACACTTACCTGCCCAATTTAGCACTTCACAACTTGAAAGATGTGTTGTCTTGGTTTGGTAGCTGACTTTGAAATGTGCTTTGCTATGTCAAAGCTTGTATTAATCTTGCTGCTTTATGTGGGCTTCTGAAAAGGACACGAGTAAAGGTACATGAGCCGTTCATTCAAAATGAGATTTACATTAAGTCATTAACAGATAGACCTGCTGTGTTTCTGATATTAAACAGAGTTCATGACTGGATGTATCAGCTTCCTAAATATGTACTTATCTTACCGACAGAAGATTTTTTGGCAGATTTATGGTAGCCAAGTCAGCTCTGGTGGTTTTGGACAATGAGCTAGACAAAACTAAATGGCAATTTATGAAACTTGTTACTGCCTTGGTCTGGTGTGTTAACTACTATATGTCATTTTTGTTTAAATATTTAGTCTAAAATGAGAAGTACATTGATTGCTTCAAATTAATCAGAAAGGGAAAGTCATTTGTAATGACAACATCATCTTTAAATATCCCTCTCCAATTAGATGGAGCTCACTCACTGTTTTAGCTTAGGTGGCATTCCATACTAATGCAAAGAATTTTCCTATCTTATTTAAGAAGCCATATGAACAATAAACTACACTGAATGTTTTATTACCGTGTTTATCAGTTGCTGTACTGATAATATCACCAGCACCTTGCTTTCATATTTTCACCTCAGAGGGAGAATTGTTTCTTTCAAGCCAAGTATAAAATTAATAAAGCTGGGATGTTGATCTGTAACAAAAAAAGTGATTGTGTGTGCTCTTTTCTGCAATGCAAAAATAAAAGTCACATCTGAGCACTTAAGAGAAAAAAAAATTACCTGCAGAAAAAGGATTAAGAAATTATAGTTTATCTTTAAAATTTTGTACACTATTATTCTGTGAAAGGTGCTGCACTGGCTTTTGTGCTGTATCGCTATCAAGAAGGGAGCAGCATCAAGTTAATGAGAAATGGTTTGCTGTGCAAGACTTGTATGGCATTCATGTAAAGCTAAAGCTTTTCCCTTGCATTCTTTTAATGTGAATACTTTTATCAGTTACACTGGGGGAAAGAAAACACTGGCTGTTCTGTCCAAACAAATGCTGCTTGACCCAGAGAGTGAAGGATGTAAGGCATACTTTGATGCACTGTTTTGTTCTACAGCTTTGCTGCTTTAGCTCTGGCATCCTTAAACATGTCATTTATGGCAAAAGAAATAGAAATCATAGTACATCTAGTTACATGAGTATTTGTAAAGAAGGGGACTTTTTGCTGAAGCCTCTTTTGAGACTGTGCAGCAGACTGCTTTGTTCTGATCTGATTATTCTAGCGCATTGGTTGAAATTAGCAAGGACACAAAAATAGATGTCTGTAAAATGTTTGTTTGTCCTCTTTATGTTCGCCACCTCTTCTTGCATGCTGAATTTCACTCTTTGGTTACTCTATCATGATCTGTGGCACTTCCTTACTACCATTAGAAGGGGGTTCATCTTAGAGTAAAACAGGCATTATCTCAGCCAAAGTTGCAGTTAGATGCTGCAGCAGAGATCTTTTACAGCAGCAGAGAGGTGGAGTATATAATTTTTTTTAAAAAAAGTGAGCACATGTCAAGACTTCTTTTTAAACTAAAATCTCTTAAAATAATTAGTTGACTAAAACTGCCTACTGCTTATCTGCTGTATCTTTGGCTGGGATACCCTTAGTCCCTGGTGTTTTGTCTGCTCTGTGACCTGGCTGCAGGATTGTGACTGAGTAACCACATTGAACAGCTTCCTGATTCAGTAGAATATGGTTGAAATTTTGATAGATGTTTATTTTGGTCATGGTAAAATGTACTAATTTTAAGTATGCTCTTAGCAGTACTAGCTAACTCGGTGCAGATGTTAACAGAGGTGAAGCAGTATATAGTTTAACATATGCTAAACTCAGTGAATTGAAGACTGGAATAAACATTGTTTTCTCTTGCCTTTTAGCGTGCCTTGTCTTTCCTGAAAAGTCAATATTCTTTTGCCTTTATTTTCTAATACATGAACTGAGGGACAGCATGCTTTAGGTCTCTGTATAGTTTGAGTTGCATTATATCCCAGATATAACATGCTCATTAAGAGTGTTTTATGTTTTCCTGACTGGAACAAACTCTGTCAGAATTGAACCAATACTGTTGAACTTGCTTTAATTACAGCTAAAATTAATGAAAAGGGAAAATACAAGTTTTGCTAAGTGTCCTTGATAGTGAGCTGTGTACAATGCTTCCACATTGGCCAGCTTCATTGCCTTCTGTGAGGAAATAGCTGCTCTGTGCATGAAGGAAGAACAGCAGATGTTGTCTACCTGGCTTTAGCAAGGCCCTGGAGATGGTCTTAGGTAGCAGTGCCTTTATAGACCAATTCCTCAAATAGTCAGCTCATCCAGGCAGTACAAGGTGACCACAGCATGGGGCTCAAGGCCTTGTGATCAGCAGTATGAAGTCCAATAGTGGCTGCCTGTTTGTCGCATCCCTTAGGGACTGATCCTGCGACAGTCTCTAACTCCTTTATCAGGAGCCGGGTTCACCCTCAGCGAGTTTGTAGATGACACCAGCTTGGTGGGAGCTCTTGGTATGCTCAAGGACGGGGCTCGAGGCCTTTTCCAAGGGACCTCAACAGCCTGGGAGAATGGGCTGGCCTGAAGTTCACTGAGGGCAAATGTGGAGTCCTGCATGTGAGAGGTGATAACCTGGCACAGCAAGTGAGGCCAGGAACCAACCAGCAGGGAGCAGCTCCGCAGGAAGGAGAGAGCAATTGTCTGGTGGACAGGAAAGAGCGGGTGAGCCAGCACTGTGTCATTGCGGCACAGAGCAGCCAGCCATGGGTGTAGCCTGTCCACCGAGGGAAATGGTCATTCCCCTTTGCTGGGCACTGCTTTTGGAGAACTGAGTCCAGGCTGGGGCTCCCCGCTGCAAGCCAGGCGTTGACAGGCTGGAGTGAATCCAGTGGGGCACCACCAGGATGATCAGCGGTTGGAGCACAGGAGAGGTGGAGAGAATGGGGTTTGGCATCAAGAAGAGAAGGCCCTTGGTGGGAACTGTGTTGCTGTCATCATGCAGCTTGTGTGTATATGGGTATAGAGCAGCCAGAGCCACACTCTTGGAGTTGCATGTGACAGAAAAAGAGGCAATGGGTATGAGTCTGAAGACAGGAAATTTGGATTAGTTATTACGGGGTGAAAAAACAATAAACTGTACTCGAACACAAAAACAGGGTACCAGGGAAGTGGGGAATCTCCATCCTTTGAAATACAGCTCCAGTGGGCATCACTGTAGACAGCTTCTTCTAATGGCCCGGACTGGAACAGGGCATTGATTTAGAGATCTCTTCCAACATAAATTACTGTTACTCGGAGTTTTCTATTTGTTATTCAAGTAGGGAAGCAAGTGGCAAAATTGATAGTCTTAGTATGACAAGCTGTAAACTGACAGTGTAGGTTTGCAAGCTGTTAAGCTGCCCAAGGCATCAGAGTAGAGCTCTCAGGAGGACATATTGTGTCCATAGGCCGAAGAACCTTGATAGCTGCTGCGGTTTAACGTATATATCTGCGTTTAAATCTCCTGACTGAAATGAGTGGGAGCCTTTTTTACCTTTGGTGGTAGTGGTGATTTCATCTCTGGATGAAATGGAGCTGGGTATGCATCTCTGTAATTGGTTTTATTCCTAAGTCACTGAGGTATTTCTATATCAAATTGGAAAGCACCTTTTTGACTAATGTGTTCTGGGTGCTTATATGCTATCTTTAAAATGTTTAGTTCATATCCCTTTCAGGACAGATCATTTAAATGGACCATTTGTACCCTGAAAATACCTACAGTGGCAAGAAAGCAAAACAGAGGAAATGTAAAATAGTTCCTGAAAGTAGAGAAATGAAAATAGAGACTAATGCTTTCAGGTTTACTTGCATTCAAAGCTGAACTCTAGACATGAGTGTCTAAAGAAATGAATTTTCCGTCCCTTAATTGTGCATTTCTGGAAAAAAAACTGCTAAATATTTATGTTCCCAGAGGTGCTCTCTAAATTTGGAAAATGTGGATAGAAACTCAATCATATGAGTGGGGAGAAGTGTCAGTCATAACATATTTATGTAATCAGAGAAAAAATTTCAGTGAGGAATTCAATGTCAGACATACGAAAGAAGTAATAAATTTTAAGGAAAAGAGGCATATTTGGGGAACATACTGATTTTAAGGCCATGAAAGGAATTGTTGTAAAGGATATTAGTGAAGAGTGTAAAATTAAGAACTTAAATTTATTCTGGAATTTTGGGTTTGTTTGTTCCTCTTTCCATACAGACTTTGCTGGAATATGCAGAAAAGTGGAAAACATCAGAAGATCCTCTGCCATTGTTAGAAGTGTACACAGTGGCTATCCGAAGCTATGTTAAAGCACGACCTTTTCTTACCTCTGAGTGTGAAAATGTAGCCTTTGTGCTTGAACGTTTAGCACTGTGAGTATGTTTTTTATTAACTTGACATTGCCTAAGTGCTTTCTCAGTTGAATTCACAATCTATAAAAATTCTCAGGAAGCTGGAAAACACTTTTTTTTTCCTCATGGTGATCTGTGTCTGAGAAAAAAATTCTTTGGTTGTTGGAAATGGAGCAATCTCTCCAAGAGTTTTTTGGTTCTGGATTAAGCCAACAACTCTAATTAGAAATGATCAGTTTACTGTTCACCTTCATGCAATCTGAAAGTGCATTTAGTTACACAGGTTGCTATGGGATTGGACTTCAAAGGAAAATCCTTTTTTTTTTTTTTTTTTTTTTTTTCCTTTTTTTGGGATTAGTGTATTGTAGAGACCATACATTTATAGTTTCTAGTCTGGTATTTCTTTTCTTTATATGTTTAAAAGAAACACCTGTTTTGTGACTCTCTGTGATTTCAAACAAATTAGTATTTTCAAGCTGGAATAAAAAGCTGTATATTACACATCTTAAAAAATAAAAGTTGCCTGAAATACTGTTTCAATTACCTCCTAGAAGCTGTATTGAACTCCTACTGTGTCTGCCTCTTGACTTACCTGAAAGTAAATGGGAAGAGTTTCAGGCTTTTGTACAGGTGAGCTTGCTTCATGAAATGAAAACTTAACAGCTTTTACAAAAGGTTTGGAAACTTAGGAGTATTAAGTATGTGGTCTGTCCAAAGACTTTTTCCTTACTGTGTGATAAATATCAAGCCCTTCAGTTGGAAATTCTGTGTACTCTGAAATAATTAAGTTGTCAGTCAAATCACTTGTCTTGGCAGTCATGTAGCAGCTGTGGAAAAGGAATATATTAAGATACTTAGAAAAAAGCTAATGTTAAAGAAATACTTGTCTATTAGTACCATTAGAAATGAAATAATATCATATGAGTCATTCTTTGATATTTACTGTTTGTACATTTGAGGTTCAGTATGAGTGAAAACATCTATTGGTACTGCAGGATCTCCCAAAGGGACTAATAGCTTAAGGATTAGTGCTGTGCTTTGGAGGAGGATGTGCTGCAAGTTCTGTTCCTCAGTATTAATCAAATCATGTGGTGTGAGGTCCTGTCTAGAATTTATAACTAGCAGTTTATAGTAAAAATGTACTCTAAAATACACCCCTGTATTTTCCTATGCTTAACATAAGCTGAGAAAACTTTTTTTCAGTTATTCCTCCCCACTGCACACACTTTCTTTAATAAATTAACTGTGAAGAGATAATGTTTTGTGCGAGAGGTTTCACATCCTTCAGAGCAAATGCAAACTACAAAAAAGTGAAAGCGTTTAGATGATCCCTTCCTTTTTTCAGGATGTGTTAGTTGTGGATTACTGTTTAACCCATATATAAGGTAATTATTTTGCTTCCAAACATCCCTCTGATTCTGTAAAATTGCAATCTAAATGCAGTGGAAATTATTTTAGCTGATTTGGGGACTTTTGTCTACCTTCATCATAGTTGTATACAGTGACTAGGTGAGCTCTTACAGCTCAAATCTTTGGCCTTCAGTAACAGTTCAATCTGCTGGTGCCAGCCCATTATATGGACCACAATCTTTTCTCATCCTTCATTTTAAGAGAGAGGTTTATTTCAAAATTCTGTTTCAGAAATTTAAAAAGTGGCTTGATTAACAAGTCTCAAGGTTTGGGACACTCAGTCTTTGTGATTTCTTCGTCTACATCTTGAGAGGCAGAGACAGGGATAACACATATACAGACTAAACATTAAGATCTTTATAATATACATTTTACTCTTTGAGTTTTCTATTTTAACATAAGGTATAAAGCTCATATGTTCTTAAACTTTTCTGTTGTTTGTTTGCTTGTCTTAACATATTTTGTTTTATAAAATATATCCTTCAGGTGGCACATAAAAACCTGATGGAAAATGGCAGCCGGGAACTGCATATTTTAACTACACTTACTCAAGAGAAGGGAGTGTGGAAGAACCCAGTGTTGTGTAGTATTCTTTCCCAGGAACAGCTGGATCCAGAGAAAGGTAAAATCTAAAACAACGTATGGGAAAAATATATTGAAATATTATTATGATAGATAATAATATTATGTTAAATATGTTTTATGCAGTAAGTTTATAAAGTTTATAAAGTATATAAATAAAGCATACCTGTAGAATTTTCTTAATTATTAAAATGGTATATTCCTAAGAATATACAGATGATTTAATGTTAGTAATTTGCTTAAGGAATAATTGTAGCTGGAAGTCTTTCTTTCTTGATGGGTCTTTTGATTTCCCTGCAAAGGGAAATGACATACAGCCTTTTTATGATGGGATGAGATGAAGTAAAACAAAAATAAAAATATATATATTTTAAAAAATATATTAGTATGGTCTTTATTCAACTGTAAAGTGCAAAGAGGATCATTACCAAGGAGTCGCTTAGATCACAGTTTTGAGAATGGCGAACAGCATTTGCATAGGGAAGAGTATGTGAACAACGCAGGTGTTGTAGGGTGTTATTTTCCATGTGTATTACTAATGATGTGCAGTTCAGAACTGGTATCCTTGTGTTAACAAGCCTTGGCATATTTTTTTTTCTTGTATGAGGATGTCTAATTGGTTTTTGAATCTATATGAACTGTAACAACTTAAGCATCTGTGGCAGTGAGTTCCACAGATTTTACATCAAGTAAAGTAGTTCCTTTTACTGTCTGCTCCCTTTCAGTCTCATGCCTGCCTATTTTATTTAATGTTCTCTGCTTATTAAAAAGAGAATTACTGTGCCCCTCTTCTAATGAATGTGTCTTCTCAGTAAAGCATGATTCATTAGACCGCTATCATATCCCTGCATTTTCTGTTAGTAGTGTCTTAGTCTGTTTAACAGTTCCTCCCACAAAGATCTTCCATACCTTCTGCTAGCTTTACTAAATTTACATTTACAGAAATGTTCCACTTCTGATATGGGGAACCAAAGGCTTATTCAGCAGTCAACTTGTAGATGTGCTTATTTTCCACTTTATTCTGTACTCCTTTCATAATATTTCCTAACACTCGATTTTCTGACTTAGAACCAGTGTTTTCTTAAAATTGTCTCTTAATAGTCCCACTTTGCTTACCCAGTAGTATTTCACAGGCTATTTTTTTTGTGTGTGTATATAAAGCTAGGATTGTGTTTTATTTTGTTTTGTTTTGTTTTCCATGAAAATTACTTGGGATTTTTATTAACCTTTGAATTTCATCTACTACATTACTTTATGATGTGAAATCCCATTCAGTACTTTACATTTGGCTTTTTTTTTTCTTTTTTTTTTTTTTCCCTACCCTGCTGTATCAGCTTGTTTTGTCGCCTTCTTCTCTACCCCTTTTTCAGATCCTCAGGGAACCTACTGAGATTTTTTTCCCTTTTTAACTGATTTTTATCCATATATGGGTCATCTTTCTAATACCAAAATAGCTCAGTATCTTTAAGAGCTTTTGAGGAACTTCATTTAAGGCCTTTAGAAAATTAATTGCATCTCCCTTATCCCCATTCTCATAAGTCTCTCAGATGAGTCCAATAAATGTATAATACATTTTTTTTTCCTTTTTTTTCTTTTTTTTTTCTTTACAAAAGTCATGCTTGCTCCTCCTCCTGATTGTCTTTTTGATCCTTCTTTTAGTATTTGTTGTGCCTCTAGTACAGACATCAGGTTTTTTTGATATGAGTTCTCAGAATCACCTTGAATACTGTTTTGAATGGACCTTTCTATCTGCTGCTGTTTAGTCCTCTTAATATCAAAGTACTTTTAAGAGAGAGGTCAACTTAGTATTTTAGTTGTCTTATATTTTAGTTTATTTATAACTTCCTTGGGAGTCTTGTCATCATGACTATGCATTTTGTCTGTGTTTTCTGATAGAATCTTTTATTGACAGTTCAAGATTTCTTTTAGTCCTGAATGTTGTTTACTCAAAGATGGTTCTGCCTTGTAGTGACAGTTATTACATGTCATAAGGGTAGAAAATGCTGCTTTTCTAAATTGCACAAGATTACATGTTCTGATAAAATGTTTTCAAAAGCAGAGCTACCACTTTTGCCAAGTGTTAGTTTATGTGATATTCAGGAGGGAGAGACTGGTAAAGGCACTGACCAGTGCCTTGACTGAGAGTGCTGTCTGCTGGGATATTGATAACGAAGCCACCAATATTTGTATTTTTGGTGCTGAAGAGTTTTTGTGGCTTTGTTGGAAGCCACATATGCCTACTCATCCAGGAAGCAATGGTAAAGGGCAAACCATTTTTTGACGTCTGTACCAGTGATTTTTGTGCTTTTGCAATGCAACAAGCTTGGATGTAGTTTTACTTCTAGGACTTAGTTTAATTTCCAGGTTAGCTCCCTAGGTATTCGTTGTGAGTCACACTGGGACCAGTGCTGACCCCAGTTACTGGGGCAGTCTAATGGAAGTGTGGATGCTGTTAAATAGAAGCATTTGTTTCTCTCTCTTAAAACTGCTAAAGCTGCTGCCTAACTCTTTTAAGAGAGGAATGAGTGAAAGAAGTGTTCATCTTTTTGAGGAAGGATGAGTGTTCTCTAACAAAAAAGGGAGTTGTCAGTAAATTCAGGATTTTATCATTGTAACCTTATTCTGTTCAACTTTAGAGTCCAGGTTGGTGGGTTAGGAGATATATCCACTTTGGAGGTTTAGTCATATCCTTATATCCCTTTCATATTTTTACCATATTCTCATCAATTCAACCAACATGAATCATTTGGTTGTTCTGGGCTTTTTCTTTTCCTTCCTCTGGATAAGTTAATGAGTTCTTTTGTATCAATGACAAGATTTTCATGTTATATTTCCATCTATTTTTACTTAGGTGATAAGCTGTTCTCTAGCTAGTGCTCTGCTCTGTAATATTGCATTGTTTTCTGTCATCTTCTTGCTAGTTTGTAGGTTATTTTAGTAATACCAAAATTATGAAGTACAGAGAGCTTGTTTTCTTGTCTGTAATCCAGCACTCCCACTGTCTCTTACTGTAGCCCTCTTTCAGTGAGTGTCTGTCTCTCAGCAGGTTGCAACATTAATTCTCCTCTAACACTTTTCAGAATATTTGTAAACTTTACTGAAATGATTTTGATTATGTTTTTGGTGTTACCTTTGCCATTTGCTATTACAGAACTTCCCAACTTGTTCCAAACAAGTCAGCTTGTTGAACTGGGATGTTGTAATTTATCAAATTTGGTTAATTCAGTCTTTTAGTAATGATTTGCATATTGTTCATCTGTTAGAGATAAGACAGTTGAAACTGGAGATATTTGTACCTTACTCCATGCTTTTTTTTTTTTTTTAATCTTTTCAGTTTTTCCTTCATCTTCATTTTATTACTGTCTTAGCAGTTTTAGTTAGGACAGGACCAAATAGATTATAACCTACATATACAGAATCTTTAATACAACTGTATATCTGCGGAACGTTGGGTCATTGGTTGATTCTCTCTTCTGTTGTTGACTGAAGGTCAGTTTGTCTTTTTGCATCTCCTACAGGAAGCCAGGCACAACTATGTGTCCATTTCATTACAAAGATAGATCCTTTTAAACTGGTCTCTTTTGAAATTATTCAAACATTGAACATAATTGAGAGAGACCAGTTCAATTTCACTGACCAGAAACGCTATTGCATTTCTACAGGATGCTCATATAGTACTGTGAAACCTTTACTTACAAATAAAATACATTTGTATTTTGTAAATACAAATTTACAAATATTTTGTAAATATTTACAAATATTTTGTAAATAAAAGTATTTGTAAATTTGTAAATTGCAAATAAAATCCCTTTAAATTGGAAGTATTCTCAAATCACAGGATTTGTCACCTATTTAAGTCCTAGGATCTAGCCAAACACTGGCAATACACTTGCTATTAGTCTCTCTCTGATAGTGGGGGCTGGGAATCTGGTTTAAGTTATCAGATTCTGTGCAGCAGGTGTCACAGAATAAATGTTCTCTCTTTGGGAACTATTTTAATACTAATATACTATTTTTTTTTTCTAAAGAAACTCAATCTTTCACCAAGTTAAACATCAGCACTATTGGATTCTGTTAATTCCCACAGCTTCAGTCAATATTAGTTTTTCTGCTTTCAGAGGATTAGCCTGGATACGGGAGTTTGGGTGCAACTTCTATCATCAGCTTCACTTTGCTTTTCCCTACCACCTGCCTATTATTATTATTATTATTATTATTTTCCTCTTGAGAATAAGTGGTCAGTTTTCTATCCAACTGAACTCTTTTGTCCTCCCCCTCACATCCTTCCCACTCTTCCCTGAAGTCCCTTTGAGCCCTTCTTGCACTTTCTCTCTTCATACCAGCTTAATTTCAGATGTCTTATATACCTGGCAGGTCTTCCATGAATTAGTACTCTTTATCTCATGCCCTTTTTTCTTCTTTCACTTCCATTACTATGCAAGCAAAAACAAACAAACCAAAAAGGAAAAAGAGATTTGACTCTTTGGATAAACATCCTTTATTTTTCAGTATCGTTAAATTTAATTGCCATGTAATTATGATTCCTAATGAGCAGAGAGATATACTTTTGTAATTTGTGACGAGTGAATATAAAGAGAGTTTATCTGCAGAAATCAAATTGCCGGCAGGATCTTCAGCTGTTATTTATAAAGCCTCCTAGGTAGACATCGAGAGCTGCCACCTGAGAGATTTCCTGACAGCTGCTAACAGTTGTGCAGTACTTCACCTTTGGAGTTTCTGAACTGTTTTGTGCTGTCATGAATATACATTCATTTGAAGAATGCCTATGCAATCTTCTGTCCCTCAAAGCAGTTTAGTAGGAAAAAGAAAGTTTTTCTCTAACTTCCTTTCAGATCTTATTTATTAGTTCTGTTGCTCCTGGCCCGTATCTTTACTCAGTGGGACCCATAGTGATTACGTGACTGGCCTGCAACTTCCTGGTTATTGCTTAAAGGGATGTTCGGGAGCTGTAAACTCTTCTGTTCCTGTGAATTTTCTTCTCCTTTTTCCAACTAAGCCTTTGTGTCTTGTGTCCTGAAAGAGGGCCTAACAGATTTTGAGTTTTGGTTATATAGAATCATGGACATTTTATACTTAAGGATCATCCAAAGTTCCATAATCTGGTTGGAACATGAAGCAAAGGTTGATAGCAAAGTATCAATCTTCTCATAAAACTTTTCAGAGATCCCTTATGAATATGTTGGTAACAAATTCTTTGTTATAGAGTATCAGTGAACCACTTTCCCTGGACCTCAGACAGTTGAAACAGCCAGTCCCAGGATCAAAGAAGAAAGAAATTGAAAAGATGTCCTAGACATTTGAAAACTGAGTATCTCATACACATCTCTACATTTAAGATGGCAGTATTAGCCATGACCATTGATTGATCTGAAAATAAACAGTTCACCTGCCATAGCACTCAGCACCTGTTTTCATGTTGTTATCAGATATTGTTTTGCATTTTTGTGTTGATTGCTCTTGCTACTACCTCGAGTTCCAGCTGCATGGTTATTTTTTTCCTGAGATTGCAGTCAGAACGCTTATGAACAGTTAAAGCTTGTAAAGAAAGAAGAATTTGCCATGTTTTTCCCTTCTTCATTCATTGGTTAGGAGATGACCCCTTATTAAGACCGTGTTGTAATTCTCCAAATTATAGTGGTCTTATTGGCCTCCTCCTTGAACTGCTGTCTTGATCTGAGGTCAGCACTGACATAGCTAATCTGAATTCACTGACACCCAGCATTTAGCATTCTTGAAGCTGTATGGCAAACCTGGTGAGCCTCTTGGTACTGATAACATTGAAAATTAAAGTAAGCTTGTGATTTGGGATATGCACTAACCTGTACAGTAGTAACATGGCATACTTTGGTACTTCCACCTTCAGTTTCTGTCAGTGTGACTTGGAATTTTCAGCATGAATCTATTTTTCCATCCTAGAGGTTGTATCCTCACAGAGGTGGTGAAATCCTCCAAATCCACTGAGCCTGTGCTGTAGCTGATGCCTGCTCAGGTGGTACTGAGGGGGAGTGAAAGAACTGTGTGGAGGAAGAGGATGTGAGATAATCCTGCAAAAAGCCAGAATCCGATTCTGATTGCCCTTAGAGATTTAAACCTGGATGTCAAGAACAAGGTCTTGAATTTTTCATAAGATTGAATGTAGCAGGCAGTCTCCTGAGTATGTCGCTTTGAAGAGAGGTTCAAAGATAAAGCTATCACTATGCAGAGATAATCAAGGTGGATAATAGACAGGTTTGAACATAAATAGCCAGCTTGGAAGTAAGTAGGGTGCCATCCACCAGAGGTCAAATCATACCAGCAGCCTCACTTGAAAGTGTTTTCATCCTGGGTATATGCAAAGCAGCCACCTGGAACTTCTTCTGCCCTTTCACCAGACAGTATGCCATCGTAGAAGCATCCAGGATTTGGTGCTATATTCAGCAGAATTGTGCTGAGATACTGTTTGCATGAAGGATTCTGAGACCCAGCTCCAGGTAAATACGAAAGTACTAGTACAGTTCAGAGTCACCCACAGTGTGAACGCACATGTGGACTAACACTTGAAGAAGAATAAAGAGGTTACTTACTAGTAACTGAAGTTCTTTGAGATGCATAGTCCACATGTACATTCACCTCCTACCTCCGTCCTCCTTGGTCAGAGTAAGGTTGAGAGGAAATAAAGGTCTATGGTACATTAAACTATACCTACCCAAGAGTTGGCAAAGAGCAGAGTTGTAGGGCTAAGGGTTCTTTGAGTAAAGCAAAAATTCTTTGCTTTGTGCTGTACAAGGCCAAACATCAGCCAAAATGTAACATACAAGTGGACTGTCAACCTTAAAGATCTTGCTACCAAACTTGCTTACGGCTCATTCATGCTCGTGTGTACTACTAATCTGAGGATTACCTTTTCGACTTTTCATCCATGCATTTCCTATAATAAATCCAAGCATTTCCTGTAATAAATGTTCATAGTATTTCTTGCTGCCTTGATGTGGAGTCACTTACTTGGTAATATGACCTAAGACTCAATAACTGTGGGATTTAAAGGAATAACAGGGAATCCAAATCTGAAAGATTAGAACTAAAGAACTATATTCCAGTATTTCCCAGGTTATTCCCCAGTTACCAGGTTTTAGTACAATCTGTCATCAGGCGTCTGCTAGCCCTTTATTCTCCTGTTAATTCAAAATGTTTATATGAATTTTGCACATGGAGTAGTTTGTGAATCTTAAGGAATGATGGCACAAAAACTGCATTTAATAGTTCATCAAAGAGTCCGGCTATTAACTGTATCATTCTCATTACATACATCAGTTTTTATGTTCTAGAGGTACTGACTTGTGCTGAAAAGCTGTATGGTCTCAAAGTTCTTATAAAGTTCTATCTGCTATGGTAAGCCAAGTAAGAATTTGCCTAAAATAACTTTTTTAATAGACATCTAATTATAAAGTACATTTCTAAAAAGTAAAAACATACAGAAAAAGCTTATACTAAAGATTCCCCAAACGTACATAACAGACTTGTTTACTCAATCTTGGTGCCATTTTTTGTCTTAAAATACGCTATGTAGTTCAATTATGAAATGTAATTAAAGCTTCTGTTTTGAGAGAGCTTTCAAATATTAACTGTAGTGAATATGATCACTTGGATTGGAAAAAAAGGCTTAGGAGCTAATATGTAGCTTAAACCCTGAGGTCTTCAGATGTCTTAATGAGGAGATAATGGAAAATGTTCTGATGTTTATCTAAGGTAGGATATTAAAGCAGTAAACACTAAAGGAAAGGATTACTGAGAACTCCTAGATCGAACAATGTCTCTAAAATATTAAATGTAGAAATTGTAATATTAAATCAGATTAAAACCTTGTGGGTTACCAAATAGCTTAAAGACTAAGGTCTGCTTGTATCATATTGCAGAAATATGGTCAAATGTTCCGACGTTGTTTCACGCACACTGGCAGAAAGAGTAAACACCGTGGGTGAAAGGATTACTTGGTGGTAGCTGCTGGGTGGAAGAGCAAGGCTAAAACTGTTAATGTAATTAATGACTGGGTCATTTGTGGGTTGAGAAAAGTACTAATGTTTTTGATAAGGTAGTGGAAAGGATAAGATACTGAGTGAACATTTCTGCTGCTTAAAAAGATGTCCATCATAAATACAAAAAAATAGGCTGCAGTCTACCAAGCGTCTGTTAGTGCACTGTGGTTTTCCTTTGTTCCTATGTGAATAAAAAACTGGCTATGGTCTCCTTGATGCGGAGGGAGGGAGGAAGACCGCTTGTTTGACTGAATGTTCTTATACGTCAGTGAGCCATGGATGATCATTGTAATAGTGCACACGAGTGCGCTGTATTGAACAAATAACTAGCAATTTCGTTGAAATGATAATTCAACCAAAAATCTTAAAATGCATGAAAGATAATGAAAGGTTTTAACAGCCTTGGTTTCTGCAAAGGCAGTATTTTCTATCCTAAAATTCTGTGTGCTAACATCATAAAAAAAAGAAAATATCTGACCTAATTTGGATTGTGGAATGGTCTTTTGGTAATATCCTGCATAAATAGTTACAGAAGGAGGAGAAATCATGAGATAAAATGGCAGACAGTCATGAATCAAAAACTAACTGGAGTGACAGGAAGCAAGGAATAAAATGAAATGATCTCCCCCCCTCCCCACCCCTTCAATAAACTTCACGTTCAATATACTAATTTTCCAGATACGAGACTGAAGTAATTAATTTTACAGATGATGAAATTAATTATTTCATCAAGACCAAGCAGGACTTTGAAAGTCAGGGAAACACAAATAGGTCAATGGGCAGCATGATTTAAATGAAATTCAGGGTGAGTCAATGCAGAAGAATATAATGAGTGTTTCTATTAAGATGTATCAAAAAGTGAGAACTGCAAATCCCCAGAAGGCTTCAAGAAGGGTGATTAGAATAGTCAAAAGCTGGAAAAAAATCTCCTTTAAAAGAAGAGCAAGATTTTCCTGTAAGATTGAAAGGATATCGTGAATCTATTGTTTACAGAATTGCAGAGAGAAGGTAGAGAAGGAAAAGAGTAGAAATTTCTCTTGTGTTTAAAAAATGAGGAAATGTTTAATGAAAATAAGATCTGGGAAAGCCAACAATGATTTTTCACTATAAAACTCACTTGTGGAATTTGTTGATGTCAAAAGTATTAAATGATTCGCTGTCTAGTTTTAATAATTAACTCTTAATATTTTGGAGGGAGTATTAAACCACATGCTTCATAGGAACAGAAACATGAAGCTGTGCTTGCCTTTTCTGTAGGACTCTCTTAAGTTTTCCACTGAAGGACCTAGTGTTGGAATATGAGACTAGACAGTAGTTTTAACACTGGTAGCAGCACAGCTACAGGATGTAGTTGAGCAAAATATAGTCATTCCTGTATCTTTGAGTTTTTCAATGGTATATGAGACTAGCCTATTTTTGTGGGAAGATTTACTTTGGTTGAAGAACTTTTAGAGGAGTTTGACTGCAGTATATGAATGCATAATATTAAACGAAAAAAAAACAAAGAAGTTTAGCTACGTCTACACTTGTCAGATTCATCCTTCCGTAGCAAGGTCTTTAAAAAGCAACTGTTCCAAAGGCATAGCAGAAAAATGCATAAAGAAGGATGTAGAAATAGTGGTTTTGTATTATATGTCTTTCCACAGAACTCTAATTAAATGCTATCTGAACATTTTAAATTTATTTGCTCCGTAAATCTCAGTTACCTCTCAGCTATTTTGAAAAGAAATTGGAATGAATAAAAACCAGGAAGTAGATAGAAGGTTTCCTATAGCAAGGAATCCTGATAAAACACAAATACACTTCTCAAAGGCTCTTTTTATCCTCTATACTTTATAACTTTTCTACCTTTTTTGATTTGTATAAATGTTATGAGTGGACTTTGAATGAGTTAATATCATCTGTTAATTCTATAACCCTCTGTCAAATGAGTATGTAATATTTTGGCTTGTTTTTCTTTGAAGTGAATGAATTTTTAGTGTTTGAAGGCCCTGTCCTGCTGGATATGCGTATTAAGCACCTAATGAAAACAAAGCAATTAACACAAGCTACTGCCCTGGCAAAACTGTGCTCTGATCATCCAGAAATAAGTGCAAAAGGCAATTTCAAGCAAACCTACCTGGTCTGTCTGTGTTCAGGATCACCAAATGAAAAGCTAATGGAAGAAGTAAGTAAAAAATAAACAACTTTTTTTAGGCTTCTTTCTTTAAGTAAGAATAAAGACACTAGTCATGATGAGGCTGTTTTTGTTTAGAAGAGGTTTTGCTTTAAAATACTATCTATGATATTTTTCTTTTCATTTTAGGATCTCTTCAACTGATTAGTAATGACTCTTGATTAAAATCCTTGTGGAAGGGTAATATTAGCTTGCTAATAGGCATTTTCTGGCTCTGCCATAGCCTTACATTTGGTTCTGCTCAAAGTTTCTTCTGTCTCTGCCTCAGTTCCTGTCTGTAAAATAGTGATTTTCCCACTGTTACTATTTGAACTGTAAAATTTGCATACTAATTATTACAAGGAATGTGGTGGTCTAGGTGCTACTTTCAATACAGACTAAATATAGCCTTTCTTGACCCAAGTGCCTACGTCAGGAAATTACAGTTTACTTCTATTAGGAGGTAAAATTGAAGGTATAATTAGGTATATAGTTAGAAATATGAAATTCTTCTTACTCAAATGCCAAAGTCAAAGAAGAGATGACAACTTTCCTCTTCTGCATTCTTTCAGCTGGCATCTTCATAGCTTACACCATCCAAAAATTTAACCTGAGATTTCTTCCCTGCTTATGAGGCTCTCCTTCTGCAATTGTCACTTTTGTTGCCTGTATGAATCTCTCTACTGTTTCTTTGTTTCTGTCATCATTTCATGTTCATAATAAGTAAGCAATTAAGCATGCTGAACTTGCTTTTTAAGAATTAAAAGGGTGGAGATTACACAGTGATTGTTAGAAAAGCTTCCGACATCTATTTACATTTGGCCAAATTCACAGCTGTTTTGAATATGCACAAGTTGCCTTTTCTTTCCTGCTGGAGACTTTCTAGATACAGATTAAATGCTGAGATCACTCTCTGCACAGGACATGCTCAAGCAAAGCTGAGCCGGATCAGCATGGGTTGCTTGAGGCCCTGCCAGAGCAGGCTGAGGAATCCCAGCAGGAATTCCATAGCAGAAACTGTGCCTGGGCCTGTGCAACCTTGTGCTCATTTACTAAATACTCACACTGGAAGTGGGACATTCTGACCCTTCAAACATGTTTCCTTCATTACTCATCCCTGTTCCCGAATTGAATGGACTTGGTCGGTGAATGAACCTTGGGTCCCGCAGAGAAAAGAAGTGAATAACCAAATAGCCGTGTCTCTTAGTCCATCGTAACAGACAGTAAAGCTGGAATTGGGTTGTCACAGAAAACCTAATTCAGGTATTTCCCAATCTTGGATTGCTTAGCTTTGCAGCCTCAACTGCAGAATTGTTTGCAGTAATACTAATTAGCCTGGAAAGTTTATGAATGGGAAACTGAAGGCAGATACACAGTTAACATCTCCAAGTGACTCCTGAACTAAGAACATTCTACTTCATAGCATGAGAACAGGGAGAAAATAAACAATAAAAGTAAATACAAGAAGTACACCTCACTCTTTAGTGGTATGGAAAAATTGATAGCCTTTCAGAATAGGCAGAAAAGTAGTATTTGATTTTGCTTTCAGCTTGCATGAGGAAAGTAATTCACTTCAGAAATGTGAAAAATTCAAATCGGCAGTATGTGAAATGCCCAGACTGACAGTCTTGATGGCTGGACCTGTACACACCTTTGCTACAAACTGCTTCCCTTAGAAACTCTTAAAAGTCTGGAAGAACATTTCAGAGAAAAAAAATAAGTATCCCGTTACAAGGCTACGTTCTCATCTCCTTCCCTAAGCTTTTATTGAATGGTCCCTGTCTGAGACAAGGTGCTGAGCAGTGCAAACATTTGGCCTAAATTTGCATGGCACTTAGATTTATCCATCCCTCTATCCATTGCATTTTGCTTAGAAGGCGGCTTTGAGATTATTAAGCCTCAAGTGATATTTAATGAAGGGTTGATAGTATAGAAACAAAATGTAAGTTAAGGGACTGAGCTGCTGTACTGTTCAAAACGGAAAGTTGATTTGATGGATCTGTAGTTGGGTACCACAGTGCTAAAACAGACTGTCCTGCTGCCTTATGCAAGTACTGAAGTGTCTGGGTATTCGGATTAGGATTTCTTTTTCTTACTTTGGGTTTTATTATGATTTCTCAAGAGACTTCTAACAGTGTTGTTGGAAGAGTTGTTATTCTTTAACTGCCAGTGTCGAAGAATAAGCACAAGCTTGTCTTGCCACATGTGCTAATTGATATAATCAAATCAGTCTGCTGAGAGGCAAAATAGACAGTAGTTGTTACATTAGCTACACTGATTCAGTGCTAATACTTCTGTATAGTACTACTGGGTGACTGTGGTTTTTCCATTGTTTTCCTACAAAACTTAGTGCTTAAAATGTGGCTCGAACAAATAAGTTACACTACACAGACAGTAATGTCCTTCTAGAAAGAAACATTCATTTGACTTGCTCCCTGCTATACAGTTTCTTTTGTCTTTCTACCTTTGATTTTTGGAACATCCTGGAACATTCATGTTAGTGGACATTAATCATCCAGCTGTTGCATTAGAGAGGTAGTAATGGCCATACTAGTAAAGTGAGGGAGGTAAAAGTCTTTCTGTGGTAGGCTGTCACTTAAAGTTCTAATTCTGCTCTTTCTATTTATGATTAATACTTTTCTTTAAAATTTTAGGTGAGTGGGACAGTAGATACAAGTCTAATGTCTTTGAGACAGAGGCTTTTATATTCAGTTTATAATTTTTTTTTTCTGGTGGCATAATCACTTTTGACACTTCAGCTAGAAAAGCATTAATTTGTTTAACTCTTTCAAGAGATAAGCTTGAAAACATTCACTAAATTATAAATTACTGTCTTTATAAGGGATCAGATTAACATTAGTCAGAAAGTGAAACCACTTGCTTAGTCTCAATCTTATTTTCTTTCCTCCCATCCAGATTGCAGAGGTAGATTGCAAAGATGCTCTAGAAATGATTTGTAACCTAGAATCCGATGGAGATGAAAAAAGTGCTCTAATTTTATGTGCAGCATTTTTATCTCGCCAGCTGCAGCAAGGAGAGATGTACTGTGCCTGGTGAGTTTGCTTTCTGCTCGTGGAAATAAAATCAGTTTTGGCAATATATAGCTGATACATAAGCCATAAGTTAACATTCTTCATTCTTCAGAATATATGGGCTAAAGAGAAGGGAGATTATGCTCTTGGAAAGCATTAAAAAAAAAAAAAAAAAAAAAGTATTTGACATGATTAGCTTCTATTATGAGAGTTTGAAGGCAGCACTGTATCATTAGGCAATAACAAATAACAGTAGCTGTTTATTAAATTTTCTTGACAATAATAATGTGTTGTAGAAATGAGGAATTTAGTATCTGCAGGCAGCTAGTCAACATTCTGGTGAATTTCTGCACTGAGAATAGTATACTGGCATTGGAAAAATAGATTTTTGCATAAGATACTTTTCTGTTCTGCCCTGATTTTGTTGCACAGAATTCTTTCCTCTGAGAAATTTCTGGAAAGGAAGTTACAACAGAAGTAATAAGCTTGCTAAAATTATTTGTTGTAGAAGACTTGATTTCCCTGCTCTGGGCACAAATAGCAGTTGTATGTTTGAAAATATTTGAGCCGTTACACTCTGAATTTCCAACTGCTATCAGTTTAATTGGGCTCCCAAACCTGAACAATTCTGAATGGGTTTGCAATGACTTCTTCTGCCCTGTAGCAGCAATAGGATGTCTAATGTAGGATTTTGCATCCCAGATTCTGCTGAAGTTTGGGGGTTTATACCATCCCACATTGTGTAAAACACTCGTGGCTATTTACACCTAAAGAGGGCCTAGCATTTGGGAAACTACTAATACTTGAAATTAAGTAGTGAGTTAATGTAGATAAAGTAGTAGTATTTGTCTTTTGGGATTAATTTCACACCATTCACAGTTAGATTCAACTCTTAAAAAAGAGCAGCTGAAGAAAAATGTATCTCCTACAGAGAAACGGTATCCTACTGTAGCTGTTGATAATAATCAGAAATTCAGAAATGTAAAATTCAAGTCTGGGGAGTAGAGAGTAAACTACTCGGTGAGACTTTTTCAATACAGAATGTGTAAATTCTGTAGTATAATTTGACACAGTACTGGTTTTATTCTGATCTATTCTTCTAGAAATGAGTCATAGAGGTAATTTTGAAAATTGGATATTAATAATGAGGTTATATTCTTTATAGCTTTAATCTATAAAAGAAGGCATGAAGAAATTCAGATTTTTCTTCTCCAAGGGGCAACACAGAAACTCTTCTCAACTGTGCATTTCTTTTGAATAGATTTTGTGGTTGCATTGCTGTTCTTGAAATATTTTTCTCTTTTTCTAGGGAACTGACTCTTTTCTGGAGTAAACTACAGCAAAGGGTAGAGCCTTCCATTTCGGTGTATCTAGAGAGATGTCGTCAACTTTCTGTATTAACTAAGACTGTTTATCACATTTTCTTCCTGATTAAAGTAATTAATTCTGAGGTAAGGAAACTCCTGAAAGATTATTTTAATGACACTTTTTATGGAACTCTAAACAGAAAGACTTGTTAAAGATGCTTAGACATTTGTTTTCTTAGTGTAGAATCAGCTTTGGAGCAGTTCATAATTGGTTTTAAGAAAGACCTTTGCAACATCCTTGTGAAGGGAAACTATAATCTGATTCATTCTGAGTCATTACAACTTTCATGCGCCTTTGGAGAAGAAAAAATGGGGGGGAGGCATAAAGAGAAGAGCTGGATGCTACAACTGAGGTGAAGAAAAATCTATAAGTGTGGTTTATAACCTCCTAATATGGTCCACGTCCTCTAAATGAGTTTTATTAGGAGATCCTACCATTCTTCTACAATATTTTTAGTATTTCAAGTATTACAGAAAATGGCAAGAAAACACTTGTGAAGAGAGGAAGTAAAAGCTGTATATTAATGTATAGAAAAACTAGAACAATACAAAAAGAAAAAAAAATCCTTTTTGGTCTCCACCTAAGAACAGTTTGTTTTGATAAATGAGATGCTTTCTTCTTGGAGACTTAGATATTATATTATATTCTAAGCTCAGTTCATATATCTCAACTAATCTTGCCATCTAATTTTCCTTGTCTCTTCTCATTGATAGCTGTGCTACTTAACATTTGTTATTTTAAATCTAGCTTTTTCTTGACCTTTTGTTTTGAGAAATTCTGTAATTCTGTATATTTATCTTAAGAATGTTCTTATGTGATATTCTGGTATGGATAATCACTTTGCAGTCTTAAAGGTGATTTTTTCCAAGGACTTGAGCTACATAGGAGAGAGGAGGAAAATAATTTCACAGAGGCTTGTGATGCTCAGAGCTCTATATGTTCCATGTCATACGGATTTTTCCTCAGCAGAGGACCATTTCATTGATGGCGCAAAATTGATGCCATATCAAAAGTAGTAGTGCTGTGCATTTGTAAATACCCTTGACTTTATTTTCCTGTATACTGGAACTTCTCTGAACTTCCTTGGCAGCATAAAGTGACTGTAATGTGGAAAAAAG
The DNA here is from genome assembly GCA_013398735.1 of Nothocercus julius. Lineage (NCBI taxonomy): Eukaryota > Metazoa > Chordata > Aves > Tinamiformes > Tinamidae > Nothocercus > Nothocercus julius. Next base: position 3,989,138 of record VZSV01000006.1, read on the forward strand.
TGTAATTTAGTTTGCTGAGGATATGAATGAGAAATGACCTTTGAAACACTTAGGTGATGGAACATTTAACTATACCATATTTTCAGTGGGAATAAAGTGTTGTGCTTAACTAAAGTCATTTGACTTAGAAGTGGCATAATCTTTAAAAATAAACTTTACCCTTCGAGTAAGTAATGCCCCGATTTTGGGGCTTTTTGAAAATCATGTGCTTCTCTCAAAAAATTCAGCAGTAGGTCTTCCTACCATTTGAATTCTTCCTAGTGATAATTTAATGCCCCACAGAAACTCATCTCAAATAATTTTGACATACTTGGCAGCTTTATTTGGTGCCAAATAGCGGCTCGGTGCTGCTCTAATATATACTCTGAGCAACTCTAGCACGCAATCCCAAAGTCATCAAAGCAAACAGAACATGCTGATAATATATATTTTAGTTATATGTAAACTTTTGAATTCTTTTAGTAGCCTGAAGACAAGTTATGCAACTTAAGGAACAGCATTTAAAGACCAATCACTATGCTTCTTAAAATATGTATTATAAAACTCCAGGTGTATTTTTCTGACACTTAAGATTGAATAGTGACACCTTCTATTTACAAATATAAAAAGGGTTTTGATAAGCTGACTTACTAAACTTATTCCTACTCTACAGATTGATGGTGCTGGACTTGCAACCTGCATTGAACTGTGTGTGAAAGCACTGCGCTTGGAAGCCAGTGAAAATACAGATGTCAAGATATCTATTTGCAAGACTATCTCCTGCTTGCTTCCAGATGATCTGGAGGTGAAACGTGCTTGTCAGCTGAGTGAGTTTCTTCTCGAACCTACTGTGGATGCATATTATGCTGTAGAAATGCTATATAACCAGCCTGACCAGAAGTATGATGAAGAGAATCTTCCAATACCAAATTCATTGCGCTGTGAGCTCTTACTTGTACTGAAAACTCAGTGGCCTTTTGATCCAGAATTCTGGGACTGGAAAACTCTAAAGCGTCAATGTCTTGCACTGATGGGAGAGGAGGCGTCCATCGTGTCTTCAATAGATGAACTAAATGACAGCGAAGTTTATGAGAAGGTTGAGGACTGCCAAGAAGACAATAAAGAAACTTCCATGAATGGACTTGCTGGCAGTATTGATGAAGCTACAAGCCTTCTCAGAGGTATCAGAGATGAAAAGCAGAAAAAGAGAGAAATTAAAAAACTCCGAGAGAGGGGGTTCATATCAGCTAGGTTTAGGAACTGGCAAGCTTATATGCAGTATTGTGTGCTATGCGACAAAGAATTTCTAGGCCATAGAATAGTTAGGCATGCACAGAAACATTATAAAGATGGAATTTACAGTTGTCCTATTTGTGCCCAAAATTTTAATTCTAAAGAAACATTTGTTCCCCATGTAACTTTGCATGTTAAAAAATCCAGCAAAGAGAGATTGGCTGCTATGAAACCACTGAGAAGGTTGGGAAGACCTCCTAAAATAGCAACTACCAATGAGAATCAGAAAACTGATTCCATATCCAAACAGGATCAGCGACCCATTAAGAAAAACAGTCTCTATTCAACAGACTTCATTGTATTTAATGACAATGATGGTTCAGATGATGAAAATGATGATAAAGATAAACCTTATGTACCAGAGATCGTGCCAGTTCAAAAGACACTACCTGTTAATGAATTCACCTGCCCTGTAACATTTTGTAAAAAAGGCTTTAAATATTTTAAAAATTTGATAGCCCATGCAAAGGGGCATAAAGACAATGAAGAAGCTAAGCGTTTTCTTGAAATGCAAAGCAAAAAAGTGATTTGCCAGTACTGTAGACGACATTTTGTAAGTGTTACTCACCTGAACGATCACTTGCAAATGCACTGTGGCAGCAAGCCTTACATCTGCATACAGATGAAATGCAAGGCTGGCTTTAACAGTTATGCTGAGCTGCTGACTCATAGGAAAGAGCATCAAGTCTTTAGGGCAAAGTGTATGTTTCCTAAATGTGGCAGAGTGTTTTCCGAAGCGTATTTGCTCTATGATCATGAAGCACAACACTATAATACTTATACCTGCAAATTCACGGGCTGTGGAAAAGTGTACCGTTCTCAGAACGAGCTGGAGAAGCATGTGGAGGATCACAACAAGCAGCCTGAAAAAGCGCTACAGCCTGAAGACCAGCCTCACCAAAGTGATCCTAGCCAACCTTGTAAAGATAATGCCCACGCTGATGGCGTTGCCGTTAAAGAAGAATTGACACCTCCTCCCACTGACAATCTAAGTAGTTTTACCGAAGGAGAAAACTCCGTCTGGGATCAAGTCAAAGCAGAACCAGTGCGGCCTGAGAGCGCCAACGTTGCAGCGAGCGTCCCGAGGCAAAGCGAGGCCTCACCTCGCGTCGGCTCGGAGCAGTCCACCACGAGCTCCGTGGAGACAGAAGCAGCAATTCCAGCCGGCAGCGTTAAGCTGTCTGATGTTAATCAGAAGGTCCGAGATAACTTTGTAAAACGAGGCAAATTGGCAGCTACTCCCAGTAAAGTAGATACCACTGTATCTGGAAGCCAGCAGTTGTGTTTATCAGTTGATCCTTGTCTTCCGGTTTTCCAAGAAAGAAAGGAAGAAGATTGTCTCAGTCAGTCCCAGAATATTCAAAATATTTCTGTGAGTTCAGAAGCACTAAAACCCGAAGCTCTTGAATCAAAAAGCTTAGAAAGACAAGTGAGTGTTGTAAATCCGTTCAGCATGCAGAATCAGACAGGATATCGAAACAGCATCCCCATTTCCAAACTTGAAATTGAAGACAGTATTAAGGCTGCAGCTAATCTATATAACCTGCCTTTAAAAACTCTAGAGAGTATTACATTTATTCCATCACAGCCTAGCATAAATAGTTCTTTAGTTCCAGCCGTGTCAGCAGCACCCCCAGTTCAGAAATTTAATTGTCAAGTTGAAGGGTGTACTCGAACATACAACTCATCACAGAGCATTGGCAAACATATGAAGGCAGCCCACCCTGATCAATATGCTGCCTTTAAAATGCAGCGTCAAAACAAGAAACCTCGAAAATCCAGCAGTTTGCAAAGTATGCCAAATGATGGGAAGATTGTGTATTTGATGCCATCACAAGTGGGCAACCCGAGCAGTGCTGCTTTTGCTGCACAAAACAAAACTAGTCTGAACGCCACCTGTTCCGGTCCAGTGCAGCATGTGTCAAGTACGCTCTTCCCAGGCCACCTGGAAAATTTGACTAATCCTGGGTTGGCTACAGTGGAAGGTGTCATAAATCCAAGTTTGACTACTCGTATTAAGAGTGAGCCTGAGAGTGTTTTATGTTCCCAAATGGAAAATTTGTCCGGTGCAACTTTACCTACCCCGTTGGAAGATCTGGCAAAAACAGTGATGCCTTTGAATATTGATGGCAATTCAGATCCTTTTCTTCCTTTGCCTGTGGAAAATGGTCCGATGTCTCTCTTTCCTTCGCCAGGAGAGAGTGCTCCAAGTTCTGTCTTCTCACAACTGGAAAATAATACAAACAACTTCTCAGCACAACTAGAAGGAAACACTAGTTCTGCTTTCCCCAAAGAAGAAAGTGTTGATCAAATATTTCCCTCACGAGTGAGTAGTGAAAATAACTTCAACGAAACTAGCTTGCAACATCCAATTGCAGAAAAGATGAAAAAAGATCGTGGCCGGGGTCCCAATGGGAAAGAAAAGAAGCCAAAGCACAACAAGCGGGCTAAATGGCCAGCAATAATTCGGGATGGCAAATTCATCTGCAGCAGGTGTTTCAGAGTTTTTACTAATCCTAGATCACTTGGTGGTCACTTATCAAAGAGGTCGTACTGCAAGCCTCTTGAAGGATCAGAAATTTCTTCAGAAGCTCTGCAAGCTAACGGACAGTCTTTGCTTGCCAGTATGATTCTTTCCTCAAATTCATTGAATTTGCAACAGCCGCAGGAGTCTACCTTCAACCCAGAATCATGCTTTAAAGATCCACCATTCCTGCAGTTGCTTGCAACTGAAAATCGACCCTCAGCCTTACTGCAGACTGTGTTTCCACGGGCCAATGTGACTAACTTTAATAGCAGTGGGAATGAGGAAGGAAATCAAATTATAAAGCAAGCCCTGGAAACTGCAGGCATCCCAAGTACCTTTGATAGCACAGCAGTAGTTCCACATGTAGTTACAACAAGTTGTGTCACGGGTACCACTCAACTAAATGCAGCTCTTCTCCCCAGTTCAACTGTGGCACCTCTGCTGCAGACAGTCTGTAGCCCAAATACCCTGCTAACAGACCAAAACAGGACCCTGAATGCCAAAACTCCTTCAGTGAATGAATGCAAGGCTTTGCCTGTTTTTGCAACAGATGATTTAATGTTAAAGACTATTGAAAATAATTTATGTTCTAGCTCTTTTTCCAATACCATTGCAGCAGCACAAAATATTGCAGGGAATAGTTCACGAGTTTCAGTTATAAGCAGTCCTGATAACACAGGATCAAGTAACTTGGATAAGAAGGGAACCAGCGCTGCAAAGAGGAAGAGAAAAGCAACTACGCCCTTGCTAGCACCTAACCTATCACAGAAAGTAGTAGTAAATAATATACCAACAATGGGACTTATAGCCAAAAGCACTGAAGCAAACGTGCAAATACAGGGAGAAAATTTTCAGTCAAACTTGCTGGCAAATTGTGATTCGCAAGTAGCGGTGGAAAATCTCACGCAGAAGCTAAATAATGTTGACAATCAATTATTCATGGCCAGTATCAAAGAGAATTTCAAAACAGATCTTGAGACTCGTACAACGTTAACCCCTTTAACAGTGAAAACTGAAAATGGGGATTCACAAATGATGGCTCTAAATTCTTGCGTACAGGCAAATTCTGACAAACAGATTTCAGAAGACAACGTTATTCAGAACTTTGAAAAAACTCTTGAAATAATCAAAACTGCCATGAATTCGCAAATACTTGAAGTGAAAACTGAAATTCAGGATCCTGTCACAGCTTCAGCGCCCAACTCGCAAGTAAATAACGGACCGACCGCTTCAGGAAGTTGTTCGCTGAATGTGAAATTACCCACTCACTCACAGCTTGCCGTGCGTGCAGGGAATGTCCCCGCTGCAAAGAGCAACTCCACGCAGTCGGAAACGCCTCAAAAGGACGATATGCAAATGCTGGAAATCTTGGAGGGCTTGCAGAAATTGAAACTCGAAAGTGATGCAGCCGTTGAGGTCCCTGAGGCCGTTCCCCAGTGTCCTGCAGCAGATGCGCTGCCACCAGCCCTGCCGGTTGTGTCCCCCGAGAGCAAACCCCTCGTCCAGACGTCTTCAGAGAGCAGTGCCGTTCAGTTTAGCGACAAAGTCAATAAGCCTTTCGTGTGCCAGGACCAAGGCTGCAATTACAGTGCTATGACGAAGGACGCGTTATTTAAACACTATGGCAAGGTTCATCAGTACACTGCAGAAATGATACTAGAAATTAAGAAACATCAGCTGAAGTACGCCCCGTTTAAGTGCGTCGTAGCGACGTGTCCAAAAACATTCACGAGAAACTCCAATCTCCGAGCACACTGTCAGCTTGTGCATCACTTTACAACAGAGGAGATGGTAAAATTAAAAATTAAAAGACCTTATGGCAGAAGATCTCAAAGTGAAACTGTAAACACAGCCCCAAGACCTGTTGAAATAAATAATTTGCAGACACTAATAATGGAAGATAAAATTGCAGCCCCACTGGTCAAAGAAGCACAGACAAAGGAAGTTGTAGAGCCTGTAAAAGTCATGGGAAAACTACTACCAGAAAAAAGTATTCCTCAGCGACTGGAAATGCCTCCCCAAGCGGTTTCCCTTCCGCCAGACCAGCATAACGCAGCACTGCTGGGTAATATTCAGGCACAACCCAAAGTGCGCAAAGTCAGGAGGTACAGAAAGGAAAAGGAGGAGAGGAAACGCAGGAAGCCTGTAACAAAATCTCTGGAGTTTCCTACCAGATACAGCCCTTACAGACCGTACCGATGCGTCCATCAGGGCTGCTTTGCAGCCTTCACCATACAGCAGAACCTCATTCTCCATTACCAAGCTGTGCACAAATCAGACCTTCCTGTGTTCCCGGCGGAGGTGGAGGAGGAGAACGAGGCAAGCAAGGACGAGCGCGACGAGGCCGAAGCCAAAGGCGCCGTCAGGGAGTTCCGGTGCGAGGTGAGTGACTGCTCGCGAATATTTCAGGAGGTTACCAGCCTGATACAGCACTACATGAAGCTTCATGGCATGAGCCCCGAGGAAATCGGCAACATGAAATCGGCACTGGACGGGGGAAGGTTTTCCTGCGACCAGTCTCACTGTAAGTCTTCGTTTACGGCGTATCTTAACTACGTTGTACATCTCGAGACAGATCACAGTGTTAAGATAAAGCCCAACAAAGTGGAGGAAGATGGAATATTCAAGTGTGACTGTGAAGGATGCGACCGTATTTATGCTACCAGATCTAACCTCCTAAGGCATATTTTTAATAAACATAATGACAAGCATAAAGATCATCTAATAAGGCCCAGGCGACTGACACCAGGTCAGGAAAACATTTCAAGTAAGGCAAATCAGGAGAAACCCTTGAAGTCTAAACAGAGAGGCCTGAAACCCCGATCGGGAAAAGAAGGTAACAGGCTCTCGGTGAAAACAAAGCGAAAGAAAAATGTTAATTTGGAAAGCAAAAATTCAAAAGGAATACAAGTCCAAGAAAACAAGGCTTATTCGCTGAAACGTGGAAAGCACGTGTATTCCATCAAGGCTAGGAATGATGCCTTATCTGAATGTACTAGCAGATTTGTAACCCAGTATCCTTGTATGATAAAGGGATGTTCCTCAGTAGTTACAAGTGAAAGTAACATCATAAGACATTATAAATGTCACAAGTTGTCCAAGGCATTTACTTCACAACACAGAAATCTCCTCATTGTATCTAAAACGCACTCTGTGCCACAGGTAAAGGAAGAATCCTGTGAGCAAGAGGAGACTAAAGAAAAAGGTGATGTGAAAGAGGCCGAACCAGCCTTGTTAGTGAGCAGTAATGATTCAAGTACATCTGCATTACCACAGAATGAAACCGAAAAAGGTGAGAAGGATGAAGTGGATGAACTGACAGAGCTATTCATTACTAAACTGATTAATGAGGATTGTTCAAGTGCTGAAAACCAAGCGAAAATCGCTTCCAGTGTAAATAACGACTCGCAGGAAAACAGCTCCGGCCCCCCAGAAAAGCAAAAATCGAATAACTTAAAAAGGGCAAGCAAAGAAAAAAACGTGTGTCAGAGTAAAAGGAGGAGGACGGAGAAACCCGAGGAGACGCCTCCCGTTGAAGCAAGCAGCCTGCGCAGGGAAGACGAGACGGCCGTCGCTATCCAGACGGCCGAAGAGCAGCCCGCGGCGTTCGACTGGAGCTCCTTTAAGCCCATGGGTTTTGAGGTCTCATTCCTCAAGTTCCTCGAAGAGTCTGCCGTGAAGCAAAAGAAAAACACGGACAGAGACTACCATAGCAGTGCAACCAAAAAAGGGTCTCATTCGAACTCACGAAAAAACAACGAGAAAACCTCCTTAGCAAGTAATAATGTCACTTGGTCATCTTCTGAAACTGAAACCCTTGTACAGTTTGCAAATCCCTCACAACTTCAGTGTGGTGATAATGTAAAAATAGTTTTAGACAAGACTTTTAAAGACTGCACTGAGCTTGTGTTGAAGCAACTTCAGGAAATGAAACCTACCGTCTGTTTGCAAAAACTTGAAGGACGTTGGGGGGATAATCCAGGGGCTGCCACTGCAAAAGGGACTGTTGTGGGTAACGAGGAAGGGGAATCAAAATACTGAAAACCTAATGTGTTCAACCATTACCTGTAATACGTCTTTATTTTGAATAGGAAGCCATCAAGCATGCTAGTAACCGTGGAGCTCTTTTATTTGGAAGTGATTTAATCTAGCAAAAAACATGACATTAGTCATGTAAATTTCTTATTTGTTTTTATCCCTATGGGACTTGAAGAACAGAATAATTGCTTCAGTTTTGTAAATACTTGATCAAAACCTCAACTTTCTATCAAACTGTCCTTTCCATGAACTAAATCTTTGTGAATTGTCCGTGATTGGTATCTCTCACCAGGTCACTGCTCATGTACAACAGTACTCTTTATTTGTAGATACATCTTTTTGTATATATTTATTATTGTAAATCATTTGCTGCCACCAGCAGTCTGTAAGTCTAAACTATTAAATGACACATTTATATTCGGAATTTTAATTTGTAACTAAGTGATCGAGTTTTTAAAACTGTGCTTTAATCATTTTAAATTAAGAACTTTTGAACTACAACTAGGTAAGTCTGCCATATCCAGTTTATTTTGCATAAAGCATTTATTTACAGGAGAGGAGCTGGATAAGATCACATTTCATAGATTAAACATGTACTGACGCACTCTCATTTTTGTAAATCTTAACATCCAGTATCTTTGGATGATATTCATATGTAGTTAACTCATAAATATAATAGTTTTCTTATAGCTACATTTTTCATTGCTTTTGATTGGATACAAAGCATTTATGATTCCATAATAAGAATGGAAATGTGAATAAAAATAGTTTGCTACATTGGAGATTTAAAACAATATTTGGTATTAAAGATCCGTTGTGAATGTGATAGAAAATTAGTAGTGTGGAGCAGTGTATATATTTGAGGTGGTGATTTGTGAAGTAGCCCAGTATTGCCTTAAATAAAATCACATTTCATTTCTTGTTTTATACATGTGATCTTATAAAGGTTATTTTTGTTTCTGTAACTTAGATTGGTGTATAGTTTAATTTTTGTTAAAAAAAAAAAAAAAAAAAGTCAGAAACCGTTTTTGTAAATAGTGGGTTTATAAAACAGATGGTTTATTTTGATAATACCGATTTGGTATCTATCTATAAAATACATGAGTCCTTATGCCATACCATTTCAAACTGAATAACCAGGGCGCTTTCTGAAGGGAAGTGAGGTGGTGATGGCAAAGATAAGCGAATGGGTTGCACGCTGTTGCCGGCATAGGTTCTCTCCGCGCTCTTTTCCCTCTTGCTGACTGTATTTGGCAGCACTTTTGCCGCCCGCCTCTGTGTTTTCCACACTGGAACGAGCCTCGGAAGCAGTGCCACTTGTAGTAACTGGGACTGGAGGCATTTCTGTGTATGCTGCTAACTGCAATGACACGCACCCAGTTTGTTTAGTAACCAAAAGAATAAATACACTAGTGGGAGCTGTCAGTATCCAAGAACCTACAGTGTTGTTTTTGAATTTAATATATGATTATGCTTAACTCAAATGGGACAAGCCAGCTGGATTGTGTGGAACCAAAAATTTTACTTGGATTCTTCTCATTAGTGGATGTGACTACCTTCAGTAAGAGAAAATAGTCTCTATCTTGGGAGAGATCAGCTTGATTTTTTTCTATTAACTTGTCTTGCCATGTAAACCTTTGCATTAAATGCTACCTTGATTGCTTTTAAACTACCCACCTGTAATCTTTGACAGTTTACTTGAATATTAATTCAGAGAGCACATTCGTACAACCAAACGAAGTGACCTTTTCCAAGAGCGAAGATTTGTATGAAAAGCCAGAAGGAAAACAGCATTTCAGCTCTGAGAACAGTGTCTTTTTTTTTTCTTTTTTTTCTTTTTTGCTATCTGGTCTTCTGGTCTTAACTTGCCTCCTTCCTTGCAAAATGACCTGCGTCGGTTTGAACTGAGCCCATTAGCTGCCGTAACTTTCGTTCTCCTCCGCCTGACTAAGCTCTTAAATGTGTGAAGCGAAGGTGTCATCCGCAAACGGTGAACGCAGAGCAAGCGCCAGCGTTTTAAAACTAGAAAGGATCACTATAATGACGCGATGCTGCGTTCAGCGTGACAGAGACCGCGCGGTCTTCCTGGCGTGAATTCCTTCCCTATGGAAACAGCCGCGGTTGTAGGGAGGGCAGAGAGCAGACAACCTCATCTGGGAAAGCATCCAGAAACTCCACCTGAAATCTGCTCTTTTGAGATGCACCGAACGGTTACAGTCATTGTCAACAGACCTCAAAATTGCTCTTTTTTTTAATATATGCTAATACCTTTTTTGTTGTGTAAATTAATAGTCTCAACATTAACATTCCCAAGTATATATATTGCAACATTTGCACTTTTTAGACTACGTGAGAATAGCATACAACTATTTAGGTACACAGTGCTATACTAGGATGCTATTTTAAAAAAAAGGGGGGGGGGAACCGGTTTTAATAAACATTCAGGAAATAATTTCCGTTTGGGATCTGTATTTCTGAAAAAAATCATCATTCCATCGTTATTCTCATATCCCAATTAAAGCAGTTTTCATTTGTGAACGTCGCGGTGGGTGCTGTGCCCGCACAGACGCTGCCCCGTCCCTGCCGCCTGGGACTGACAGCCTGTCCAGCAGGGGATCCACGAGGGACTCCGTGGTTTCCTCTAAAAAGAGAACGATTTTAAGCTCAAATTGGGGGCAGAAGGGACGTTAAGTGGGTTTGATTTAAGATGTCGTGCGCTGCGGAGGGTGTCTTAGTTTGGTGAAGCAACCGACAGAAATGTTCCTGACGTAATAAACTCCTCTGGAATTTTCCTTGCGCTGCTTTTCGCTCGCGTGCTGTGTTCCGTGCGGCGCCCGGCGCGGAGCCTCCCGGCGCGCGGGGCGCTCGGTGCCCCTCGCCCATGCGGGCGGCTTCGCTCTCCCGGGCGGGGAAGGGGCCCTCTAGCTCATACGGCCGCCTCCTGGCAGACGCTGTCCGGAGCCACTCGGGCCCGAGCGAAGGGCGCCTTGAGAAGCGGTGAATCCCCGGCCTGGCCCGGCGCCTGGCCGGGCCCAGCTCGCCCCGCAGCCCGGCCCCCTTCCAAGAAGGTTGGGGGTGGAAATGGTAAAAAAGCAGAAACCGGCCCAGAACAGAGGCTGAGACAGCAGAGGGGTTCATTTCTGTCCTTTCAGGTCAAGTAATCTCTGGCAGCGCCAGCCTGTGCGGTGCTCGTTTCCTTATTCGCTGTTGTGCTAAAGGCGCCTCTCGCTTGGCCGCAGGCGAGGCAGAGGCGCCTGCGAGCGAGCCGGGACTCACACACGGGGGTAGAGCCGGTCCGTAAGAATTTTGCAGAATGTTTCCCATGTAAGACTCCGTCAAAACTGAAATTTGCTCCATAACTCAGAAAGTTTGGAATTAGATTTATCATTTCACGACCCCCTGAAGGCCCATGGCAGCGAGGAACGTGTGTTCTCCCAAGACGGAGCTCTCGCCTCCCCGGAAATGCTTCGGTCTAGCTGGGACACGCGGCTGCCCAACTTGCAGCGGTGGCCTAAAACCCCCAAGCCCTGGACTAGCCTATTTTGTCCATCAGAGAGCAGCTAGTGCACAGATTTAATCAGAAGCCTGTGTTGGTGTTAAGCTACGTTTGCTTTTCTCTCCTTCTCCCAAATAAACCCTGCTTTGAAAGAAGATAATAAATACATTTTTATTAATCTACTGTCTTAAAATCCATCCTTGATAATTACAAAGTAGTAAATAATTACAAATAACAATTACAAATTTTTTGAAGTAAATTTTTATTTTGGAAATGTTGCCACGGTCTCAAAAGTTGCGCGTTGGGCTGTAAGAGGCCCCAGATGAGTTTGGGTTTCTTTCTCAGTTACTCAAATTGCGAAGCAACAGTTGGGGCTGCTCGGCCGGCAGCGGTTCGGCCTCCCGCGGGGCTTGTGCGGCAGCCGCGCAAGTTTCCGACTCCGTGTCCCCCGCGTGCCCTGTTGGGTGCGTGGGGAGAGGTCCCGGCAGAGCTGCGGAGTTCGGTGGGCACCTTCGCTGCTTCGGCGCGCGCTGCCGCAGTGTCGCGACACTTGTAAAGCTTCGGCTGGCCACAAGCCGGCAAGCTACTGGCTGCCACGGGCAGCTGCTGCCACCGGGCTCAGCGGCAAAAACGTGTATCTTCGTCTCTCCTAGAAGCAGATGTAGTTCAGCAAAGGGGACAGCTTGCACGAGCTTGAAACTCACAATTAAAGTACCAAGTTTTTTCATTAGATCTTAGAATGAATGCTGTGATTGCTACCACAAAGCTCCTCAAAGAAAGGCGTTATAACTAAAGGTGGGCTAGTGAATGAAAGGCAGTAGGTCACAGGTTTTTGCTTCTGTTTTTGCCTCTTTATCGTGGCACAAGCAGTGAAACGGGCTCGGCGTTCGGACACGACTGCTCGTTCCAGGCAGAGCTCCTCTCTCAAAGGGCGGCTGTTCGTCAGGCTGGGCACGGGTGTCTGGAGGTCTTTCTTCACAACAACAGAAAGACCCCGAAATAGCTCTTTTTTTAGGAGCTGGTACCTGTTATCTCAGAGCTGCCCTAGGTTCTGCAGAAGATCATACTTCGCTAGTGTCTGTGACCTTCCTTTTGAGCCAAGATAGGTAGGTAACACAGGGCAAAGATGCACATTGCTTAAGAGAGCAGGGTGTCCGCCTGATTAGGAAGAAACACAACTCAAAATTGCAGAGGGGAAAGGGTCGTTCTTTTTTACTTCGTTTCTGGTGGAGGTTTTGTACCTTTGGATTTCCCGGCTTCTTCAATAGTAGGGAGATCCTCCACAGAAGGACCTACTCTTGTGAGCGGTTATTTCCAGCCTTACTAAACGGATCAACCCTTCCTGTGCGAGGTTGGCCAAGCACTTTCCCTTGCTGTAACACCCCCTTGTAGGGTGTGTGGTGATGATAAATACTCTATTTGGGTATTTATTGCCGAGGGCTCCAATTGCGGAGGGCTCAAAGATCCGCAGAAGGAGGCACAGAACTAAATAACTAGATCTGCGTTTATCACCATGGGCTTAGTTACAGTTAAACACATCCTTTTTTTTTTTTTTTTTTTTTTTTTTTTTTTTTGAGGTGTTTCATAGTTGCCCAGAGAATGGGCCCGTGATTCTCGGGCTCGCTCAGAGACAGCCGTAGCCATTGCCCGCTACCGCTTTCTGGTCACTGCTCTTATCAGATGCAGCCAGCTGGGAAATGCTGTAAATCCCCTTTCCATTCAGGGTCCCCTTCAGGATAATCAATCCCAGCTTCTTTCAACTGAACATTAAAAGCCTCTTTTTGCTTGTGCCAAAGCAGTTGCGCAGAATATTCAAAATACAACTGCAATTGTTTCAGCACAATTTATCATAAGCATCTACATTTATATTACAGATTCATGAAAATGTCAGGCTTCTTGCACCTTGTTTCAACATGAACAGATCTAGATAATTCTATGTATGACGTATATAATGAAAGTGAATTTATCTGCGCAAGTAAAGGAGAAAGCGAGCTAACAGAGAAAGGGTATTTGCTAGATAACAATCTAAATATTTTCACTGCCCTTTCAGTTCAGCGAAGCATTGGCCAGAATACAGAAATTGCTCAGAAACAGCTTGCGGAATAGAAGGGTATTCTGTAGCCTCCTCTCAAGGCAGTGGCAGCTTTTTTTCAAGTTTATCTTGTATATTAAGAAGCAAGGATGGGGATTTGTGAACCCCACTTGCAGCTGCTGTTCTGCTGTGACCAACAGTTCTCAGTTTGGGGCAATCGCTTTTTGAGCTTTGTTGTTTCTCGCTGAACGTCTTCATGTAACATTTTATGGAGTATTTGAAAATGAGATAACTCAATTCACTTACATTTAATACAATGCACACACCTGACGTTGCCACCAGAAAATAGAGGAAAATCATCTTCTCCGTGGGTTTGGAAATATAGCAGTCTACAGCATTAGGACATGGTCTCATGTCACATTTCACGAGACGTGGGACTCTGAATCCATTGTACAATTTGTAGAACAGAACAAGAAAAACTATTTCAAATCCTGCTTTCAGAACGAGGCTGACGAGGTAAGCGCACAGCAACCCACCATCCATCTTCCCTGGACTGCTGTAAAGTTTCTGGTTGTGCCGTTTCTCCCTACTCTCTCTATAGGCAACATGAAAAACAACCAGGAGTGAAGGAGTGGAGACTATGATTAACTGCAAAGCCCAGAGCCTGATGTGGGAGACAGGGAAAAAATGGTCAAAGCAGACGTTTTCACAGCCGGGCTGCTTGGTATTGCATTCAAATTCGTCGTGTTCGTATTTCCAGACGTTTTCTGCTGCCACGACGTAAACAAGTAGGCGGAATATGAATACAATTGCTATCCAGATTCTTCCAATTCCTGTTGAATATTTATTCACTCCACTCAGCAGATCTCGCAGAAATCCCCAGCTCATTTTTTTCTCCTCAGGGAAGGGTGGAAATGCTGTATCAAAGAAACACAAGATGAGAGAGATGCTTCCTCTTGGGGGAAGAAAAATGACAAGTACACCCAAGGTGAAATATAAAAAGTAGCCAAAGCAATTTAGAATGGTTAAGGATGTTAAAAAAAAAAAAAAAAAAAAAATCCTTAGTTCTGAAAATTTGTACCTTCTGAGGCTGTTACACAAAGTTTATTTGCTGTTAAAATAGGTTTTGGTAGGTTTTGTCGATTGCGGAAGCCCCATTATTCTGTGACACCGTCCTCTGAGCAGTCCTTCCTATTACTGGACAAAAAAAAGCTCCTTTCACCAGCATGAAGCAAAAAGCATTACAAGGTCGCGGTTCCGGATTCCCTTCGGATCTGAGGGCCTCCCAGATTTCACGTTACATCACAGTAGAGGTGGTAACAACCCCTTTAAATGACTCCACCGTTACGAACGCAAAGGTGGCATCGACTAATATGGCAGAATGAGCACGGGTGTCCGCGGCTGCTGCGCTTGGCCAAGAGCCGCAGCAATCGCTTGGCATTAGAAAGCATTGGAGTCATAACCAACAGGACAGCAGACCCTCGGATAACGAGTGATGGATACGTATAAAAAAATAATGGACTAGGTCTCATCCAGCTGCCGGAAGGTTTTGTTTCATAGGTTACAAGGGAAATTTATGTAGACCAAACCAATGAAAGCAGAAGGGCGTTCTCAGCAGGCCTCGCTCCTGTCCCTGTAGCTGGAAGATCTTGTCTTCATGGCATCTCATCTCTTCTCACCTCTCTGATTTCCATTTGCAGTTTTAGTGGGAGCCTCACAAAAACAGAAGTGGGGACAACCGCAGGCTCCTTCTGCCTCCAGCCCATCTCCCTTGAGGCTAGAAATATATCCGACCAGAGTAACTGCTGAAATTAAAACCGTAAATGAGCGTACACCATCCATCTGGTGGGACAGAGAGGGAAGACAGGGGCTTTGTCTTCCTTTGCTCAGAAGGAAGAAAAAACAGCCTCTCACTTCACATTCACACTTTAAGTAAGCCCGCATGCATATTATTTCTATTTTTTCAAAGTTTTTTCCTGTGCAGCGCATAAAACTTCCTCTGGCTATTTCGGGCTCTTTATTCTACCACCAAGGTACCCTCCACTTAGCACTGTCAGTGATGCAAATACTAATTACAGTCAAATCAAATTTCACATTCAAATTTATGTGTAGGAGCCAAGTGTCCCAAAATAAATCAACTACAAAATTTCAAATTATTTTCTTTTGTCTGCTAACTTCTCAGTAAATTTATGCTACATTTTAAATCCTATACTTTCTCTCTGGCTAATAGCATTTTTCTATTTCTTAACATTTGAGTTAAAAAAAATATATAGATAGATATATCCCTAGAATGGTTTATTTTGTAGTTTCTTTTCCACACAAGTCTTCCCCTGTCCTAGCTCTGGAACCCTCCCCTTGAGAAGGGCGGCCTAAGGAGCGCTTGACAGCAAGGCTCTCATCAAAGTCAAAGGAGGATTTAAGGTCTTGTCCTCACCAAGAGCAAATGAGAGTCCCCTATGACCTATGAGAGAGCCCTATGACCTCAGTGTCCCTGCTCAGGCCTCTCCTGAAAGGTGAGGATGTTTATCTGGGTATCTCGGCTCGGCTACAGTTAGAGCTGTTGACCGTGAGGACCTAAAGTACCGGTACAGGAACAACTATATTGCTGACTTGTCCTGGTAGCAATGTTGAAAAATATACATTCTTGAGAGTAACCACTGCCAAACTACTCCTTTATGCCATATAAAGAGGGTAAGAAGGGGGTCACAGTTTGGTTATATCGTATTAGTTTTGTGCTTTGAAGTATATTTGGCAGACTGGGGACCTCGTCATTAAACGCTTTGTTCTGTCCGCCAGACCTGCAATCAGAGCTCAAGCAGATGTTCAAACCGAGCTCTTGCAGGCCTAAGTGCTGTGGCTATCAAGGTTTCTAGATGATAAGGCAACACGTCATCAGCCCCAAAGGAGCCGAACAGTGAGGCAAGACGAGGTGTAGTAAAGTCCAGGCAAGGAGATGAAACACTTCACCATTATTGTTCCTTTTTTTTTTTAGCATTATGTAGTTCCTATTCTAGTATTGAAAATCCAAATATGAACATGCCTGAATAGTAACAAGTAGGAATGCAAACTGCGAATGAGCTGTTCTCCTGAAGGGTTATCTTACTGATGGAAAACCTCAAGGGCCTTTTTTAGGATTTGATGATGTGTGCAGGCACTGGAAGGGAAGGCTGGATTTCATTATTCCATTGAAGATCTGTATAGCTGTGAATGGGCTTTTGCTGATGTCCATAACAACAGTGACCATCCCTTTCTAATGTAAAAAGCCCTGTATTACTTACCAAACCATGGAATCAGGTGATGGAGATACCTAATACAGATCAAGAATTTCACTTGTAGGCCTCATTTCCCAAAACTGAGCTGTTACTTCCTTGCCAGGAGCTACCTCAGCAGAAAGATGGATTAGAAGAGAATAACTTCATCCCTTATACCAGCTCTTGCCCATCCCTTGCTTAGGAGGAGGATGTGAATGGCTAAAAAAAAGGATGGAAAAAAAAAAGTCTTTGATCAAAGCTTTGACAAATTCTCAAGTAGGTCTTGAGCACTGGGCAAATTCTAGCCAGATGGAAGACAAAAAAGATTGGAAGGATGAAATCCCTAGGAAGTTCCTGCAAAATGCAACAAAATCTAGCCCTGAGGCAGTGGGGATTTGGCAAAACTAAAAATGTCTCCCGTTTTAAGCAACCTGTTGGGTGACAAATGGAAAGGTCCTGAGGACTGCAGGTCCTGCGGCAAGAGGAGCTCCTCTCACACAGCCCTGCAGAACTTCACTGACATTTTTCCACCTGCAGCCTCCACTTACTGCTGAGAAATGACATCTGCAAGCAACCCCAAAGGGCCACAGAGCTGGTTTTGTGGCATTCCTTGGGTTGTAACCAGCACAGCTACTCTGTTCAAAGGAGCTGCAAACGTACCTTTAAAGGGCCGTGTTTGCCTTACGCACTATCGTTGCTATAGAAGATCATGGAGTGTAATTGATGCTTCTGGTTTCGCTGAGCTAACTCACTGAAGCGCTGCTAAGAACATATGGGACGGATCACTTGTTTAAAAAATAAAGTGGGCTTCAAAGATGAGTTATTTAACAGATGAAGAGAGAATTTACTTCATGGAAAGGCACAGGCAAACGCTGAAGAAAGCAGAGAAGTTGAAGACTTTATGCAGGCAGTATGAAATTCAGCACAACGTAACAACTCAGAAAGACAACGAAAAATGAGAAATGAAATCTTCAAGTGAGCACAAAATTGCAGTAGGAAAAACAAAGTCATGCAGGGTTTGTAAACAGCAATACACTTTGAAGCAGACGTAAAGAGCAGTATCAGGGCATGGCATCTGAGCAAAATTATATTCTAGCTAAAGGAAGGCCAAATCCTTGTAGCCAAAGGTAGGTTTCAACACTGAGAGCATTTGGAGGAGGGTTATTTTGTGCAGAATGAACCAAAGAGGGTCAGGAAGGGAAGCTGGCTAAAGAAAGAGAATGCATATGACATCATTTTGCACCAAGGTAGTACCCAGTATTGAGGTAAACAATGAAATGATTCCAAAGTTTAAGAAAAACACCAACAAAAAATGTCAAAAGGGGTTCCATTTGGCGCTATGGAAATAGTCTCCAAAAAGATTTAGCCTCTTCTGGAAATTACAAACGCACAAGAGGGCGTTAAGAGGTAGAAGAAGGATCATTTGCTCCAAGGGCTCAAGAAAATGCTGATGGGAACAAAAACTCAAGAGCAGGAATTAGAGGTTATATTTACATCACCCCCCCCCCACTCCACACACATGCACACACAATCAGACAAAAGTTAAAAAGTGGAGATACCTTCATTTGCTGTACTCATTTCATAGAATCATAGAATCATTATGGTTGGAAAAGACCTTCAAGATCATCAAGTCCAACTGCAAGCCCATCCCCACCATGCCTGCTAAACCATGTCCTCAAGCACCTCATCCACACATTTCCTGAACACTGTGAGGGATGGTGACCCCACCACTACCCTGGGCAGTCTGTTCCAAGTCTTCTCCACTCTTCCTGTGTAGAAATTTTTCCTAGTATCCAACCTGAACCTCCCCTAGTGCAACTTGAGGCCGTTTCCTCTTGCCCTATTGGTGGTTATTCTGGAGAAGAGACCGACCCCCCCCATCTCTCCACAGCCTCCTTTCAGGTAGCTGCGGAGAGCGACAAGGTCTCCCCTGAGCCTCCTCTTCTCCAGACTAGATAACCCCAGCTCCCTCAGCCGCTCCTCACAACAGGAGCATCAAAACAGATACCTGGGCTGCTTCGACTGCCAGCCAGGAGCAGGTCACCCCTCCTCCTCTTCACAGACATTATTCGTTTCCTAGACGTGACTTGAAACTGCCCCAACCGCCCCAAACTATTCATTAAAGACACAAGTGACCAGAAGACCCCACACACACACACTTTATTTCCCTCATAGACACAAATGACTTTGGTATTAAGTCATTTGGTATTTGGACCTGAGTCTGCGCGCATGCTCTGCTGAGCAAACTGAGCTGCCTATATGTACCATTACTTTCTGAGTGTTGAATGTAATTTATTGAGTGAAGTGTTTGAATAATGCTATTGTTGATGAATATATTCATCAAATAATCATTTCTATTGTTCAGTGAGGGCTATAAAAGGTTGCCTAATGTGCATTGAATAATGCACCCACTGAAAAGCACAGTTTTATTAAAAGCACAGAGAATTAGTTCATCTAGATTTCAATCAGCTCTGCTAATTTAATTACCTTAAAAGCAGAGAAAGTATCTTTGTGCAAAGGAAAAAAAAAGTTAAAAAAAAAAAAACCCTAAAAAAATACAAAGACAGCCTACTAAGAAGAGAGGCAGTGGGGAATATGACCACACTGCTAGGGGAGCAAAGGGGTCTAGAGCTGCTGTCAGGGGAAGCTAGGGAGGAGTGAGAAGGCAAATTATAGAAAAAAAAAAAAGATGTATTAGTGAAAACAAAGATGGGATGGTGAGAAAGAGAACATGAGCCTAGGAACTGTAATATATGAATCTATACAAGCAAACTGAACCAGTTTCATTGGCCCAGGATTGAGAGATGGAAAATCACTTCCTTTTTCTGAGGAAGTGGGGTTCCTTCGCAGACTTACTTTTTTTTCTTAGGAAAAGAGGGACCAAAAAGAGTGGCAAAGATGTTAAAAGCAGAGAGCAGAAGTAGAGAATCACAGAGCAGGATACAGCCTGTTTTCCAGTTGATGCAGAACCTCCATCTCCACAAGCTCCTGTGGGTCTGTTCTAGAGCTCTGCTGCAAAAGAAGAGGCAGCTGGAAACTCCCTGGAACAAAAGTTTTCCACTTCTGATTTCATCCACTGATTTCATTCTGCATACCCTCCCAGCAGAAGTGGAGCCCCCTCGAATGGTAAATGTAACTTTCATGGCAGTAGCTTTTCCTCACACATCCACTACAAGTAATCCACAGACTCTTAAGTTTGAACAGCATTGGTGTAAACCCTTCGCGAACATTTAATAAGAAATTTAATGCTCTCCTCAAAATATCTACAATGTCGGCAGAGGAAACACGTGCTGTGGAGGAGGGGATGTCCATCAGAAAAGTGGTTTATCCAGGATCCCTCAGCACATCAAAGGCAGAGCTAGAGAGCCCTGGTCTCTCAAGTCCATTGCCCCAGTCCATTGCCCTCATCTTCCTGGTTTTAATCTCTCATTATTTCATGCCTATTACTAGCTTTTAAGTTCTTCACAGCAGGCAAAAAAAATGTCCAACAAATGTCCTTTTTTAATATTGAGAGGTAAACCTCTGGATACTATGCTAGGTGATATTACAGGTAGAACTCCATAAACTACTAAACAGTACTTAAGATAGAAATGCAGTGTGTAAAACCAGCCTAGAAGTTCATTTGCCACCAGTCTTTCAGAAGCAGCAAGACAGCCTTTATGGAAGAAGGCTCTTTGGGTCATCTAGCAACAGGCGGGGGGGTTGCTAGCTTGGGTTTTATGCCTGACTTTGGCACAGGCTTTCTGAGAGGCATGGGAAAAACCTTTCCTCTCTGGGCTTCAGTACCTTAGCTGCCAAGTAGTCACTTCTCTGAAAACATCGTTTATAAACCACCTCCTTAATAGGCACTGTAACTGTAATCACTTGTGGCATTTTTATAGCTAGTCATGGCACTATCCCATCTCATTTTGCATTTAGGAAAGCCACGGTCACTACTTAATAACCCAGGAGCTGCGGCGCATGTTCTGCGAGCTGCTGATGGCTCTCGCCTCTCCTCCACGATAGATGACTTAGTTCTTGAGAGAGGCCAGACAGAGTTCACCATTTTCTCTGTTGCTTTGGTAGATTATGTAATTTTATTTTAAATTAAACCTGGAAGCACCTAGAACTACCTTTAAAAATCTTCTGGGTCATGATGCCTGTATTTCATCCACGCAACTACCACTGCATTTCTCATCAACTTCATGCCAAACTCACCTCTTCCATGCTCTCCTGCCCTCCTGATCTGAACAAAAACTCTGTAGCAACTGGTCTTCAACACTACTGAGTATTGCTCCTGCATTTAGGCTACTATCGTACCGCTTTCATCAACTCTTTTAAAGTGAATTGACAAAGGCAAAAGATGTCCTGTTTAGAAGCAGCAATAAAAATGAAAGCAGAGGGTCAGCGAAGGCTATGGTACGGATTGTAACTCTCTAGCAGTTATAAAGTGCTGCAACAGCTCAGTGAAAATGGGTTTATATCCATGTTTTATGCTGGCTGATGGGACACTTTCATGAGGCTCCTATCAAGCCTGCCTTGATGTTAGAAAAATAATTTCTTGCTCAGTAAAACGGTATTTCATAACAAGAAACTCCAACTTACCTGTGCAGCAGTGATTACAACTGAACCCCAGTTTTCTAGTGGCACTAGTGCCCAGTGATTCATTTCCGAGAAAGGGAGGTACTGCTTAAGCCAGGCAAAGGGAACGGGCTTGTCTCCTAGGCAATACCAACTACACAAGCAAAACCTGATCAGCTCTGCCGGCACTATTCAAATGAGAACCACACTGCTATCTATTTAAAGCCACAGGTTTTTTTTTTTGCCTCTCTCGAGTGCTCCTCGACATCTGCTCTGGTGTTGCAGACTTCGTGGTTTTACATCAGCTCAGACACCACCAGCAGTGGTCTGAGACACGTTCCCCGTGTGCTCGTGAACATACGAGTAACTTGACCACATCAACTTCGCACGTGCACACAAACACACACACAAAAGACCACCTGCAGCAAGGCTGCCCTTCACACGCAATTCCCAAAGGCAATAACTAAAAGATCCAGCTGGTTTCCCACTCCTGATGCCATTTAATTACTAACTTTTGTCCCATCTAATTTATACCACCTCCTCAATGCTGACTTTACTGGAAGATCAAAATAGCAAAGAAAGGCCATCATGAAATTCTTCCTTTCTTAGAAAACACCTTTTCTTAGTAAAGTTTTCTGTTTCTCTTTTTTTTTTTTCAAGAAAACTTTTGTCCGTGTGAAAAGCTTTGCACCACTTAAGGTAAGTAAGGTAAACTTCCTGAAAGCATTTAAAAGACCTCATGTCCCCCACATCCCCTCACGTCTTCAACTTTTTGCATCAGGCTGGTATTTTGCTTTCCCTTGTGCCAGTAAGCTCTGTCTCGTTATCAAAGCAGAACGTTCTGCTAGGGACACAGCACTCATAATAACAGATTACACAAACTATCAGATATGTCTTCCTATTAAATTTTTAAATTACAATGTATTTTTACCAGGTAACTGGTTTGTGATTGTTGGAAATTTGTTTCTTAATAAACCATTTTTTTTTTTATTACAATATACTTTGTTTACTGTGCAAGATAATTCTCTCTCTGGACCAGGCAGCTGAGCCACTTATTTTTTAGTAAATAAGCAATCAGATAAATGTATATGACCTGTCCTAATGCATCTCATCAAGCATCAGTTCCTTGTCCTATTCTGTTAAGCCACATTATCTGGGATGTGGTTATACTGCTAAATAACATTATAAAAAAAAAAAAAAAAGAGAGAAAGCCTGAACTCATTGCTTGCTAAATGAATTCTTCATGGTATACAGTTCATTTATCTTAAATCTACTGTGATTTTTATCTGGGAATTTTATGTGAATATTCTGTAGTTTTATGCAGAGTATCTGCATCTACGTGCCTGAATTAAGAGCTCGGTACCCTCCGGGGAGAGGCTGATGCCTCCAGAGGGTGACTAAGGATACAAGAGCTTGGAGCTCAATGACAGTTCATTCGGATCCTCCAGCTGCAGGGAGCTACCTGCAGGGCAAGCGCCGTCCTCTCAGCACCGCTGCCCGGTGCCCAGACAAAAGCCACATTCTGCTGGAAAATGGGACAGATTCACAGCAGTAATTTAAAGGCCAAAATCGTTTTAGGAATATTGTGATTACCTGAAGGGCAATCACTATACCACTGAGAAGGGTAAGACTTAGCTTAACATAAATCTGAATTTTACCATAGCTTTAAAAGGCTTGTGAGCAATTGTATGTGTCCTATAGAGAGGGTAAAGAAAACTGAAAAAAAAAAAAAAAAAAAAAAAAAGCAAGCCCCAACAGCCCATTTGTTATTAATCACAGCTGCCTAGTTACTATCAGATAGCTTAAAGGTCAAAGTCTCTTAAGTGTCTTCATGACATCCACGGTTATATCTCCTTCTTGTCAATATATAAATGTCAGACGTGCCACTCCCTGGTGTATTTTATTAAGCGCTCTTATTTGTAAATTAAAAGGCGACTGCAAGAGCTTCCTCAGGGAAAACTGTGGAATTTCCAGTCTCCCGTCTTCCTAGAAGTGACTTGGACGATGCCTATGAGAGATTGCATGAACCAAGGGATATTAACACAGGGCAGAGCTAAAGCTCATCTGGAAAGCCAGCCCAATAGACAAGCTACTCCTGGCCTCACTTCCAGTGCCTCAGCAGTGACCACTGCTCAGCCCTGCACACCCAGATTTTCTCACTGATCCAACTAACCTTTTTTTCTTCTTTTTCTTTTCTGGCATTGTTGGTTTTCAGCTGGAGCAGGGAGCAAACTTGGTATACTCTAGGGCTGAGCAAGTGAGGACTCGTGCAAGGAAGGCCACAGCAACCACAAGGGAGGAGAGGCCTCCCCGTGTGCCACGCACTTTCTGGAGCAAGGGCAGTCTTAGATGAGCCCAGTTTGCCACAAAATCCCTCTCTTAGGCACCGGGCTCAGAAAAACGTTTCTGTTTGCTGTAGTGAGCAATAAAGGAAATTCAGTGCTGTAGATGTTTGTCTTCCTTTTCAGGAGAAACTGGATTTTTTATTCCAAGGGATCTTTCAGTTTTGATATCATCCTGTTCCTAATTGCATTGTTGCATTCAGCAAATGAGACACGTGACATTCATTAATGAAAGAAGAACCAACCAAAGTATTCTTTCTCTCTCATTATAAAATTTAGTTTAAAAGATTTACAAGCTTGTTCAGTACTTGAAGAAAAGCAATTGCTCTAATCCGTGTTGCAAAGAATGGCCAGGCCGTCAGTCTGTCTCACAGAGACTACGTTAGTGAACAAGTGTTACAGGAGAAATACATACAATGTTATGAAACAAACAAAAGAAAAACCTCACTTTCAACAGGTTTACATTTTTTTTAATGATTATTGGCTTAAAACTCTTTTGGATCATCAGTAAAGGGGAGAGGGTTCCCAACAAGCACAGACTGTTTAAAACTCTGCATCCTTTCAACAAGTACTACGCAGATGAGCAATAGCAGCTGAAAGGCAGCATAAGGGCTTTTGAGACTGACGTGAACTGAGCTCCGAAGATATAAAAAGCTCTCTATGGCACCTCTGGATAGCTGGACGTTTGTTGGTTTCTCCTTCTGAATTTATTTCCTTAATATGGCAATGCTGTTTTACATGTCTCAGTGAATTAATTATTCCTTTCTCTGTTAGCTGTGAATAAGGTGGGGGAAAAACTCAAAATTCAAAACTCAAAAATTTTTCTATGTTTACTTCTCAGGAGAGACGCTCAGATATTAAGATGATGGGTGACTTTGTGAAAAATCAGAAAGACCACGGATGCTTACAATGCTGCCATTTATAGAGTATCTTCTGCTATACAAGATGCCAGACAACTTTATGAGCATTAATGGACCAAGCTTTCCACAGGATCAGATAGCAAAATAATGTTCACATTAAAGGTAAAATAAGACACTTTGCCAACGTCATGAAGCAAAACAAGAAACAGCAAGTAGTCCAATTTTTTTTTTTTTTTTTCCATTTTACTACAGAGCTAAGCTGGATATTTGGCACCCACTCAGCTTACGCCAAGTACCCCATTTCTAATTTCCTCTCTGGTTCTCTTCTCGGTATGTACAAGGCTTTGTCACACATGACTTCATGCAGACTGTATGTTTTTCTCTATCCAAATCTATTCTTTGTACTTCATGCAACTTCCTTCCGAGTCAATGACGCAGTACTTGGGACTTAACTGTCCTTTATGGAAAGTACTAGGGAATTATCAGCACTCTAATGAATTTTGCCAACGTCCTTATGGCAAAGTGGTTGCATTATCAAGCAAAGGTGTTTTGGCTTATACTACAACACATGGGAAATATTACCCTGACCCCAAGCCATGACTTTTGTCTAGATGGATGGGACAGCACTAACATTAGCAGGCAGGAAGAGGTGCATGAGCAGGTGAGCGAGGGCTCTCAGTCCAGAACTAGCTGTCTGCTACATGGCCATCTGTCCCTAGCTTCATCTCTATGATTTCACACATCCTTCTGTTTTGCCTGCCTATTACCCAAAGGAGAGCTAATCTGTGTCTTTCTCCACTGTCCAGACACTGATGTGCCAAAGTTTCAAATTTCTCCCCTTCTTTGTAAGGCACCTGAAACCGCCCAGTGGCAACAAACTCGGTGGAGACAGAAAGTGGGGCCTCAGCCTCACAAATAGTGTCACTGTGTGTGTCACTTTGTTCCCCCAGGAATCAGGCAAAAAGAAGCCTCACGTTACTGCGATTAAATTAATTTCACTCTTTACAAATAACAGAAAACAAACACCACAGCAAAGCAGCTTTTATGTAACCAAGAGTCTTCAGATGCCTAAAAACAAGAACACACGTCCAAGCACCAGAAATTGGGTATTTAAATCAAAACCTTTCCCATGTCCCAGTGGACAGCGCTTCCAGAGGCACGTGTCTTCATGTTGTATGGATCCCCTGAATCGGGGATCAACGCACAGGACAACTCTTTGGGTTCTCTTTTTCCTTTTCCCTTTCCCCGGACTCCCTTACATGTGAATCCACACCAGCAGGCACCATCCAGCACATCTGTGGGCAGATGCACAAACCACTTTGGGCCCCCCCGGCTCAGCCCCACCGCGGCCGCCCTCCCCTGCCACCTCCGCCTCATCTCTGAGGTAATTCGTGCTCCTGTGGGGCACGCGGGCTCCCTCCGCCGGCCCCCGCTCGCCGCCGCTTCCCCCCACACAACAACGGCGGGCCCTGCCTGCCTGTCAGGCCGTTGCACCACCCGCCTGCAAGGGGCGGCGGCCCGCGGTGGGGTACGGGGTTACATTTTGGCGTGTATTTCTGGCGCTTCATTTGGGCAGGAAGACGCCTAAAACGGCCGCGCCCAACCGTCCCCGTCCCCGCCCCCGCTCCCCGCGGCCGTTGGTGCCGGGGCCTCCGCCCGCGAGGGGGCGCGCG
>VZSV01000006.1:4015293-4058784 GCA_013398735.1 Nothocercus julius
CGGTTCCCCGCCCAGCCCCCTCGGCGTTGGAGCCGTTGGCGGCTCCGCAGGCGTCTTGCGCGTTGTGTCTCCTCTGGGCCCTCCTCAGCGGGCCAGGCTGGTTTCCTCGTGAAAACTGACCCCCTCCTCCGCGGCGCGAAGGCCCGAGCGGTGCCTGGCGCGGAGCGGCGGCCGCGGAGAGCGCCCCAGCTCCTGCTGAGGCGAAGGGTGGCTGCCCTGGGCGCGTTGCTGCTCAAGGGCAGCGCAGGGAGGCGGGTTGAGCTGCTGTGTCTTTGTGTTTAGTGTATTGGGGCCGGCCGCCTTAAGGCTGAAGTGCATTGGGCTCCTGTGGGCTCCTTTGACCGACCCTGGGGTTGCTCAGGCCTCAGTGATTACTTTTGGGTGACCTTGGTGTTGCCCTAACCATTTTGGTTGCCTTTGGGCAACCAAAGTTGCATTTTGCTGCTGACCTGTGGTCTCTGCTATGCCTAGGGTCCTGCACAGCAGGGCAGACTTTCTCATCAGCTCCCCAGTAAGTGCAGTTAACCAAAGACTTGTTTGTCTTACATTCGCTCATCTTGTTTGCATGGGCATCTCTTTTGTGTGTTTTGCTCCTCTGGTGTGAAAATCAGATTGAAGTTTGGGACAGCTATGGGGGCTGTATTTGGGGCCACATTTCAGGAGGCATGGGCTGCCCTGCCACATCTAAGGTTAATAAATGAGAAATGTGCCCTGGTACGTTTGCTGTGGCTTTGTTCAGCGGTGTGGGCTGCTGTTAGGTCCACAGACAACTTCTCCAAAGGTTTGTTTTAGAGAGCACAAAACTAAAAAGATTTGAAAATGTGTGTGCTTAAAGTGGAAAAGTTAGATAACATCAAATGTGATAGTTATCATATACACAAATTTGTGCTGGAAGAATGAAATTGAGTGTCAGCTCAAATTCACTGAAAGTAGTTTGTTTGTTTGAAGAAAATGACATCTATTTTTCATTTTGTCTTTAGGAAGTATTCAGAATTAATTAAAATGCCTTCCACCAAACCGTCAAATGAAAATGAAACACCGAAAGAGAGAATCCCAGGACTGAGGGGTGTTCGAACAACCACACTCTTTCGAGCTGTGAACCCAGAGCTTTTCATTAAACCTGTAAGAGGCTCTTTCAGGAGCAGCTAAATACACTTACAGAGACATGGTTGCTTTAAAATAATAAGCTCAATTCTCTATGCATTATATAACCATCTCTTGTTACGCAAACCACACAGTAGGGTAACTAAAAATGTTTTTTTCCAGTCTGATTGCTGAGTGCCCAGAACATTATATTGTTTATATCCAGTTTTTATTGCAGCATTATATTGTCTGATTCTTTTGTATCTAATTGAACTATTTTCAGGAAGACTGCTTACAGACATACTGTCCTTGTCGTTTGACAGATTGAGTAATACGAGTGCCCTTAAATATTTAAAAGGGAACAAATTCTAAAATACATGTTCTTTAATAATAACGAATGGAAATTTTTGGTAGCTTTTAAATATTTTGTGGATTTTTCTTTTTCTCTCTGTCTTTCCTTATATATATGCCAAGTTTTAAGAGTTGTAAAACTATTGGTGCAGTTCCTTGTATCCTGTATCATGCTCTCTATCTTTGTCTGTCTCTTCATATATGCATATACAATTGTTGTCTTGTTTACTAAATGAGTTAATTTAATAGCTGTTTAAAAAAAAAAAAAAGTTTCATCTTACTTGATAGCAGGTAGTATAAGTTATTCAGCAGGTTTCACTGATAGGAAACCTGATGGCACCTGATTCCATGCTATTAAAAAACCCACCAGTATTACTAGCTCTGGCACCAACAGTCCCTTAACATTCATAAGGTGGTAACTCAAAAAAACAAAAGTTACCAGAAAAATATTGAGGCAATATTTGCCTACTGTTCCTGATGCATAATTTATTAACCATTGTGATGAGGGAGGGTGACATGGCAGAGTACTTTAAATGGACTTTTATATAGGATAGCAATGTGATTTAAACATATCAGCCAATTTTCTTGTTACAATATTTGCTTTTCTAATGAAATTCATGATACTCTGGTTTTATTTGCACCTACAGAACTCAGTGCAATTAGCAAAACTGGGTCAAATTCTATGTACATAATAAATTCAGACTTTGTGACAACAATGTATATGATCTGTTTCAGAGAAAAAAAAGTCACTTGGCAGGAGCATAGTGCGTTGTCCCACAAGTATGTGTAGCCAGATGTTGTTAGAAGCTCCCAACAGCCATGTGCAGTAACTGTTTTTGACCGGTTCATTCATGTTCAAGCAGCACTGGTGACCAGTAAGGGACAGCACTCTGGTCAATACCATGTTCTGTCTCTAGAAAAGGAGAGCCCTCCTTTTCAGAGGGAACTCCTTTTGCTCCATCATAGGGTCTGGTCTCCCTTCCTTCTCATCCAAATCGTTTGGATCAGTCTACCAAAAAAAGCAATGATGATTTTTGCAAATGATAAAATAAGATTACTTTTCACTTTCTAATCTAAGACTGAAAATGTTAGTAATGAAGAAGAAAAGGTTTTGAGTACAAATGCATACTAATCTCATACTTTTTTTGACAGAACAAACCTGTGATGGCATTTGGACTTGTAGGAATTACCCTCTGTGTGGCCTACCTTGGTTATTTGCATGCAACAATAGAGAATAAAAATGACCTCTATGAAGCAATTGACAGTGAAGGGTCCAGATATATGCGGAGGAAAACTTCCAAGTGGGACTGAAGAAAGAAGGAAGAATATCTGCAAATCAGTCACAGAGATTTTCAGTGCAACTACCATTATTTTCTCCGTCCATTGAAATAATGGATAAATGTCTCTCTTGCCATATAATCCAATTTAAGTTCCATTTTAAATTTCCCCCTGTAAAATAAATTGTAATTAAGATATACCCAAACAGTAAAGTGATTTTAAGATTTGCTGCCTTGGATCCTCATAAGCATGTTAATAGAGACACAATTGATGTGCAGAGTAGAGTAGTAAATGCCCACAGAAATGTATTTTATAATTCAATTCATTCCTCTGTTTGATTAAGGTGAAGGCAAGGGTTTCGTCCTTTATTTTTTAAACAGGAGGCATATTACATTATCTGTGAAAAGGATAAAAGTGATCTCTTGTTCTGTCGAAAGTTGACAATTACAATTTTGCAATTAAAATATTTTTAGAGATAATGTTAGATCTGGTAGAGATGTTGCTGATGCATTTTATTTAGTGAAGGAAGTTGTAAAATACAGACCGAAAAGATCCTTGGATTATTCTTTACTATTGTGGGACATCCTTTCTTACTCCTTTGAACTACTTTTTCCCTCACTTCCTGAGGAAATGAAACTTTAGCCATTTTTTTAATCAGTTGTCTCAGCTCTCATCAAAAGATTTGAAACAAGAATACACTACAGTAGGTTTTATTTAAAAAAAAAAAAAAATTAGCCAAGCAGAGGAGAAAAACTTAGAGCAGTGCTCCAGCCAAGAGAAAGGCAGCAAGAACTCAGCTGCTGCGCAGTGGAGCAGTGAGCGCCCTGGCGCAGGGAGCAGAGCACTGAGAGGCTGGGGCAGCAGCGGGGGGCAAAAGGTGCAGGACCCTGGGGTTGAAACTAGAGTGGTGCATGGGACAGACTTGGGCTCGAACGGGTGGTGCCATGAGGGGTAAGCAGAAAAAACAGTGAGTTTGAAAGAGAAGAGTTTTAAGTAGGAGAAGATTCAAACTTGTGAGAAGTCAAGCATTGTTAGTTGTGTAACTTCTTGTTTCTAATTTGCACTTCAAAAACTGTGTTTCTCTGAATTGCAAAGTGCATTGTATAACGTTAATTTATTATAAGTCACTGAACTGGAATATGGAAACTGCGATCACTGCATCCTTATGGGCACGTAAGGAAAAGAATGAACAACATGAACAAGCTCAGTCGCTGCTCGTGGGTTGGAGGGGACGAGGGGATGTGGTGGCGTTTCCCGAGTGCACGAGGTGCTCCGCACGTGACCTGCCTGCCTCGCGGGGCTGTGAGCAAAGCAGGCAGAAGCCCCATCAGTCATTTTCGAATATTTGGGAATAGTGCGGGGTTTGGTTTCTCTAAATGTTGAATTATGTTTTGTGAATATGGATCATTGGAAGTTACTGAGAAAAAAAAGGGGAAGTAGGAAGGCCTAGGACTAATGTGGGCAGAGTCTAGGTGATAGGCTTCCTAAAAACGTGTATCTCAGATGGGACCTGTGACCTGGTGGTAATGGCAGTAATGCCTCACTGACCAGACTAATCCAGGACAGTCCTGTCCGGAGGAAGAGCAAATGTTTACACTTGTTCTTACTCTTAAGATTCTTCATATTTGTCAAGGGAGCTGCTCTACAGGTAACTCTCTTAATACTACAGAAATTATTTATAAAAAGTTTAAACTCAATTATTATACAAGTGCAAACACAGAGAAGAATGTAGTAAATCAATGGATGCTAAAGTACTAATATGGGAATTCGTTGTTTTAAGTACCTGCTTTTACACATAAAAACCGTGTGTGTTGAGATTAAAGCAAAAATCCCAACCTGAGCAAAACTGTCAGCAGCAAAACTTGTTCGCGGGGCTCCGGACGCAGAGCTCCCTTATGCGTACAGAGGATAGGCAAGCAACACAGTGCAATTTATTTTATCCTGATTCTCTCAATTCCACCTTCAGTATCGTAATAAACATTTATGAGAGATGAGAGCTGGCTTGACAGGAACTATAAGTCAGAATAATTTCCTGGGCAG
Source organism: Nothocercus julius (assembly GCA_013398735.1). Taxonomy (NCBI): domain Eukaryota; kingdom Metazoa; phylum Chordata; class Aves; order Tinamiformes; family Tinamidae; genus Nothocercus; species Nothocercus julius. Next base: position 4,020,046 of record VZSV01000006.1, read on the forward strand.
GGACTTTTTTTCAGCTTTTTGTCGTCTCCTCATTATGCTCTTTACCACCTACAGCAACAAAATGCTGCAGTTCAAATATCTGAAACAGTAACTAGTGCCCCATTCTTAAAATCTCTGCAGACGATGATATGCCTGGAATGGGAATTACTGACATTCAGCAGAAAAAGGAAAAAAACAACGCAATAAGCCCCAAGCGGTGCCGCTTACCTGCGATCTTTGTGAGCAAAGCGAGCTCTGCCTAGTAACAGTTGCCACGTCGGAAGTTGCACTAAGGCTGGAAAGGGGTCACTTTATAGAAACCCCCCTCATCATCTGCCTGCAGCATGTGACTGGCTTGTCAGCATGGCTGAATCTTAACCCAAAGGCGAACGTTTCAGATAACGAGGGAGAAAAATAATGATTAATGTTTTTTCTTTCTCTCTCTCTCTGCGCTGGCTTGCGTGTTTTCTGTCACAACAATAAGCAGCCTGCCTGCCAGCAGGAGAGCTATCCAGAAGAGAGTCCTGACATTTTAGTGACGGTGCTGCAGAACGAGGCTAGAATACCACAATGATCAGAAACCCAGATTTCGGCTCCTTTGTTTGCTGTGCTCTCTGTTCAAAAATATTATCAACACCACCTTCCCCTGCTACCTTTGATTGGATTTGGGAGTATAAGCCTTTCAAAACACGATATTACACTCATCGGGATATACTGGGTAAGTTTCTGAGATCCTTTCCTTGCAATTTGAGATTCAGGAATTCTCAAAAGGCTGTGATACCTGTCTGGGCTTGAGGGTCGTGGAAGCATTCACATTTCAGTAAGAAATATTCGCACTTTCCTGCTGCACATCTGGTGGGGGCACCGAGCCAACGACGCTGCCGTACACGAAGGCATTCAGATTGGCACGTGCAAATGTTTTCTAAGGCTCATACAGATTGCAAAGAACTGGACTGCACTAAAATTTGTGAGCATCAACCCCCCCATCCTGCAGCAGGGCCCAGCTGGGGTAGTCGATCCTGAATCCTACCCTCTCCTATCTGACCCTGGCCAGTGACCTGTCTTGAAACTCCACCAGGGCCTGGTACAAGCTCTGTTTAAATCATTAGAGTTTTCCCTTGTTATTAGTAGCCTCGGGATCAAGAAAGCAAGTTTTTCTTTCTGTGTTAGTTTTAGCACAGTTACCATCTCAAGTCACTCTGTTACAGCTGTGCTGAGCATAACTTAAAATAATTTAAACATAGCTAGCACTTTCACTGTGGGAAAAGGCTAAACAAACAGCTGACTCCGAAGAGTGGGATACCATACTGATATAAACACTCTGCAAAGCTGAGGTTTGCTTTTCCTAGCATGCCGCAGCTGAAACTTTAAGGATGAAGGAAAACATATGGCAGCATTCATATGTTCGAGGATGCAGCAAGAGTAAGAAGCAGCTTTGTACGCCAGGCCTAGTTATCACAGAGGTTTCCGATCAGCAGTAGGGAGTTCTGTTGAAATCGGGCTGTGTTTTTTACTTAATGCTTATTGCAAGAGGGGTGGGTTTGGTTTCTGTTTTAAACAGTATCAAGGCTTTTGAAAGCCCGGTGAGAGGATGAAGGCTGCACGCATCTCACAACACAAGGCCTCAGGACTTTGCTGACATAAACGATGTAAAACACACTCAGAAGGCCCTAGAAAGCCTCCCTTTACATTATTTTCTCTGTGGTTGTTGGCTGTGCACGACCTGTTCATGTTGATTGTACAGAGATTGGAGCAGGCATTCAGCGGGAGCTGCATAATAAGAAGGAAGCAGAGATACAAGAGCGTATTGAAAAAATGAAGGCTGAACTTTGGTCACAGGTAAATTTAATTGCACTACTGCCATTTAAATGATGATGGTTCTTTGGACTATTCATTGTAGCATAAAGAGAGGATAAAAATCTTTGAGGTTATTGCTCTGGAGCTGCCATTAATTTCAGCTGTGCTTTGTTCATAGATGTGGATGTGTGCAGATTTCCCCAGTTCCCAATCTCAACAAAGCATATCCTGAATTAATAACAAATTTTACATCTGCTTAGAAAATGACCTCTAAAGCACCCAAAAGTTAACAGCTGGTAAAGCTGTTCCACATGCTGCTATGTAAGATTCTCAGACTGCTCTTTATATTATAAATACATGGAGTGGTTGCAACCGTGGCGGCTCAGTACTCTTTTTGACCAGCTTTTAACAGGAGTTACTGTAATAATACTGTCGAATGGGCCAAAATGCATTTGGTCCTCTGCATTTAAATTTAACTTGCTCTGATTTTTAAAAAGAAAATAGCAAAACTATTGGATACATAACCTTTGCTTCGTCTTAATAGTATGTTAGTAGAATGTTAGCAACACTATTCAAATAATTGCTTGTTTTAAAGGCTGAAATGCACACAGAAGATATGGTGGAGAAAGCGCTTAAAGAGGCAGCAGCAAACCACAACGCATTTGTTCAAGACCTTAAACAAAAACATGGACAGGAATTAAGGGTATGAACAGGTTTGCTTTCATTACTGTGGAAATGGCCAGCATGACAATACTATCTTTTCAAGAATCCAGACTTCTATCTTTTTTTTTTTTTTTTTCGTTATGTTTGCACATATCCACAATCTTCATTCATCTTGGATTTGAACTTCAGTGTCAGGTGAAGCAAATGGCCTGAAAGATTTACACCAGTAGGCTTTTTTAACTTGTGCCAAATAGGATGTGACCTTGATCTACCTAGTTCTCCAGCTAATTTTCACCTTTGGGCCTTAATTCAGGCAGCCACTTAACATGATTAAGTGCATTTCCTAAGGGCAGTTAAATGTATAGGCTTAACTTTAAGTTTGTTCTGAAGTTTCTTGTACATCAAAGCTAGGCAGGCATTTAACTGATTCACCAAACCTGTAGCCTGGAGGGGGTGGAGCTGAAGGAAAAATGCCAATATAATGCACATATTTCTAAATTAAGCACATCTTTAATTTTTATTTCTATGTATACTCCACACATGCTTTCCAAGGCTGTTTAAATATCTGAGAAAAGACTCAAAGACACATACTAAGAGAAAGGAAGGTGACTGCATTCTGGAACGGAGCCTTCTTGCTTTCTGTACTGTTTCGCGGGGCTTTTTTACCAATACGGCATCTGAGCACCCTTCAGCGAGGCATTAAGCAGCACGTCTAACACTGTCATCTTTAGCCTTGCAGCCTCCCCCCAGAGCTTGAAGTGCACACAGAGAATTGTTGGAGTGTTTTGCTTTGGAATTTTATTTTATACAAGTTCCTAAATAGCTATCTGTTTATACTGTCAAACAGTCAAAGCAATGTGCTTGGCATTTCAAGAGAAAAAGCAGTTAGGTTTACAGTGGTCTTAAGTTTCTGGCAGAGTCCATTCCGTTATATGGAGCTGTTTTCCAAGAAAGCTCTGTCTTTTGCTGTCATAGCATCTGTCGAGGATAGTTGGTAGAGCATCAATTCCTCTTGTTTAACCGTTGGATCACTTTCCATAAGCCTATTAAATATTTCTGTAGACCCGACTGCTCGGGATTTAGTCACAGTATACGTACGGATAAAATTAGCTCCCGTACCTGAGGACTAAAGAGCAGACCCGAAACTTAGAAATTCAGAATTTTTGCCTATGTAGAAACCAGGGATGATGTGCACGGCTGTTTCTGAGGTCGGAGCAGGGACGTTAGTGCCAACGCTGCCGAGGAGCCCCAGGTAACACAGAGCCAGGTCTGTGCTCAAGGGCACTGTGCGGTCGGTCCGTGGGACCGGCGCTGAGCAGGGGGCTGTGCAGGGAGGCAGCTAGGAAGCGTGGCGCTAAAACTGCTGTTTTTGCTACCAGAACTGGCAGCCTGCAATCACAAAGACACCATGACTTTTGCAGGCATTTTAAAAATAGTTCCAGCATTTTATCTGGAGCATATAAAGGACAGAGGGTTAATTACTATGGATATTCACCATGCACCCCACCGGCTCTCCCCTCAAAATTCACTGCCGGTGACATCAGTCACTTTGTTATGTTACAATACTGAGCTGCTAACTATGTTCTGGCCGCTCTTAATCTAAGACCATAAAAAAAGACACCATAATTGCTTGTGATATATTATTGAAGTCGTTTTTTTCCCCTTTTCGCTCAAGGAAGCGGTGCGGAAGGCGAAGGCCGAGATGCAGGAGGCCATGGCCGATGAGCAGAAGCGAGAAGTAGAAGCGGTGGAGCAGCACATGGTCCACAGGCTCCAGCGGGCGCTCCTCGAGTGTGCCCACGAGAAGATGCAAGCCATAGCCGAGGCCAGGAGGCAGGAGAGGGAAGCGGCCTGGAGTGAGACCGCCCGGCAGCAAAGGTGCTCCCCGTGTTTCCTAGGACTCGCTCGCAAACGCATTGCGCTAATGAGACCCACGGGGCTCGCGCAGCCGCGCTGCTCCGGGGCTGGGCTTCTAGGAAAAGGGGGACAGGCGCTTTAGAGAAACTGTTCTTGGAAGGGTAAAGCGCCCGGCAAGACTTCCAGGCGCCCTCTCTCACTGACTCCACATGTAGAAGTAAATCTGTATGTTTTGGCTCTAAATGCCACTATCACAAATCTAACTAAGGATCATTTTATTTTATTTTATTTTTGTTTTTTTAAGGCTGATTTAATGTATTTAGACATAAAGAAATAATACTGTATTTAGAAATAATACTATATTTAGAAATAAACTGGGCTCCACAGTTCAAGAGGGCTGTGGAGCTGCTGGAGAGAGTCCAGCGCAGGGCTACGAGGATGATCAGGGGCCTGGAACATCTGCCCTGTGAGGAAAGGCTGNTACATTTGTTAGGAAAGGTTGAAAAGAGAAGCCCTCCACCAAACACACCTACACTCGCTCACCTCCCCCAAAAACCTGCCCCCGCCACTAACTCCTGTGTGGGAGCTGCATCTACCAACAATTCTCCAGGGGAGGTTCCTTTAGCAGAGAGACCTCTGAGGCCAGTCGTAATGTGTCTGCAGCACGTCTGCATTCCTGCAGAGCCAGAATCAGAAAAGCAAGAGCACGGAGCAGCATCGGCACAGCAGTATCTAAGGCTCTAACACATGGCGATTTTGTAGCTGGAGAACCACAAGCGCACAGGACTGGGGGTGAATCGGAGATGACTGAAAAGCTAAAAAAGAAAGCATTAAATATGAGCAGTTTAAGCCTAGCGCATGCAAGGGATACAAGGCTGAAATGACAAGGCAAACGTTTACATTCAACCTAGAAACAACAAAGCTTTGCAGGTTTCCTTGTAATATGAACTAATCCAGCTAGCAACAATGATCCCCTGATTGATCATGAAACAAACAGGAGAGCACAAGAGCCCAGGCTCACTGTTTTTCAGTTTCCCCTGTCACTGTTTCAGGCCCTTCCCATCTCCTCTCATCTATTTAATTAAAATACATTAATGGCAATTAAACGAAAAATTTCTTGACAATGAGGGTGCCAGAGCCCTGGCACAGGCTGCCCAGGGAGGTTGTGGAGTCTCCTTCTCTGGAGATCTTCCAAACCCGCTTGGACGCAGTCCTGAGCCACCTGCTGTAGGTGACCCTGTGTGTGCAGGGGGGGTGGACTAGATGATCTCTAGAGGTCCCTTCCAACCTTAAGCATTCTGTGATTCTATGAAATATCTCATGAGCTTATTGTGCCCTTCAGGACATCTTTGCAAAAACTGAAGAAATGTGTTTATATGGAGAACTAGAGGCTGGGGAAGAATCTAGTTTTATACACCTTTTGTAATTAAGCAGCTCTGATTTCACAATAGTAACACAGCCTTCTCCCTTAAGAGTAGAACACATTTTATTTTTAACAGTACAGCTAGCAAAATAGCCCTGTTGTGCCACAATGAAAAGATCAGCTCTTCAGGAATGTTCCTGTTTGCTGGGATTTTATTTAGTTAGTGAAAAACTAATTCTTTACATTATATATATATATTTTTCATTCATAAGCAAGCATCATTAAAATACTATCATGGAGAAACATGTAAAATTAGAATGTTTTGCAACTGGGACACTCAGCTACCTTTTTCTATGTCACCAGTAGCCTTCTCTGCTATTCAATTTCTGTGGTCTTATAGGAAGTTCTGATTTCATGTATATTTGTAGTTGAGTAAGAAAAGTTTTTATAATAACCTAAATAGACTCGAATTTTTTTTTATGTATAATCTTTGATAACAGGTGTTTCCTACAAATCTCTCTCTTTTTTATTTTCTTTTTCTTTTGAAAATAGAAAGCACTCAGACAAACTCAAAGAAGCAGGTTTATTAGCTGAGCAAGTTTATCTTAAGAACATAGAGCAGTTAAAGAAAGAAAAAAATAAGGAGATGAATATTGCCCTGAGTATCATACAAAGGAAGAATCAGTGTGAAACTGAAAAACAGCTCAGAGAAGCAGAGACCCTACATCATCATGAGCTGGAAAAAGTGATGATAACTCTGGATGCAGCAGAAGACCAGGTGAAGACTCTCATCCAAAAACTGGAAAAAATGACAGCTTGGAAGGACAGCCTGGAAACCGAAATACAAGCAACAAGACAAGCTTTTCAAAAGTATATTGATGCCACATTTCCTAACCTGTCTCCAGGACAAGCAGACTTTATTCTGCCACTCAGAACAGCATTTCAAGAGAAAGATACCCCAAAAGAAGCAGAGGAGGATGACAAGGAATATAAGAGAGCTGGTACTCGAAGTGCAATATTCACTGCGAAGGTAACCTAGAATTGCAAATAGGCAATACTGAAAAAAATAAATGCTTTTCTGTTCACTAAATTATCTCTCTGTGGTTAGAAAGAGACAGAGAAAAATAATCCCTGCTATCTTAAATAACTAAATGATGTGCCATGCTTAGAAACTATCCATTAATCTTTATTTGACAAATACTGGAACGTACAGCGCTTGAGGAGGGTCCCATTCTTGAACCTTTCTTTCTTGAGGAGGGTTCAGAAAATCTGTCTCACAGTGAAGTACTCGGCCTGTGAGGACTGTTGGCTGTGCCCCTTTTCTACCCCAGTGTGCAGTTAGATACAGGCTCTGCATGCCTCCAACTTGGGTTCTGTGGCTTACAGAATGGTAAGATTTTATTCAGTGTCATCTTAATGAAAAACACTATGGTGTGTTCAAGTGGATTATTACATAACTTTTGCTCTGTTTCAGAATAAGGAAAAGACAGAATGATGACTAACAGCCATAGTCTTAAAAAAAGCATTATTATAAATAAAAGATAGATTTTCCATTCACCCTCTTTTGTCCAAATTTAAAGCATCAGTGTTGCACTGACTTTTTTTTTTTTTTCTGATACTTTTCTGCCTTTCAGTTTTTAAATTTCTAATTGGAGCACATATGATTTTCTCCAAATCTCCAGAGTGCTGTGGATATTTTACACTATCAACGATTTTAAAGCAGTTTATATTTATGCACGTGAAATCTTCTACCATTAAAAATACGGTTCAACAATATGGATCAGACAGAAAAATTAGGTTTGTCTACAGACAGGAAGAAGACTTCTGTTGAGTCCCTATTTCTGCCCTGGTTTGTGCAATCTGCAGCTTGAATGTTGAGCTGTCTGTGAGAAATAATTGTGGGACCATATGTAGTATTTGTGGAATAGGAAACAGGGAATCAACTGTTTCCGCACGGGATTTCCTATTCAGTGTTTTGTCTGGAAACGAGGGCTGAGTATTTTGTGATCAGGTCTAGATTTCTGCAGATGCTTCGCAGTCTCTCTTGCAAGGCTGTTGGGTGCCGTCCTGACGTGGCCCTGGCTCTGCGGTGCCAGGGCTCTCCCCGCAGTGAGGGCAGAGCACCTCGGGATCATTTGCTCCGCTCGCTGGCTGGAGGATACAGCTGAGCCCCCAACTTCAGAGCAATGGGAGTTTGGCCATTTCTTTGCTTCAAGCAAGATCTTTTGGGTTCTCGGATGCTGAGCAGCTGCTACTTCCCCAGGTCCATTTTTGAGAGCGAAGGTACCTGTTTGAAAGCACCTCTGTTTGAGGGACACCTCCTAGGCAAAGCCAGCTTGCCTGGGGGCAGCTCAGATTTATGTGTTCATACGTGCTTGAAGCCTGGGCTGCTTCAGACTGTTCTCTAGCGGCAGTGCTGAACCTGAGATTCAGCCGGCCTAAATGCCTGATGTGCCTTCACTGTGTTCTTTTTTTTTTTTTTTTTCAGAGTGTTTTGCTTAATATTCTCTAAAGCTTTCTTTTTCATTTGTTACTTGTTAATCTGAAAACACTGGATAGCATTCAGAGTCGGAGCTCGGGGGTGTAAAGGAGCTTGTCTTTCCCTTTTCTGTAGTCGAGTACATTAAAGGAAGCTCTCTGCATTCATCTTGTTTAGAGGAACTTTTAAAAGCATAGTCCCTGCAGTCTGTTTTTCTCAGGCTTGAAAAAATAAATCCAGAAAGCAAAAAGTAAAAACCATCTCACAGAGCTCCCTCGCTCTATGAAATGAAGAACTGAAGACAAGTGAAGACACAGATTTCTTGCAGAACAGTTTAATTCATATAAAATGCTTCAAGCAGATGTTTGCTATGCTCTGGCACTATTTCTGACATAAATGTCTGCAAAAGCTTAACCTCACTAAATTGTGGAAGCTTCTTCTGCACAGCTAATGATCTGTGCTCATTGCCCCTCTTGTTAATTCGAATGAAAAGAATCTGAACTTTACTTTCACACTTGTCTAATCAAATGCATAAACTGCACAAGCCCAAGATAAAACTCCTGCTCACGCCCTGAAGTTCCGTGGTCTGAAACATTCGTAAACTCTTTAAAACCATTAAAAAATAATCTTCACATGTGTGTTAAGCATAAAAGTCGTTGGGAACCACACCAACAAAATACTGGAACTAAAGTACTAGCAGCTGCATCCTGTAATACTGAAAGCTGCTGAGCGCTCTCAGTTGGATTACGGGATAAAGGGTTCACCTGCACGCACACGGAGCAGCGCGGATGCCCCTGGCCAAGGGGACCCCCAAAAGCCCTCTTGGAGAACGGGGGCAGAATGGGGCACTTTGTAGGACACAGGGAAGAGTGTAGTGGGATTGCACAAGACACTGTGGGATGTTCCAGGGAGGAACCAAAGGTGGGGAAAGGCAGAAATCGCAGTGGGTTGAGGAGGAACAAGAGGGAAAATTGGGCAGATAAAGGACCTGGGGTGGCCATTCTGATCAACCAGAGAGAAGAATGGGATGAGGCACAGGATGGTGCTCTGTCTGCATAAGTGCTGTTTCGGTCTGTGATGATCTATATGGCTGACTCTGTGCATACGTATACGTAGCGTGTGTGTGTCCATTGGGAATGCATGCTCAGCCTCGCTGCCGGCTGGGCACGGGCCTGGCGCTGCAGCAGGCTTGCCTCACTTGGGCCACGGCAGTCGGTAACTCCTAACACCCAGTCCTGCCACTTGCATGTCAGAGAACTAAGCTGAGGATGAAGCGCTTCAGCCTCTCCCCAACAAGCATTTCGTGCCCTCTTATAACCATGGAAAAGTGGAGTTTCTGCCCTTTCCAGCAGGAAGGGTAGAAGGCAGTCAGCACAGACCTGCAAAGCCTTGCTGTTAGCATTTCCTTGCCCTGTCCTATAGGGTCAGCCCACCTTTTACCTGGCATTCAGTGGACAGGTAGATGCATTGGCTGTCTGCTCTTGGGGCCTGCAAGCTGCGGGCACATAGGGAGGCACGTGGCGTGGGGTCGGGATGCAGGGCCCGCTCTGGGGGGGCGTCACTCCTCGAGGTATGCACAGCAGTTAGCAATTTGTAGGACAGTTGCATCGCTACTCGTTGCCCTTTGGGAAAGGCAAGGTTTTTTTATTTATTGCTCCCAAGCATATCCAGAAGTGGGTAGCTTTGCCGTATAAGTAGATAGACAAGGGAGCAAGCAGCAGTGTCGCATTTGGGCCAGGAGAACCATTTACCACAAACACTGTTTATTTTAAGGAAATATTTTAGAAAGTAAAGCATCTAGCTAAGCCTGATGATATTTTTTGTTTCCATACTAGTTGTACACACTGCACAGTATTAACCATGGCCGTAAGTGAAAAAAAATAAAAGTTTTTCATATTCTGTATGTAGGTTTCTGCATGTCAGATGCTTAATTGCAATGAAATCTGTGAGTACATTAGCTGTTGGTAACTAATAAAAATTGGGACTTCGCACATACAAGCAGTCCTTTCATCACATGGAGCAGAGACAACATGTGTGTGTTGGCCTGATTTTGCTTCTGCTTGTGAAGGACAACTGCCTGAAGTACCCTACCCACCTCACTTGCACGCTGCATCAGAGCAGGAATGTCTGTTTGGAGGATGCAAATGAAGAACCGTTCGGATAACATCCAGACGGGAGGGTACCGGTGATGCCCGAGTGTGTGAAATGAAGCCGCAGGGAGCTGTGATGGTCTAACGGAGAATGCAGGAAGCAGGATATCTCTGTCTGGCATTCAGGACACTCTTAAAATTACCGGAATGTACAACAGCTTTTCTGTGTCTCAGGAACAGTAAAACCTTCTGTCCAAGGCAATGTTACGAAAGACTGAAAAGTGGGTTGTTTAATTACTGCGGGTGAGCAGCTGAGCTGATAGGGAGCTGCAGCGTGTGGCTGGTAAGTAGCTAATTAATAAACTAGAGACATCTTGCTCGCTAGTGCCTCAAAGGAAGGGATCTGTAGCATCTTAAAAGGAGGAGAAGCAGATTGTCAGATGTGCGACTGAGCAACAGTTCAGTGTCATGTGCGCTGATAGTGAAAACATGGAAGGAAATATGAGTGACTAATAACAGACTGCATTAAGTGACTGGTGGAGGGTGTAGATGCTGATACAAGCAGTATTAATGGTATTAATGCTAGTAATGCTGGCTAGCACATAAATTACACACGTGTTCTTGGAGTATCCAGGAAAGGGATTTGTCTGGGGAAGTAACAAGGGTGTTCTGAGGGAGGGAGGGACAAGTGGGGGCCGGCAAGGTCCCCAAGGGCCAGCAATACTGATAAAAACATACTAATTAGTGAAGAAACCCCTGTCTTCTCCAATGGAAGACACTAGGACTAGAAGGTAACACCTTCTAGTGTTACCTTCCAATTACTTTAGCTTTCTTTGCTCCACTGAGATAAGCAAGAGTTAGACAAGCAGCTGAAGTAACAAGCGCTAACAAAGGGATTCCAAGTAGGAAGGTAAATAAAAGAGCTGTATCCCACCTATGATATGGCGTGTCCAAATCTTGAGTCTTTTGTAGATGAACATTGATAGTTTTTTCTTGATCTTTCCTAAGCCTGTCTCTATCCCGTCTTTGTTTTGGCTTCTCCTAAAGGTGTGACTGCCTTGTGCTTGTTACCTGCTTGTGCCTACGTTTCATTATCTTCAACTTACCCGATACACAGTTGTAGCCCTTTGTTAGATTTGTCCTAAAACTTTAACTCATTGGCTGTCTAGAGAAAAATCCTATCCATCAAGGTGTCTCAGCACCACAGTTTTCCATGATTTTTTCCTTAAGATTATACACTTCCCTCCTCTTACAAACTTTTCAAAAGGCACACACGCTTTTTCTTTGCTCATCTGAAAATTCAAACCACATTATAAAGGGAATATTGCTGCCCAAAGTTCAGCTCCGTTCTGGCATCTCTTCCTGTAACTCAGACTACTGATACCACATTAGCCGCATGGCTCTGGGCACTGCTGCTGCTCGTCACAGAAGATGCTGTCGCTTCCCTGTGCTCACAGGGGATCCCACAGTGGTTCCTGATGGTTGGCTTTTGTTTGTTTATTTTTCCCTCTCTGCCTGTACTGGAAATAGTGGTTTTGGAAAAGAGTGGTCCAACTCTGAGTCTAGCATCTCAGATACCTTAGCTCTTTATCTAAAATGTTAACCAGCTTTGCACCCTTGTCAGCTTCTGATAGCCCCTCCTAAGTGGGATGTTAATCCTAATTTATACTCAGTATCAAAAGATAAATGTACCAAAGCTCTTCCCTCAAGTTCTCCCTCCTCACTGCCAAATAGTTGCTCTTCCTGGCTTCAGCTCACTGTTGTAAAGATTGTAAAGATGGAACTATCAGGAGGTCTCTTGTTAGCTAAGAAGGTCAGTTAAAAGGTGTCCCTAGACATCTTTTCTAAATTCAAAGTTTAACTCAGTGGTGTTCAGCAGGGGCTCATGGAACAGAAGTTCAAATAAAGGGTTCTTAGTGCGAGTAATGTACTATCTATGAATAAATGCACTGCTGCTTGCTTGTGAGCATGTGGTTGTCTGAATGTGAGTGAAATCAATCTTGTTTCAATCAAATTTGCCTATGGAATACAATACACAAGAAATGAGCCCTGTATGTTTTTTGTTTGAGGATGAGGAATGTATAATACCTAAAAGGTATTATAAAAGGAAATCATAATGCTATTTTGTGTCCTTGCACTGGTTTATCATTAAGTAAAAACGAAACCATGACACAGGGTTTGGAGAAACTTCACTCTCAAAGCCAATATTCTCTCAAAGCCTTTTTAGCTTATTAAAAAAAAAAAAAATAGAGCTTTACCTTTGGGGCACTGACTGACAGCATATTTCAGGTGTTTTATGGCTGAGATACTTTACAGTCTTTATAGTAACACGGGGAGGTACAGACTCATGCATTGGAAATTAATAATCTATGCAGCTCAACTACTGCTTCAGCAGAGAAAGATCTGTTGTAGAAACATGTGGAGGTTCTTGCCAAGATATAGCAGGAGATGTCATGGACGAACATGCACGCAAGTCATCTGAAGATGGGCAGTCCTTGAAAAAGGAAAATGTAACTTTAATGGTGCTTATGCAGCTTTATGAAGACTTGCTGGCAAACACTAGAGGAAAGCATCAGAAAATCTCTGAGGCCTGAAAACTCACTAACTTAAAACAGGGCAGGGTGCACACATCTCAATATGTCATGACGCTGACCTGTGCGTGAAAACTTCATCAGCCCATTCCCACCACTGGCAAATCTGCTGTCTCAACACTGGCCAAGTCAGCACAGAAACCCAGGCCTCACTGCTCTTGAAGGGACTGCAGGGATAAAAGTGAGTGCTTCGGATGGGGCCATAGGGTGGATATCTCTTATTTCTCCCTACTTGTACGAAAGCAAAGTTTGCTCATTAAAACTGGAAAATTGGTGTGCAGGCTGGGAGCTGCCTATTGAAAGCAGATGTTCCCCTTCACTTTTTGAAACAGATAATAAATGCAGCCCCTTCTCTGCTAAGAGATCATCATTATCGTGAAATAAGGTCATGTTTTCACAACATAAAGTGTCTCTGGTAAAGCTGAACTGAAGTTTTGTCTTCCTCACCCTCTTCCTTCATACTGGTCCAGCTTTTTGCTGCCGTGCTATGAACTGAATGGCAGACTTGGTTCTGCTTTAAAAGAGGGGAGTTGACACAGCACAGGTATATGAAGACCCGTTATGAAACGGGACCTTTGCTCTTGTATCAACAGAGATGAGGGCAACTTGAACGTGTTATCGTCAATCACATGTGGAATGCGGGAGATGCTGGTCCCTGCTGCACTGTTTGCACTGAGCTCTTCCTAAAATCTCCTTCCTACCCATGACTGACTTCAGTTTTTACAAAATTTGCTTCTCAGCTAGACACTAGAAGTCACACTGCTGATCACTTGTGAGTAATAATGGGGTTGAGTCCAGATGTAAAGTCAGCTGCCTGAGGAATGTGTCTTTAAAGGACAACCACCAAATTCCACAAAAAGAAAAGAAAGCAAACTGTAAATGTGTTTGGCTTCTGACTTTGATCTATAAACATGCTGAACCCAAACATTGCATCCTTGTGCTGATGAATGAGAACCAGAAACTGAAGATGACAGACTCCATCACTGTGGCAGGGAAAAGTACACTGTTCAAAGAAATGAAAAATAGCTGTCTATCCCATTCCTCAGTGAATTCAATCAGTCTCAAAAAGCAGCTCTTAAGCCATTATTCTTATAGCCTGCTTTTGTTAGTTACTCGTTCCACTCAGGGACTGATTAAATATAAATAGCAATTTGTCTATAGATAATTGAGAACGGAAACTGAGTAATAGTCAAGGATACACTTGCCTTCAGTATCGTCAATCTCATGTTTGTTATAGAGATATCACTTTATACAAAACCTACTGGCCTCTCTGGACAGAGACATGGTTTGAATACTCTGCTTTCTGATGAGAAGAAGATAATCTGCATCTCGAATTGGACCGATACTTTCTTCTTCTGTTGCAAAGTATTCTAGATGAAAGTGATAGCTGAGTCAAGGGTATAAACCTGTGTTGCGATCTTGCACAGCATGTGAAAGCATGAAAACTGCTGTCATGTTCATTTCGGATCAGTAAACTGAACTTGTAACTGAAAGCTCAGAATTACTCATGTAACTTCCAAGGAAAACTTCTAATGCCCTTAATGCCCTCTTTAATGCTCTCTGCCGCAAAAATGGAATGTTTTGGCAGGCTACTAAGAGAGCTCCTGGCTGACTTTGCTGAGAACCTTAAAATGTTATAGAAATGCCACCACCTGATGTGTCGCATATGAGGCATGCACTGTAACTACTGGCAACATTATTATGGGCAAATTAGATGCACAAGTACGTGATGGAGACCTTCACCTATGGCTGTGCTGTGCAGACTGACTCACGCTCTCCCTGCTTGCCAGCCCTGAACTGAATGAAGCCCTGGGGCTGCCTCCGAGTGCTTTCACTGGGGGCAGCGAAAGCTGGGGTGCCGTGGGTCTGCTTTGATCTTCATCCCTCAGATTATTCCTGGAAAGTGGTCAAAACGACAGATAAAACTCTTTCATTCCATTCAGCGGGGAAATAACCTGAGATTCCCTATGCACACGAGCAGAATGCTTCCAGGATAAGCCCCAAAACTTTGTGGCTTTAAATTCAAGGTTAAGCTGTTAGAGCATATGCTGTTGAAAGACCCTCTCAAGCAAAAGGCTTCTAATACTGCAAAATCCTGAAAGCCTTAGGTTTGCCCCTTGCTGTGCTCACTTCTCTCTGTCGAGCGACTTGTTAATGGTTCCTGAAAGTCTGGAGGATGAATGAAGAAGAAGATGTTCAGAGTGTTGAACAACTGCTGTAAAGACCTCATCTCATCTGTGAACTGAGTTATATGGGTTTGACTCTATAGGCAGTTTCTAAAGTCTTTGCACCTCACTTTTTCTTTTTTTTTCTTTTTAGTAAAATCTATTTTTCCTTTTAGAAAACTTCTTTTCCTCTACTAAAAAAATTGATTATTTTTTGTTACTGTCATCGAGAACATCTAATCAATATGCATCCTATTTTAATTGCCTTTCACTCTTACTTAGGATGAAAAGATTTGAAATTCTGTAAATTACTGACCTGTTCTCACCTAAGTATCTGTGCAGGAAGTAAATTGGAGAACCTGAGAGACAGTTTTACTCCTTAAACCCCAGGGCAGGAGCAAGAATAATTACAGCCCCACGGGAAAATTGAAGGTTGCTGCTTGGTGGTGGCTTTTTCCTGAATTTCAGTACGTTCCTGTCAGACTTTTTTCCCCTCAAGCACCAAATGCTTTGGTGAATCCCATGTGCGGCATTAAGGAGTATCTGACGCTAAAATGCTCTGCAGGTTTGTCGCTGCAGCCAATGCTCAGCAGTGCTGCTGCACATCTGCCTGGCTTCTTAGCACAAGTGCTCTTATAGCACCTTCTAGTGACTTATCTTTTTAGCAGTGGAAAATGTGTTTCCCCTAGAAAATCTTTAAGGCACGGCAGTCATCAAAATGTGCTAGCAAAGCTGGACGTCGCCTGGTTTCAGTGTGACGTTACACTGAGGTTGGCAAAGCTCTTCAGCTTTTCGCTTTCCCTGCAAAGTGTCTGCATGAATCTGATGTGTGTGGACCGGGGAAGTGGTGAGCTGAGGCTACCGAAAGGACTGGCAACAGTTTAAGAGCCACCCTATTTGATGCACACTTGAGGCAGGAGCTTCTTCAACAGTATTTGGCAGCAGCTTCTTTATCCATTCCCTTAGAAGGGATGGTCTGGTGGTATCAGAGTGTGTCCATGCAGGCACAGCAGAGTGGAGAGGCCAAATACTGCCTAAAAGTATTTCAGTGGCTTTGGCTAATTGGCTAAAGTCAAGGAAAAACAGCACCAGCACAGAGGAGAAAGGTCGAAGCTGGCAACCTAGCATCTTTGAGGAGTAACAATATGCATATACATTCACCCCTTAACTTTATTCCCCTCCCAACTTAATGTGTTGCCCATTTCTCTTACCTTTTACATTTTCCCCTTCCTTTCCATTCAAATGATGGAGGTCTTCACTCAGCTACTGGCAGTACTGATGAGAGGAAAATATCTCTTTGCTGTCTGCAGCCCTTTAGCTGGATCGAAGGGTTCAGGGGCAGATGATGGAAAGAGTTTTTGCCTTCATGTTCTGGTCAGAAGCTGCTAGGATGCTAGGAATATTTTTCACTATCAGAAGTAGGAGACACAGAGCAGCATCAAAGCAGCAGGCAATTTCATGCCTGCTGTGAGCACAATAACATTCCTGTCTGGTATCATGTAAATGTTGGATCTGTTCTTCATATTTTAAGGTGTGGTGTTGGCAGCCTCTACCTGACTTGGACATAGACAGGTTTATTGTTAGATACGCGATATGCCTGTTGATAGGTGGATATTAACTCAAGCCTTTGGTTAAGTTTCGTGCTGTAGGTGTTTTCCAGAACTTCTAGAAGAATTCTGATGTAGAGAGGATTCAGATCTTAGCAGGCTGTAAGCTCATATAAGTACCTTTGATATTCTATATTTGTTTACCCATTTACATGTCCATTATCTAGACTGTTGTGAAGCTTCCAGTATAAGTGAGAGGCCAAAGTAATGACCAGGGATCCTTCAGCAAGACTTGCTTGCAGAGCTACTTCTGAGAGCTTCGGAGCGTCACCATTCAGGGTTACCCACATAACTTAGAAATAGTGATGCTAGTGAGAGACTTCTTCCTTGAGGAGAAAGAACAAAAAGAAAAGCAGGATATTGTCTTTTTTTTTTTTTTTTTTTTTTTTGTCTGAGTGGTACAGCTTGATGGAAGAACTAAAAGTCTTCTGAAGAACCCCATCAAGTAAAGCCACCAGGCCTGGGGCTGACATGAAAGTCCTTGCTTTGCCCAAAGTGTCCGTTTTTAGG
The DNA here is from genome assembly GCA_013398735.1 of Nothocercus julius. NCBI lineage: Eukaryota > Metazoa > Chordata > Aves > Tinamiformes > Tinamidae > Nothocercus > Nothocercus julius. The sequence goes on from VZSV01000006.1 coordinate 4,037,147, forward strand.
AATACATAAATTACTACTTTTTGATAACACAGGCCAAATTTCAATCCTGAGTTCTGTCTGGGTGCTATGCACTTGTGCTGACACTGAACATTTATTGAGTTCTAAATCTCAGCCCAAAGGCTACTTTCTTTTTCAACTGATCTTTTCCCTAATTGAGCTTTGCAAAGAGCTGTGAGACTTGAAGCTGCACACTTACATTTAAATCCTGAAGTGTCTCCAGGTTATAGCTTCCAACAAACGGGCAGAAAAAAATCTCTGGACCTTCTCAGCCTGCTGTACACAAGATTCTCTTCTCCACCAGCACAGTAAAAAAAAAGAAAACACAGATGACTTTTAGTCTTTCAAATGCTCTAAAGCAAGACTTGCACAATCAATGAAGCTGATAATTGGAAGGCTAGAGGAATTTAAGATAATATCACCAGTTCAGGATGCTGCCCAGCAGCATTTTCTGATACTCTATCACTTTTATTTTTTCTTCTTTTGTGGGGGAGACTGTTGAAATGACTGATCTTAGCATTGCACAAGAACATGGTCCCCTCTAAGAAGAGTATTAACATTTCTGGGTTTGTATTGGCTATACAGACATGAGGACAGCTAGTTAACCCATGAAAATACCACTGTGTATTTGTGTATTTCTGGCCAAACTGCAGCTCTTTTGACCTACTGAAAGTAGTTTCACTGTTGAGTCCCAGGACTAATTTGCAGCCGTTTCTTTGTTTGTTTTCTTTTCAGTGATGATTAATGAAGAAAGCTCTTGATCTGTGTTATTTTTCCTAATGCATTTGACTGAAGTGCTAATGTGAACAGCATTTAGGAGCAGTAGGTAGTGATTCACCTCGACACAGCTGAATAATTCATCTTTTTCCTGGCGCTTCCAGTTGAGACACTTAGTGACTTAGCACTATTACAGTCTAATCGTGGGGACGACTGTCAGTTTTCCAGAGCTCTGCACAGTGTGTGAGAGCAAACCAAGCTCCTTGCTTTGGCCACACGCTCCATGGGCTGGTCGTGCAAGTCTGATGCAGTGAGAAGTGGAGGGAGACCCGGACATTTATTCAGTGCCGCAAAACGATGGAGCTGAAAGAGGAAAACAAGGGGAGTCTAATGTCCCTCAGCAATATTTTAATAGGAAGGACCTTAGTGATACCTTAAATAATCACTGCGGGCGTCACCTGGGATTCTCCTACGTGCAATAGTGTCTACATTTTGCAAATAGTAACAACCAGACATAGGGAGTGCAGGGCCTTTGAAAATTGTTGCCTATTGCAAACCCAGGAATCCTCAGCACCAGGTTTGTTAAACGCCCCAGACACACCACTAGAGGGAAGGTTTTACCCACATTTCGCCTTGGTACTACACACATGGTGAGGCTGCACTTGGAGGATTCCTGAGGACGGGAAAGGAAGGGTCTTTAATTCCAGTTGCAAGAGCAAGGCATGAGCTCTGTCTCCACCCCCAGAAACTGCTTGACCCCAGCATTAACACAAACTCCAGGGGATGAATCCAGATGTTTTTGTTATTTAAACAGTGTTCTGCAACCTAATCAGTAGCTTACCAAAAGTTAAATGAATTTTTGTGGTCTAATAGAGACGATAACTTCCTTTTCCCCCAAAAATCAGGATTTTCTTTGGAAAGGGTGCAAGCAGCTGTGTTTTGCTTTGCTCTTGAGCAAGAAAAACGCTGGCAGTTTGTAACTTTTCAATTCTAGTGCCATCTGAAATACGGCTCCCTGCTACCCAGATACCTAGAGCCTAAGTCCCCAGTAAGCTAAGCTGCAAACACCCCCTCTGACTCCCCCACTGCCAGCCCAGGAGCGTGTGGGAAGCAGCTTGGGAGTAGCAGAGGAGAAGAATGAAGCAGCCATTCTCATATCACACAAGTAAAAATATAGGGTCTGCTTTTGGTACACGTGAGAAATGGTCTTTTTAACACGTGCGAAAAGGATGCAGTCACTTTATGATCGAGTCACTCATCATCCCGATTCTCTGCATTTTGTCTTCCAAATCCCATGCTCTTTGGTTTGCAGATGCCCTACTGAGAACAGCAAAACTGGTTTTATCAGGGAATGGCAGTTCTTGTATGTCCCTGTGCCTCCAGGAGATGTAAGCAAGCCAGCAGATGATCGCGAATGCTGCTGAATCTAAAAGGGTGAGCGTGTGGGGGTGTTTTATTTTGGGTCTGCTCGGGTTTGCATCGGGGAGCAGCTTTTGAGCCTGTGACCTGGGTTCCTTGGGGGGAAACTGAAGGCCATCCTCCAGCGGCTGCGTGCTCCCGTAAATGCCTTGCTCAACGTAGAAGTATTGATTTTTCAAAAGCAGGAATGCGGGAGACGTGTGAAAAAGTCCCCTTCGCTGTGGCGCTAGGGCTGAACGCAAGCCCCGGGACGGTCCCGCTTGCGTCCGGGCCTCCTAAGCTTCCCGAAGCGGCGCCCGAGGCTGTGCGGGGCGCGCGGGGCTTCTCTGCGATGCCGCCACAGGCACTATCCAGGTTTTACAATTAGGAGTAAGCGACTTGCCTGCGGTCACGTGGGAAAAAGGTCGTTTCTGCCTCCCGTCGCGATTCTAAGCAGGTTGCGCTGCGCCTGAGGGTTTAAAATGAGGGAGAAAAAGCCATCATTCGAAAACCAGTGTATGTTGTCAGCTCTAATTCCTGCGTGCCATGTACCATTAACGGCTACTTGATTGCCTTTTGGGGACATGGCTTTTAAATTGCATCAGCTGCTGTTACTTTTTCCTCTGTCTGCTATGGGAAAGCTCAAATTAAGTGAGTATTGACGGAGCTGGGCAGACCTCGGGGCCCCATGTGCACAGCCTGATTTGAGAGATATGTTTCATATATATATATAAAATACATGTGGTGTGTGTATCGCATGCATGTACACATATATATGCGCATGTCCATGTGTTGTATAAAAATATTGCGTGTGTATATAAATATGTACAAATATGCATACAGATATAAGTAATCGCAAATCTATGCCTGCCACTCTTCTCATCTCCTACTGAACTCAAAATCTCTTTCGGCAAATATGTATATATGTGTTATGTATACATGTAGAGCATGTGTTTTGTATATACATGTACAGATTTTGTATATAGAGATATGTTCATATATATTTTTGCAAATTTTGCAAAACATATTTTTCTATACACACACCTATATCCTTATGTTTTGCATATACATATACTTATGCATATACACATAATGTATATTTATGTATAGATATGTATACACGTGTGTGCATATATATCCATTCATTAGGTGCATGTGTTTATAGTGGTGTGTATAGGCATACGCACATATATGTTTTGTATATATACACGTTTTGCATACAGGCAAGCATCCAAATACGTCTGTGTATGTATGTGTGGATATGTGTGTATGTGTATATATGTGTATATGTGTGTGTAGATATATACATATACACTCACGTTTATCGCTACACCCCTAGCCCCACTCACACGCGCATGCGCACACGCACGTTTCCCATGCGCACGTGCACACGCGACGGGGCCGTTCCCGGGGGGCGGTGCCAGTCGCGGGGCGCTGCCTCCCCGGGGGCGGGGCGAGTAGGGGGGCTGCTCTTGGGGGCGGGGCCGCGGCGGCGCCATGGCAACGTGCGGCCGCTCCCGCCGGCGGCCGGCGCGATCCGGTTCGGGCCGGTGCGGGTCGCCGGGGCGGTGGCGGCTGCAGGTGGGTGAGGGGCGGGCGTGGCCGCCGCGCTGCTGCCGCCGCCCGTGGCGGAGAGACAAGGACGTGTCCAGCGAAGAGCGGCAGGAGTGCCCGAGGGAGGGGTGCATGTCTCGCGTGAGCAGGGAGGCTGTAGGGCCTCTGTACTTGCAGATGCTCCAAACTGCCTGGACATGGCCCTGGGTGACCTGTGCTAGCTGGTGCTGCTCCAACAGAGGTCTTGGATTCAACTATTTCCAGAGGTCCCTTTCAACCCCAAATAGTTGGTGATTTCGTGGTTCTCATCAAGGCCGGGGTCGTGTCTGGCAGGTGTCTGTAGGAATGAAAGCCTCACGTTGGCTTCCAGTTATGTTTGGAAATAGCAGTTTGTTCTTACAGAGCTGCCTGATTTTTCTATTCACCTCTTGTCAGTAGCTGGATTAATCATTTCATGATAAATACTCCATTCGTCAAACAAAGACTACCTAGACAAATATATTTGTAATCTGCCTTGATTTTTCTTCCTGTTGACCTTGTTTTGCATTAAGTTCTTGTTCCTACCAAACACTCATATGTCAGCTGTGGTTCATCCTGCTATAAATCATCTCTACCACCGTTAGCTGAGTGGTTTCTAAAAACGTGAAAGCCTGAGAGACTTTGCAGAAGATATGTACTGCTGTTGCTGATAGCAAATAGTACAGTGGGGAAAAGAAACACTGAAAGACAAATCTAAAATACATGATGGTGAATCTCAAGCCTGTCATTGTGTTGCTTATACAGGATGTCTTCCTATCAAACTGAAAATGTCATAAAGAAAATCATTCGTGAAATAGGACAAGAATGTGCCAGCAAAGGACAAACTGTTTCTGAAACCTTGGTAGCTTTCATGGTAAGAATAAATATTTCAGGGTTTTTTTTATTCATTTAATTGATTTTTTTTTCTAAAGCTCTAATTCTCTTTTGGTCAATAAGATAATAACAAATATATATTTTAAGAAGAGAGCATGTGGATTAAAATTTTCAAACCTGGGAGCTTTTAGTTTGGCATCCAAACCTGTTTCTAAGACTTTCATGATGTAAAGACTGATTTTACACAGTGCAAATAGTTCCCCTGCAGTCTCTAGTCAGAGTGAATGATGTGAAGCAAAGACATAAATCATTCTTTTGGTGTTAAAAATAATGAACTTCAAATGTCAAGCTCATGTCACGGTGCCACAGTTGGAATGGCAGAGTAACTTGAACTTTGAAATATCTCAGTTTCTGATGGCACAGGTTTATAAGTTTTAAAGGGATATTCATTGATATTCAATATGGAGCCTTAGAAACCTAAGGAAATACCTTATCCCTCTGAACTGCTGAATGTGACTATAAGACACTGGAAGGACTGTAGGCCCTGAGCCCTCGGAATTCTTCAAACTCTGAGAGTTGTCTTCTCTCAATTTTCCTCTATAGGCTGATAAACCTTTGTTTTATTTATTTAGAAAAGAAGGCAGTCTGTGTTGTCTTTGGTAGGCAACTGTATGTGTGCTAAAATGTTCTGCACTTTGGCATCTGTTCTTAAAAAGTACGGCAGCATTGCAGAATATAGCCTAAATGCATCTGCAAAACTTGGTGTGTAGGAGGATGACACTTCTTTGTTTGGGATGTCATGAATGGAATCGATAGGTTTCTGGTAAGATTTTCTAGGAGTGTAAATGTTTCACAGCAGTGTTGTTATTCTGTCTTTTATGTTTTTCTTCCAAGGGAAGAAGATGCTGTGGTTTTAAAAAATAGCCTAGGTTCAAAAGTAGTATTAATTAAGCACAAAAAGTCTTATAAAAGAAAACTTCCTCACATGGGTTGCAAAATACTGCCAAGTATGCAAATATTTCCTTGTATGCAAAAACATTATGAAATCTTTACTCAAATAGGTTTTTTTTTTTTTTTTTTTTTTTTTTTTTTTAAATATGTGCATGTGTAGTGGTGCAAACAACATCCACCTAGAAGTGTGTGGACAAACCTGAATGTTTTTTATAAAATTTTACTTAGAAAAAACATTTTTTTCCAGGAAACTTTTAAAGGAGGTGTATTGAAATATTTTTCTGCAGTGTTTGGAGCCCAAGCTAGATTTTTTTTTTTTTTTTCCCACTTAAGTCAGAGAACAGAAATTGAAACTGGCAGCACATGAAATGCAGTAATTTTGTTTCATTATCAAAGATTGCCATGGGAAAAAGAATAGTAAAGATAATATTTTGCTTTCAAAAATTTAGTCAAGTAATTATTTGCACAGTTGTGCAACCTAAAGTAAGTTAGTAATCTTCCAGATGGAAGAAATTGTGCCTTTACAGTATTTCTTTCAAACCATACCTCTGTGACAGTTCCTTTTGTTCAATAAATGTATAAAGAAATTCTTATTCATTGCATTCTCCAGCTGTTGGACCCAGTCATTGTAAACTGCTGTTCCTAAAAACCTATTCATTCCATCAGAAAACCTCATGAATATGTGTCACCCTGGCTTGCAATAAAAAAGTAGGATTACAGGATAGGAGCTGTTTATAATTCACAAGGGTAACAAAAGTAAAGATGGGAAGAATTAGTTTTAATTGTTTCTTTTTAAGCTAAAGAAATATTGCCTGTATCAGAGAATTTTTAGGAAGAAAAAAAGTTTAGTCCCATATAGTATATGTTGAGATATAAACTAATAGCTTTCTTTTGGCAATCTCTAGGTGAAAGCTGTTGTTCTAGATCCAAAAAATGACTTTCATGTGGATCGAATCCTTACAAAACACGATGTGCAAAATCTTATCCAGGTAATTCTGACGTGATGTTGAATTCCCTGACAGTACTTAGCTAAGACTATAGCATTATTTGCTACCTGCTCCTGGAAGTAGAATAACGTTTGATTGTGATACGTATATGTTTCAAGCCCCTAAAGATACTGTATTCTCATGGTTCTGTAGCTGAAAACTGGAGTGACTGTTCCCTCCTGTTAATTACACTTTACCCTTTGTAATATTCCCTGCGTGGTGGGAGGACAGACAGAAGGGGTCTCTCTTACTGCTGTGAAACCTGGATCACAGTTATTGACAGGTCAGAAGTTTCCCCAGTGATTTAAAATAATTCATTTATTCTGTCTCTCTCCTTAGCTCTGTGTTACTAGACTGCTTGACACAACAAACCCATCCCTGGACACAATTAAGATGCAAGTTTACTTTGATATGAATTATGCAAACCGAGGTAATTTCAATACAAATATATTATTTAGCAGAAGAAACTGATTCTGAGCCCAGCATTTAATATTTTTCTGCAGGGAGAATAATGATTCCTGTTAAATGAGTGCTGGCAGTAAAGTAAATAAAAATCCCTGGCTAGAGATTCAAATATTTTTAGTATTAATCACATTACATATTGTCAAAGCCAAATTTTGTTTGGTCTAGTCAATGGTAATCTCACACAGACTCAAAATAGTAGAGTGGACTGGCCTCAGGAAGCTCAGTAACACTCTGAGGCTCTGGGCAATGTTCAAGTTTAGGGTGTGGGGGATACTCTGTGTCTGTTGGGTCCTACTGTAGTCAGTGGAGTCCAGAGTCAGAGCTAACTGGGCTAAGTAGCTCTCTGGGCTCTACTGACTGCTGTTAATTTTGCCAGTTAACGCTCGTGGTAAACTCTACTGCTGTAAACTGCAATGGTCTGGTTCCTTGAACTTCTAATCCACATAGCTGTGTTACAGAAACCTTGAGCAGGCTCTCTGGAAATGCATTGCATCTTCTGGATGTGCCAAATTGCAGTGAATTTAAGTAGCCCTTTCTTAACGGTTCTTCTTTCCTAGCTGAATTCCTCAGTGAGCAGCATCGTATTCTGGAGGGAAGGCTGGCCCCTGTGGTCAGAGAGATCACAGATAGCCGTCCTCGTGTGAAAGAAGAAATGGAGAGTGTGTATCGAGCCATTGTCAGCTACGTGCTGCTGCGCTCTGGCCTTGGCTCCCCCACAGATATTGAGGTTATCAGGGAGGTAACAGGTCAGTAAAGTTGCAGTAGTGAAATGAGGCTTTTCTTACCAAAAAAGAAAATTTTGCCTTCTCTTTGCTGACCTTTAGGTATAGGTATGGTGAACTGTGATGAATGGTGAGTATGCAGACTGCCACTGCCCGGCCTTGAAGTCAAAATCTACCATAGACTTTCCACAGTTGTTCAGGAGAAGGTATTTTTGTTTATTTAATGATTTTATTATTTGTTCCCTCAAACTGAGTTTCACTTTCTGTAATCTTTCTAGCTGCCTTGCAGAGCGTATTTCCTCAGACTGAGATGGCTGTTTTCATCTCACTCAGTAAAAAGAACAAAGAACAGCAGCTGAAAACTCTCACCAAGCTCGTCACAGGAATTCGGTTGTTCAACAAGGACCGTGGGAAGGGAGGAAGCAGCATTGATGACTGTAAGTATGCAACAGTATTTTGGTTATAAATTCCCAATTATTTTGTCCTGGCCTTCTTGGCTAGTGTAGTTCCGATGATACCTACTTTGAACCTGAAGGAGAAACACATGATTTTTATTCAAATATAGGTTACCAGGTAGACAGCTGTTTAACTAAGAGTGAGCCCTGTGCAGGCCATGTGGAAGGGTGTCTGTGTAAACTTCATGTGTTACTTTACACCATGACTTGTTCCCTGATCCTGTGGCGCTAAGTGAATGAAATGTTTAATGGTTGCTTTAAAAAACAGTTACTTAAAATCTCAAAAGGACACTGTCAGTTGAGTTGAAATTTTCTGTTGCATATGTGTAATGAAAAGTGATAAAAGTTGATGGAGTATTATCTGTATTCTGATGATTTAGAGAAAATTCATACAGTTTTTATGTTCTCAAAAATTTTGAATCCAATTTTGCTGCTTGTTTAATTAAAAAGAATGCTAATGGTTATCCTGAAATTTTGCAAAAGCCTTGTTCAGGTTAGGGCAAAACTTTCCATTGCTCTTATTTTTAAAGTTTTTCTCTTTTCCCCCACTAGTCAACATTAGTTCTGATAATTTACAATTAATAAATAAATGGCTATTCAGTGGAAGTGGTTTTGAGAATATGCACATAACATGCAATGTAGTTCATTTCAGGGACATCTTCATAAGAAAGGTCTGCAGCTCAATATTGGAATAAAAGCTTTTTATTTTAAAAGGCCAGAGTTTCTGCAGTAAAGGCTACCGCATACCCCTCTGCTGCTGCAAAAGTTGTGCTTTACTGGAGAGCAAAGCACTTGCTTAGCTAGCTAGTTTTTTAATTAAAGTAGTATAAATAGCAAAATGTATACTGACCACATTCAAGAAGGAAGGCAGCAATATTCTAGATTTTGGTGATAACTTTTTCTCAAATCTTATGTCAAGGGTTCTTATATTTCTGGTTTTACATTTCTGTTTTTATAACACATGCTTTCCCACAAACGCCACCTTTCTGTGTTGTGGTTCGCTCTGCTCTAGGCTCACAGGGACTTGGTTACAGTGTGCCCAGATACTCAGCTATTGTGGTTACAGGACAGGTGTGGTTTACAACACATTGTGGCCTTTGTCACTGTACTATCTTTGTTTCTGTGATTGTTTCAAGTAGGTGATATGTTTGTTAGTCCTGTTGCACTTTTTTTCTTATTGTCTGTTGAATTGGGGTGTTTATGCATCACTTTTGAATCGATGGGTAAAAATATAGCATGGATGCTCTTAGAACAGAGGTCAGAATGCTTGATTATATGCTTAAGGTCAGGGTGTTTTAGCAGAAATCTTGCTGGGGCAGGGATCTTTACGGTTTTTACCCTGCTTCTAAAAGAGTAAATCAGCTGAGGTTTCTACTGCTGTGGTTAGACCACTTCAGATATCTCAGCAAATTTGCTTCTCAGTCCAGCTTTGCTGATTCTAGCCTATCTGTGCCTATAGGGTTTTAATGAGATATACCAGAGCTCCAGTTACTTGGCTGCTGCTTGCATTAAAAATTAAATCTGAAGAGGAATGAACAACAAATGTCTGCAGTGTGCACTTCAGGAAAGTGCCTGGACCTACTTACTTCATTTCTTGCACAAATGTGTGCTTGCAAATCAAAACATACGGTGTAACAGATGTCCTCTGTTGATAATGCATTTTTAAAGAAAAATAATTCATTTAGTGAATATCTCATATCAGTATTTTAAGATTGACCTGTGCCATTTTGGAGAATCTGTGTTTTTCTTTGTTTATTTGTTTGTTTGTTTTTTTTAAAGTACCAATATTTAATTTTAGTAACTGCATAGATAATTTTTTTTTGCATAATACCTTTTTTCAACGTACAATAGCAATCTGACTCGTGCTTAGACTACTGTTAGATATCCAAGTATACAGGAAATGGATGGCCTGTTATTGTTTCTCATATTTTACAAATGAGAAAACTGAGAATTGAGAATTTTGAAAATGATCTAAAGCCTCTCAGGAAACCCATGCCAATGTTAGCAACTGAACTGCATCTATTATAAAGCTAATTTTCTCACAATACTTGACTGTAATGTTTGTGCACCTGCAATTATGATTCTTTGAAACCACTTGGCTAGTGAGATACCTCAGTTGAATGTAGTACACAAGCATTTGGAAATGCATGAATATCAGGATAAAAACTAGAAATCAAAGCTTTGCTGTGAGACTATGTTGCTCATAAAACCGTGTTGTAATCATTTTCAAGTAATCTAAGTCATTCTTTTTGTGTATATTTCACACATTTACGCTATACAAACAGTGCCAGCCATTCTGAATGAAGCTATTCCGTCAGCTACACGGGCTCTTGATGAAGCTCTGAGCACCTGCCACATTCTAGCCCCCTGCTACACGGCTCTCTTGGAATCGATGAGTGAAGATCGTCACAGGCACATGCAGCTTAGTTCATTAAAATTAAAAGAAGCACTGTTCAATGTGAGACAACACGAAGCCTTCCTTTGCATCCTCATGGTGAGATATCGTCACGTTGCAGCCCGTTTTTATTGCAGAGGGGTTGTATTCAAGCTACCTACTTGTACAGGATAGAATAGTGAGGGGCCTCATTCAGAAGCCATTGAAATCAGATTCATCTCAGTACATGAGAATTTACATAATCTGTCATGCAAATTTTGTAACCAGCTTACTGGTTTTGGCTACTGTATGGTGAAAGACAAAACAGACTTTTTGATCCTTCTGTTACCTTCTCAGTGTCCTTTTTTTTTTTTTTTCAATTTAACTTCATTAGTAAAGGATTTAAAAAGTAGAATTCTTTTTTCTTGTTTGTATACTGATACTTAGTCTGCTTGAACACTGTGTGATGACTAGAGAGTAATATTGAATTTTGTTGTAAAATATCTCGCAAGAAAAGCCAGATTACCTGAAATAAGAATTTACATTTTGTAAAACCTGAAATTTGAAGAATAAAAAAAAGGTGGACAAGAAGACTTGTTTCTGTTAATAGCTATCCTGCAAAAATGCATGAAAGAACAATTCTCCTTGCTTAGTGTGCATATCATTTCAGTTTTGATCCAAAAATATCCCTGGCACATACCACATACTGAGTGATCAGAAGTCTTTTAAGAATGCCACTTAAATTCTGGAAACTTCTGTTTTCTTTATAAAGACTTTTTTTTTTTTTTTTTTTTTTAAACTTAGAAAGTGACCGTAGGCTTTTTCTTTTTTTACTTTTATGTATGTCATAAAGCTGTGAAAAATATTTCTCTTTTTTTTTTCCATTCTTTTTTTCCATTCTCTTTACTGTAAAAGTGTAAAGGTTTCATATAAGAGAAAAAAACAACACTATATATGTTTGAGAGAAATGCCTGATTTGATACCTGAATACTTGAGAAATAGTGTATTTCATTGAAAGTTAGGGTGCATTTCATTTTTTTAAAATAGATGTTTGGAAATAGTTAAATGAGGAGATCTAAATGAATGTTTATTACCAAATGCCTATTTTTTGACTATCATAGTTCTTACCCAAAGCTTGTTTTCTTTCCAGTCTGAAGTAATTACAAGTGCTAGAGAAGTTGAAGAGATGAACAAGCAGTTTGCAGCAACAATGGAGCAGTTAAAAAACACAGTTCAGAATAAGGTTTCTGTGGGTACAACAGAAGTTTTTGTAAGTATTTTTAGTGGGAAACCTATTTCTTCTTAACTATAAAAGATTAGAAAACTATTATAAAATACTTCATCAGAGTATTTTTGCATAGTCGGTGTGAAGAAAAAGCCTACAGGTTTTTTTTTGTTTGTTTGTTTTTTTTTTTAATATAACAGTAATTTCAAATGATTTTTGAAGGGGCAGCTAAAATAAAGATTGCATCTCTAGATAGAAGAAAAGCAGGGGGCAGAGAAAGGGAGGAAGTTATTAACTGGTATTTTATTGTGTCGAGTCATTTGTCAGTAATGTAGATTGATTGTCATATTTTCTTGTTTTGTATAAATACTCCTGTTTCTTGCAGAAATGGCAGTAGCAATAACAGATAACAGCAGATGATTCTTTGGAAGTCCATTCAGGTAGCCATATTCTGTAATTACAGGATGCCTCCAAGATAACATTTTTTAAAAGAATGTAGGTTTCTAGCTAGGTTTTTAGTCTGTCTGGTCCTCTAAATTGCTCTGGACCTGTTGGCCAAGCTTCAACCAGATTTTGAGAGATCTCAAAATAATTCATTTTCTGCAAGTTTTGTGAAAAATAAGCAATTGGGCAGACAAGTTAGAGCTGAAGTCTGCAGTGGTGCGGCCACAGTCAGCCGTGTCCAGCAGCCACTCCTTTCAGCTGGTCGGTTTGTGTGCGCTGCCTGGCCAGCAGGCAAGCAGGTAACCCTGCCCTAGCCCAACTCTGTGCTCAGCTGGGATAAATAAATAAAATCTAACATAGAGCATGGGGAAGGAGATCATGTCCCCACTACCTACTCAGAGATTTTTTTGTGTTTTCCTTAAAGTTGTTTATGCTGCAAATTCATGAGTGGCATTTTGACGAAGATACATCTCAGGGGTAGTCTTATGCTCCATTTTATAGATGCTTGTTGTTTTATAAGCCAGACCTCCTCCTTTAGGAGAACACTTTCCCCTCGTCCAGCTGCTCAAAGCAGTTCTTTCTCTTTTTCCCCATCTTTAGGGGGTTTAAGTGCCAGATGTGCTCTGTAATATAGTCATAATGGAAGAGGAGCAAGGAGATAGAAGAGGGGATGGGCTTTTCTCAAGGGCAGGTCAGAGAAGGAAGCCAGGTCTGTGTTTTTCAACTTACTCTGGAGAAGTCTGTCCCTTCTCCTAGGTGATAGAAGGCTATGACTGACCTGAATTTAACCTTTTTGAATATCTATCACCCTTCTCCCTAGGATATATTTGCACTTCTCTGCTTCCTCCCTAGATTTTCTTCTCTCTTCACGCTGCTTTGCTGGTTTTTCTTCTTTGCTGCTCAATTATTTCGAGAATATATAGGGTTATTTAATTTCAGGTCTTTTGCAGGTAGAGATTTTTCTGTGACAGAATACTTTAAATAACTACTTGAGTACAACAAGAATTGCTGAGTAGCTGCATCATGCAGGAATGTGGAGAAGCAGGACATCCTACAATTAAAAAAATGTAGAATAAGGTCTCTACTTAGAGTAAACATTTGTTTCAGGAAACCCAATAGATTTTGTTCATAGTGTATTTATTTTTCTAATTCTGACAAGCGTGTTTTTGATCTTGCTTCTTTTCCTTTAATTTTTTTCCTTTTTTTTTTTTTGGTAACCATACCATTTCCGCAGGTTAGTGATACTGATGCATTCCGGGGCTAATAACATCGTTAACGTGTGTTTCAAGGTCATTGGATATCTACTAAACCCGCTGTGAGTTTAGAAGTAACAGGGCACATTTTCTGTCACTAGCCCAGAAATCAGCCTGCACCCTAGGAGGTCAGGAACTTCTGTGTCCACATCACGTCAGCATCGCTGGTGGGAATGGCACCTTCCAGTTAATCTTGAATGATGTGCCCTCCGAAGCCTAACTTCACTTGGTAGTTAAACAGTTGCATTTTTTTTCTGGTTCTTTGCCCCATCTTATTCTTTATGCCTTATTTTCATTTTTAAAATTATATTGTCAATGAAGCTCTCAAATCAAAGTATCGTCTCAGAGTAACCTATTTTTGGAAAGACTTTGGAGTTGAATAAAAAAATGATTATTCCTCTGAGGTTTGGGCATACAAAACTTCAATTTCTAGATGCTGACGGCCTTGTAGATCAGGTCTACTTCATTCATAGCTGAGACTGTTGAGAACAGCGTTTGGGTTATGTCACAAGCATAAGCAATTGTGGATTCAGGTAATTTTCTTTATTTTCTAGCCTCTCTTCATTGCACTGTCGAACCTGTGGACCAGCTTTCAGGATGAGATACTGCTACTAAGTTTGCTTACAAATATAACTAATAATCTCCAGCAGTTCTTGAAAATCCAATCACAGCTTTTCCCTGAGGAGGTGCTAACATCTCTTCTGGAAGGAGTGACTGTGAAAAGTGATGAGGAAAGGATAAGAGAAACCATGGGTACTAAAAATCACTGCCTTTTTTTTCTTTTTTTTTTTTTTTTCTGGCCCTTGCAAGATGTAGTGATTTAAATTCTATTTGAAAGTGCTGCACATTTAATAATTGGCGTTTACATAGAGTTTAATAAAATGAAGTCCTAGTAATGCATGGATTTTTTTTTTTTTTAATCTAGTGTAGTTCAAGCTTTTATATATCATATGTATAAAATATATTTTAATTATGTATATATAATATATATACTTACTGGGTAGAAACATACTTTATAAAAACGGCAGAGTGACAGAAAGAAGAATATTTCTAAAACTTAAGTTTCTTCACATTTTATTATGTCTTTAACAACTTTTGGAACGCAAGATGATACTAAGATCCTGAAATTAAATGAAACTTTTTTCAGAAGCGTCCCCACTAAGGCAGGGTCAAGGTTTGGGGTTTGGCATCTTAGCACTTCCTAGGCCATCCTAGGAAGATAATGTCAGTCCAGTCATCCTGTAGCATAGTTGTATTTTAGCATGAGATACTTTTTTTTTTTTCACTGTCGTCCTTCCATTGTTAACCTTTATTTTTCAGAAACCAGAGTAAATGTTTCTGATTTCAAGAACCGAGAATGGCTTTTTCCAGAGACCACCACTAATTTTGATCAGTTGCTCATCCAGTACCATGGTTTCTGTGCACATGCAATTGGTGAGAAAGGCATCATCCTGCCAGGTAGGCTTTGTAGTTAGATCTTTTTCTTACTGTGTAAATACACAAGGACTAGTCAAAATATAAAGCAGTGATCTGAATGCTTCCCTCTTCTCACCCTCTGTTACTAGTAGTAGCCCTCCATCCTAATACTGACATTCTTTTTGCTTTTCTCATTGCCACTGGCTAATGCAATTTAGCATTTTCAAGGCCCTGTTTGTGATGTTGCTAGGTCTTTCCACGGCCATAACGTCCAAAGCAGAGCTTAGCAGTGTCCCTGAGCTTGGACTGTGTTTTCCTATATATGTTACTCGGCCTTTATTGACATTGAAATTTCCTGTTACTTTATTGTTGGGCTTCTCAATTGCTTAATCTTCTGCTTCAGATAATTTTATGCCCCTTGGTGAGAATGGGCGGCTGAGCTGCAACCAGATATTTGCTGAAGACTGTAAGGCAAACATTTGTGGGTATGGGCAGCATATAGAGGAGGAAGTGCATATTTACTTAACGCCCTTACCATAGGAGTTGTATCTGTTGTTGTTTTAGGCATGGAGCCTCACCTAAGCTCAGGCGTGCTGGATGCGAACTTAAGTTGTGCTGGCCTGTAGAAACACATGGCTCTGTACTTAAAAGCTCCCATTCAGGGATTTAGTATGATTTATTCTGACAGAAAGAGGAGAGGGAAAAAAAAAAAAGGGAAACATGAAATGATAATTACAAGTGTTGCTTCTATTGCATATTATACTGGGTCAATGTGTTTTGTTTTGTGTTTTTTCCCTTTAGGAAACCCTGCTATTGGAATTTTGAAGCACAAAGACAGATACTACACTTTCAGTTCCAAAGAAGCTGCATATGCTTTTGCTCAAAATCCAGATAAATCCATTGAGCTGAACACAGAAAAAGCAAAGGAACACACAGAGCTAATTCAGCTGCTTGAGCTTCATCACCAGTTTGAATGCCTTGCTCCGTCTGGTACACAGGTACACATTGCCTCTTGCTGGGTCACTGATCTGCCTGTGGTTTCTAGGATAAAGGGAACGTTCGATTCCTATCTTCAGAAAGGAAGTACAGTCCCCTGCTTACCCTACAGGGTGTCTGAAAAGCCATCTCTGCAGGTCCTTAGGGTGTGGATAAGGAACACCTGTTAATGCTGTTTGTGTGTTACCCCTGCCTGGGAGGGTGTATAGGGCTAAAGACTGTGGCAGTGATAAAAGCTTTTTTCCTTAGCCTAGGAACATTGTGTGGCTGATGTTCTGATGCTTCTTTTCCTCATTTTGCAAAAGTAACTTGCAGGATAAATAAGTAAATGCAGCAGCAGAAGATGGGACAGGTAGCACATTGACTGGAGCTTCCACTCACAATTTGGGCAGTACGCGTGGGTGCCATCATAGTGATATCTGGGCTCAGGGGTTCCAGAGCAGGTAACGTTATCAGAGAGGGCTCGTCGTTAATGAATATGACAGTGCTACCCTGTGAAATGCACAGCCTTGATTGGGATGTGCAGGCTTTCTCTGATGCATTGAGAGTTCTAGCTACATAGTGACGCAAAGAATGCGGCCTTGAAGTTGCCCTTGGTGAGAAAGATATCCCAGCCCTGGCGGAGATGTAAGCTGTTCTTCTAATTGAGATTTGTGATTTTGAGCCCATTGTTGGAAATAAACTGAGGTGGTTGCCTCATAAAACACATGTGCTGGTGGCAGGGTCCCTTTTCATCAAAATGCAGGATTAAGCACTCATCCAGGATGTGAGAGGCTGAAATTCAGCTCTGGCCTCCAAAGCACTTTCTGTCTGCATGTTACTGTATCAAATACTTTCTTTTTTCTTTCTTCCTTTTTTCTGGAGACAGTGCAGGACAGACAAAAGCACTGTTGACTCTAGAAATTATTATTAACTTGCTGTTTTTAGACTTGCTGCTCTCTTGCTTGCTTTTAAAAAGCGTCATGTCAATATGACATTTTACTGAAATGTCTGAATTCAAATATATGTATTTTTTTAAATCCAGGTCAGAGATGGAGATGAATATTTGATTAAGCCAATCACCAAACGTGACAGTAGCACTCAAACTGATACTCATATATTGCCCCCAACTATTGTGACCTCCTATGAGTGGAATGAATGGGAACTGAGAAGAAAAGCTATAAAACTGGTTTGTACTGGTATTACCAGAGTTTCATGTGTGGGATACCAAAGTTCAGATTGAAATGTTGCAAATTGTTTTTCCTTTCAACATAAATATATCTAAATGTATCCAATGTTTATCCAAAGATAAGCACTCCTGTTAACTGGTTCAGGGTTTTTTGGGGGTGTGGTGTTTTCTTTTTTTGTTTTGTTTTGTTTTTTGAGGGGGTAGGGGGAGGCGGGGACGACAAGCGGGCGGAGGGTGGAGAGGAGGGCATTTTTTAATTCTCTCTTCCAGACTTTCCTTCTCATTCCTCCACTTTTTTCGTGTTTTGTTCTCCAAACAGTTCTTGAGCCGTTCTTCTGATGTTGCATATTGATTCTAAATTCTTTAGTTTCCATGATGAATTTCTTGATTAGCAGTGAATTTTAAGGCTCTTTCTCTATACTGATGCAACATTAGCTGTTGAAAAACACCACTCCATACTTCTGTTGTAGAGAAATGTTATAGCCTTGGGTCAGGCTTTGGGTCAGGCAAAACTTCACTGCACATAAAGTGATTTTTTTATGAATATTGTATGATTTTATTAAGTGGCAGATAGAATGGTTAGTAATGGTTATGTCTGACCCTGCAGAAAGCATTCTCTAAGCTAAATTATTCATGAAGACACCAATAAAGAGCCGTTTATTTTTTGCATAATGAAATATTTTTCATATTATCCAAATTCCTCTTGTTTGCTAAAACCAATTTTACTTTTTTTAAAAAATGTTGTCTCCTCCTCTTGTGTTGAACCAGCCAGGAGAGGTAAGAGAGCAAGAAGGCTTACCATGCAACACAGAGCCTAAAGGAAACCTTTGTTACACAGTCAGGGTGAAAATCTGTTAGTTTGGAAACCACAGCGTGTCTCTCATGTCACATGTACAAGAGCTCTGAAAGTAACGGTATCTTTTTACAAAGCTCCTTTGTAGGGCCTGTCAGTACATGCGGCCGTTAAGGTAGAGCACTTGATTTTCACCGTTCCATTAAAATGAACTCGATAATATAGGGAACAGCTACAGCTACTCCTAATAAAGGGAACTAGTAGTAGTTACCAGTAAGAGCTGAGCCCAGACTAATGCTCTTACATTTTTGGGAATGATCCAGTTTGGAGCCTTCTGGTTTTCTGTGCAGCCTCTTTACTTTCTGCTGTTCTTTTTCCTTTTTGGGTATGATCTCTCCAGCATTGTATAACAAAAACAAAACTTGGGAGTGAGAGTTTTGGACAGTGTTAACTTGTTTACAAAAGCTTTAGTAAAAGCTTTGTAGTTCATTAGTTTGAAATTTTTAGAGGTGTTTTAATGTCAACTGAAAGATGCTCCATCTGAGACGTTAATGATGCTGAGTTGACACAAAGCATTTCAGGATCCAGGCACATTTTATTTGTCGACGCTGACTGTGCTGAAGTTGTAATACAAAAGCAATATGATATTTAAAATTAAAATACTTAACTAGTAGCAGTAGGTTACCAGCTCATCTGTAAATTGGATACTGTTGGAGTGAAAAGGATGCATTTGTGAATTTTGTTTAGGATAAGCTCAGATGTTTCTGTGTGTGTGTGTGTGTGTGTATGTGTTTTTTTTTTTTTTCTCCCCTCTTGTTCATAGTACACCAGAAAACTTACTGTAATATGAAGCATTAAGCGTATAACTTTGTTGTAACATTTATTTGATGTTAGAAGGTAAAAATGATGATTTACACCTGTGTGCCTGTGCAAGCGTATGGTGTTTCTTGCAGAGGCATTCATTCGGTTCTTGAGGGGGATGAGCTTAATAGAGACAGTATTTCAGGTGCAATCTTGCTTTAATTGTCAGTAAATACCTTTCTCTGATAAAAGGGCTAAAATATCTCTCTTCAGAGCATGAAGAATAAAAATGCATTTACAAAAGAAATGGTATATGTTTTTCTTGATGACACTGTGTATAAAATCTAGCTGCAGATGAAGAACCAAAACAGGTCTACACGTAGGTGTTTAGTTATACAACTAAAACATGTAGGGGTTTTAGTTTCCATTACAGTCAATGCAGAGCTAGTTGGTGGAGTCTGGAGAGTATTCTGGTCTATTCTGATAACGAACACATGAATTTGGCCAATGTAACCCCTCCTGCCTTCACTGACCGGGCTGAGCTCTAGGGACTTTCTCCCTTGCTTGTAAAGGCATGAAGGTGGGACTGTATTTTGTCTGTTTCAGTGAGAACATTATGCTATATGTTTTGTATTATTTTGCATCATTGCTGACATGAAATGCTCAGTGGAAGAAGGAACATAAATTTTGTGTTTCAGTGATGACTTTGTGTTATTAACTCTTCATAAGAGGTGTTTTTATAGTCATATCTGCAGCAACTGCTGTGATGAAACAGGGCTTTTTTCTTGCAGTCATAAATTGCCTTACGTTTTACTCCCTGCCAAGGAGATAATGAGCAATGTCTGGCAGGGAGGCGTTTTTCCCTTTTATGTGATGCGTTGTGACACGATTCCCCAAATCATTTGGCAGAGTTCGGACAAGGGCTTAATCTTCCGTGTAGTTAGCCTCAGTATTTGGGATCCTCAAGCTTGTCTTAGGTTGCAGGTGTCCAGAGAGATTTATTTGCCTGCCGTCACATTCAGGCTGCTTTCAGATCGATGCACATGAATTGGAAGCACTGGAACAACCTAACGTGAAAACAGAGCATTTTATTTTGACAGTCTTCAGCACTTAAAAAAAAAAAAAAAAAAAAAAAAGAAAAGAACAGCCACCAAAGTAAAACACAAAAGCAGTAGGAGACTTAAAACTGTGTCTGCTATAACAGCTATATGTGCTGCTATTCACAGAGTCTGGTTTCAGGAGTTACCAAATCACGGTTGTAAGACTGTTCTGGTGCTAGGGCAAGCTGTGCCACATTATGGGTTTTGTGAAGCCCATAGATGTAAAATAATAATGTATAACACTTGAGCACAAAACACTAGCACTAAAATACTGAAAGAAAAATTTGCCTAATCTGACTTTTTGTATGTGTGTTCAGGCCAATTTGCGTCGCAAGTTAACTCGTGCCATGCAGACTGATCTCAGCCACATGAGAAGAGAGAGCTCTACCCAAGTGTACTTGCCAAGGGACGCTGGCACCCAGACTAAGCGGGAGAACTCGAGCAATGTGCCCCGACCACAGGTTTTCCTGGAAGGCCTCCGGGGTGGATCCTCTCCTACAACTCACATGGTCGAAGTAGACTTAACGAGAGCGGTAGATGAAACCTAGCTGAAAATGAGAAAGCTAAAGACATACAGTAATTGTATGAATAAAATTTCCGGTGTGTTTCCAAATAAAATACAGCAGATTGCACTGTGTATGTTGATGCCAGGAGCAGTTGTGGTGTTTGTCTTATCTGTGAGGGCCTGCTAAATTAAGTGGATTGCTATCCATATTAAGTGGATAGCAATTCTAAGCCTGAAACATCTTTAAAAAGCAGTTGAGAATAGAGGCATGTCTGAAGATGCTTGTCTTTGAACTAACATTTTAATGGGAGATGTGTGTTTTGAGAATTTTTGGGTTTAATACAATGATTGTTTGTTGTAGCACTATCTTTAAGAGCGGCATCTTTGAATGGTGCATAAAAAGTAGAATAGAAGACAAATACCTGCTAAGAGATCCAAGGCCAATGCTGAATTGCTTCGGAGGCATAACTCCCATTGATGTGAAGTGAGAATGAATCTCAGGACAGCTGGTCACCCAAACATCTCCCTCCATCTTCAGAGCAGCAACATCAAGAAGGTAAAGCTAGCAAAAGGAGATTCAGTTTAGGTCGTTGCACACTTGCACTGTTGATAATGCAACATGGTCTTTCCGTGGGGAAATGCTCCTTAGAAGTACAGGCCAAGGCAGGGAGGCCTAGGGGAGGGAAGGATCCTGGGTGGCTCTGGCGGTGGTTTTGGATACTCGCAGTTTCTGTGTGCGTTGGCTGAACAGTGTGCTGGTGAGTGTATTAGGAACAACAGGGACTACACCTTTAAAAAGTTCTGCTTTACTTGTGTTTAAACAAATAAAAAGCAAAACAGGTAAAGCTGTTAGTTTTATTTTGCTGCAGCAGTGAAATATGCTCCAGGTCTGATGAACTCAGCTGCATCTTGTATTTCTGCCTGTGAAAAACAGAACCACTTGAGCTTTAGGATGAAACATCCTTTCTGAAAGTAAGGAGTAATGAAACAGGGAAACTTCTCCCAACAACGAGGTCCAACATAGAGTTTCTGGAAAATACCGTGGTATGCATATGTGATTGTGTTGGGTGCTTCTTAACTCTCTCTTTGGTCAGGTGCAACACGACACGTTATTTCTTGGTTTGTTGCTATATGAAATCTGTGGTAATGAAGTGAGAGGATGCAAGCTGCCAGGTGTCTGTTCTGTGGTGTTGTCCAGCATCTTTGACCCTAACCCTCTGGCCCTAACTAGCCAGATATAACACAGCTGTTTAAAGATAACACAGCTGGAACTGATATAAAGGGCATTAAAAAATTAAAATAGTAGCAGTCAGATATACTGCTTCTGTTTTTCTTAAGTTTCTGTGGAACTTTTGGTGCTTCAGTTTGTGGCCGTTTCCTCTAGTCCTATCAGTGGCCACCACTGAGAAGAGGCTGCCCCATCCTCCTCACTGCCTCCCTTGAGGTCCTTATAGACACTGCTCAGG
>VZSV01000006.1:4071170-4110860 GCA_013398735.1 Nothocercus julius
TTTCTTTTAGAAAGCTGAAAACACCATTTCATTGGCTTAGTTACTGTTTTTCATAGTTCACAAAATTTACCTGTATGTTTCACACTGGAGCTGAATTCCTGGTAAACTGACTGAACCTGGTTGTGCTCTGCAAGTTCTCCCTTGGGCAGGAAGCCCAAGAGAGACTGCTGAGGATTTTTTAAGTACCACAGTTATTAACAAGAGTAGGCTTTTTGATACTCTTTAGGCTTGGAAAAATGTGTTCGTATGATTCGTTCCTATTTCCTTGTTCAGCTTTTTGTGTTTGAAGACCTGAACTATGAATATCTTCTCTATTTTATTCACTAAATATATTTAATGTATATTGTATTAAATTCTTACTTGTGCTTTTAATGAGCTTAAGAGCATCAAGACTTTCCTTGAAACTAACTTGGTGATTTGGGGAGGAATTTGTGTCTAGGTCCTCTAATACAAAGGCCTATTCTCTGTGCAGCCCTTGTTCAGTAGTAAAGCTAACATTAATGATTAATGTATAGAACAATAGAATTGCTAAGAACATCCCTGAACTTCATTAGGACCAGAAAAATAAATGGTAACTGTATGAGCCCGTGAGTAGATGGAGGGTAGAACTGTTGATGCTATTTGTTCAGAATAGAGTTGCCCTTTTGTGAAGGTTTCCATTTGATACTTTGAAATATCCTGGTGCGGGGGAGGAAATCCTTGCACACCTACTGAAGCCCAAACTACCACCTCGAGGTTAAGAGCACAGGTGCCAAGGTAAAGGGTTTTTCTATGGCAGAAAGGCCCATGAGAGACCTGGCTGGAAAGGGGCCTGTCAACTCCAGACAGAAATGTAGTTCCAGCAGGGAAGCCATTGACAGCCAAAACAACTGTTACAGGAAATAGTCCAACTTTTGATGTTATGTAAAGTGTAGTATGCTTTGATACATGTGAAGTGATTCTGTCCTGAACGACATGCCTTTGTGGCACATGTTGGGCCTTCTGCACTGTGTGAACTTGTGTGAAACTCAACGGGCTGTGAGATCAGTTGATGATCCTGTGTGGCTTTAAAACAGCTTTACTGAAAAATATTTGTTGGTTTTTGTTTTTCTAGGAGTTTATTTTGAGAAGGTTTTGAAGAGTTCAGATACTTCCTTATGGGTGAGGAATATTCAGATGTACTTGTCTGGGATTGTGGTGACTTTATGTGGTGTCTACATGTCAGAAGGAGCCCAAGTTCTTGAGAAGGGCTTTTTCTACGGCTATACATCCTACGTCTGGTTTGTCATATGTAAGTATGAGGTGGCTTTAGGCTCTGGTTACGTTGTTTTGCTTTATTCATCTGTGGCCTAAGTGTCGCAACCTGCAAGCTTAGTCTGGCCCACTGCTTTTCCCTGTTTTGAGAGATTGTTAAATTATTATTTTCTTTGGAATTACTTGCTCAATTTCAGTGTGTGGAAACAGCACTGAGCAGCAAGGAGGTGATCTGTACTTGAGTCATGTTTTACTTGCTAGACGTCGAATAGGCCTCTAGTTTTGCTGCGTTGCTTTAAATTGCCTGTTAGGACTACATAGTCCAGGCAAAGAATGTATTAATGGAATAAAACATATCACTTTGTTACCTGCAGCTCCTTTACTCATAGAAATCGGTTCTCCACTTTACAGTTCTTGCCAGCGTGGGCGGCCTCTACACGTCTGTGGTTGTTAAGTACACGGATAACATTATGAAAGGCTTCTCGGCGGCAGCAGCCATCGTCCTTTCCACCGTCGCCTCCGTCATCCTCTTTGGGCTGCAGATCAGTAAGTAGCTCGTGGTCGGCGCTCTGTCTCGCGCGGGGCTCCCGCACTCCCCCCAAGCGCTCTCTTGCGCCTCCTCCGAAACGGTCGCATTTCTGCAGCTTGGGACGGCTTCTCCCCAGAGTGGGGTGCACTAAGGTGTCACCGGGGGGCAGCGCTACACAAGGCCTCCCGTTTGCAGTGCCTGTCAGTGCACGAAAGACACTCCCGTGGTGACTGGGGTCAAGATTTCTATAGGCAGTATTTTTGAGAGGAAACAGCTGAAAGGTTTGGGCTGTCCTGCAACTTCAGAGGATTTTCTCCCTGTTCAGTTCCCTGTCTGATATCCTGCTCAGTCCTTCACTGTTTTTTGACTTTTCTGCCCTAACCCAAAATGGTTCGGTGTGATGGTGGAAGAAGTAGCTCTGATACGGCTTTGGTGAGGTGAAACTTAACCAAAGTTGCCATAAAGAGAACAGCCTCACAGCCCTGCTGAAAAATAGCACCTTAGATCAAGTGATAAAAAAATACAACTAGTCTTAAAAACTCGCCTGAACAGAAGAATTTTCTTGAGGGCTGACATACATAAAGCACGGATTGATGGTCTTTCTGCAGAAGCCTCATTTATAATACTTGTCATATATGTCTAGATTTGTAAAGGCACAGAGACAGCCTTATCACAGACTATTTTTATCCTGTTGTGTTTATCATGAGTTTATTCTAATATAATTATGAGATGCGGAGAGCTGGCAGAGCACAGCTGGAGCTGCAACTACAGGGCTGTGCTTAGTTTTTCTGACCCCATTCTTGCTGATGTGCAGCTAATGGAAATGGCAGAGGAACTGTAGATACTGAGGAGTTTTCAGACAGTGATTCTAGATTTTACAAATTAGTGCTAACAGCTCATTTTCCTGTTTTGTCTCTTTTTTCAGCTGTTACCTTCCTTCTGGGTGCTTTCCTGGTGTGTATTTCTATTTACCTCTATGGATTACCTCGACAAGACACTACAAAAATCCAGCCCTCAGAGACTAAGAGCTCCAAAGAGAGACTTGTTACTGTGTGACGCTCTCCATGATAAAAGGACAGAAAATAGAAAAATAATGGACTGGGAAAAAAAAAAAACACTTTTTTTAAAAAATAGCCTTAAGCTAGTCATGAGACAGTTTAAGTGGGATAGAAGAAAAGCAGAAGTTAGTTCTGTTTTACATGTGAAGTTTCCAGTGGCTGCTGCTGAGGCTACCTTGTTGTCAAGGATCTGGACAAGAGTTTTATTAGAGGCACCTTCATCTGCGTGGGACGAGTGCGAGTCCCGTTTGCAAGGAAAGCAGAATGAAGGAACTGAACATAATTTGTATATAATGCACATACTGGAGGAAAATGGGGTTCTTACTATGTGTTTGATAACTTGTCTTGCCCTTTGAGGGCAGAAATTCCTCAAAGCTTCCAGAAATTCTATTAAAAAGAGCACTTAACTGCCAGCATTTTCTTTAAACCATGTGGCAATTGCAGTTTGGTTGATCACAGGAAAAGTCTGTCTTATAGGTAATACACATCATTAACAGAATACACTATTAATGAAAACACAAGTGAAATATTTCTTAAATGCAGCCAAATCTGCCCTTCACATCTTCACTTCAACCACATTTGTGCATCATATACCTAGAAGGAATCTGAAGGCCTAGAAGGCCCTTGCTAACCAAGAGCTTGAGAAAATGATTTTTAAATTATTTTAGAAGTTATAATGAAAAACTGGTATTACTCAAAAAAAAAAAAAAAAAAAAATCATTGAATGCAGTTTACTACCTCCTGCTGCTGCTCTTAGAAGAGGGTTTTGTTTTGTGCTACTCGTCGAACAACTCCCAGCTGTCCAGAGGAAGGCCAAGATGCAGGTAAGTGCTCTCCTATCTCTGCTTAGTAACAAGAAATCAAAGCAAGGCATTGGACTAGTTGATTTTTAATCTGTCTCTGAGTCCTTTCGTGCATTTTGGGCCTTTTTAGCATAGAGAAGACAGAGAGGAGATCTGATCAATATGTATAAGTACTTGAGGAAAGGATATAAAGAGGATGGGGCCAAACTCTTCTTGGTGGTGGCCAGTGACAGGACAAGGGGTAATGGGCACAAATTGAAACACAGGAAGTTCCATCTCCATGTGAGGAAGAACTTCCTTCCTGTGAGGGTGCCAGAGCCCTGGCACAGGCTGCCCAGAGAGGCTGTGCAGTCTCTTTCTCTGGAGATCTTCCAAACCCGCCTGGGTGCCACCCTGTGCCCCGTGCTCTGGGTGTCCCTGCATGTGCAGGGGAGTTGGACTAGATGGTCTCTAAAGGTCCCTTCCAACCTCAACCATTCTGTGATTACAAAGTGATGCTCGAAAGCAGTTTCTGTAATGTAAGTTAGGCTTTGATTTAATTAAAAAGTGCCAAGTCTGTAGTTTCACACCTCCCCCCCAGTCTGTTTTTGTGGGCAACGCTGTGTACACGGGTGCCCACGGACACTCATGTCACGAAGCTCTGGCAGGTGACGAGGAGCTGGCGGCTGCGCCGCAGCGGCGGCGCCTGCCCGCTCCGTGCTCAGTGCGAGGCAGCGCGTGCGTCTCCGCGCACACGCAGCTTCCACGCTGCACCGGCAGGGACTCACAGCAGCCTGCTTCTATCCGCTTGGAAAGGGGCAGAACCCACCTTTTTCACCGAGGCAGTTGACACTACGCTGCATACAGCTCTGTTACATTCGAGTCACAGGTGTGATGCCGAGAAGCTTCATTCCATTAGCGAGAACGGAGCGCGCGGCGCGGAAGAGGCAGAGCCTCGCCTGCAAAGTAACAGCAGCATCGCTTAGGGCAGCGTGCCAGGGCACGCCTCTCGGGGCAGCAGGTAGAAGCAGCCTGTTAAATCTAAGGCCATCATGCCCATTTTCTGTCCCCAGCTGGAGCACTGGGATTCAGACCGATTCTGAGGGCTGGGTAACAGTAACACTGGTAGAACTCAGGCCAGCTCTGGTGGCCCTTCCAGGGTTCCGGTGGCGGAAATCCCTCCGGCCCCTCTGCCTGGATTAGATGCTCTCCAAGAGCTAGGGGCTGCTCTGGAAATTTCACTGTTCTCTGTCAGGGTCTGCTTGGCTGTTACACAACTAGCTGCTTGGGAAGGTGCTACCAAACCTTGTCCCCCAGAAGAATTCTTGAAGCTGTCATGTTGCAAGACAGTTAGGATAAGGAGCTGCTATTTTCCTTGTTGCTGGATCCATTTTAGCTCAACTTCCCAAGAATACTTGGGACCATCTCCAAAGGCAAGACTAACTCTAGTATCTAAGCTCAATTAAATGGTGCAGCTTCATTACTTTCAGTTATTTCCTCCCCTTCCTTGCAAATATGGCTTAACACTTAAAAATAATTTCTTACTAAAAGCAGGTAAGGTAATTGCTTATGAAATCATTTTTAAGTGTGTATTTTTTTCCTGAGAAGTTAAGGGGTCAAACACCTCCTGAGAGATTTGCCAAAATTAACTTGCTCTCTTTGAACTGCACATTAAGAGTTTTCAGCCTAAGTGCTCTAGCTAGCACTAGCTGCAGTAGCAATAGAGACAAGTGTAGAGAGGTAGGTGGGAAGAGGGAGGAGAAATTCAGTCACCTCCTAGTCCTGTCTTCCCCCGTAAAAGCTAAAGGCTGAGGGGAGGGCGGTGAGGAGGAAGGGGTGTCCAGGCTGTGCCGTACCTGGGCCAGGGCAGGGGCGCTGCCTTTCACAGGAAGGGCTCGGTGGGCGGCGGCGGCCACGTGGCTGAAAGGAAAGCGCAGTGAGTAGAGGTGAGTCTGCACAGGAGCAGCACGAGCCCTCCTGCTGCTCTCGAGACACTCCCACTTAAAGGCTTTCGCTAGCTGCCTCCAGCAAGTCCTCTCCAGCGTTTCACCGTTCTGGTAAGAAGGACAGTGTCCCCGGTGGGGATAATGCCTGGGGAGGTCACCTACCCAGCCTGCTTTGTCCCTCAACATGCAGGTTCAGCTGCGCGGGTGCAAGGGCGCTGCACCAAGTCTCCCCGTTGAGACGCAGAGCTGCTCCTTGGGACACGAATAGTTCTGTGCCATTTTAGGGCCCGGTGCTGGGTGACGGCCAAGAGATTATTTTGGCTGGAGAGCAATTAGTTTTTGAGGAGGCTCCTGCCTCCTTTGTTCCTAGGTTCTAAGCTTGGTCCCTCCTATTTACAGTATTATTTACTAAGCTGCTCTACATGTGCCTGCCCCACAACTTTGCACCCTCCTAGCACCATTTGAGCTCTTCAGAGCTCTGCCTGTGCTTACCAGGAGGTGTCCGCAGCGCCCTTACCTCAGCGTGAGGAGGTAGCTGACAAGGTGCTTGGGCTGCAGGTCCTGAGACGAGCGATACAGGACCTCGTCGTACCTGGGAGGGAGGAAAGGACGGTCTGATACTACAGCGGGGGAAGCTGCGCTCTCAGGCCCATCAGACTTGCTTAAACTCGGAACAAACACCACCACAACCGCAGACCTAACAGGATTCTTCCCAACGAGGCCGAAGCCCTGCCGTTAGCACCCAACTCCCTCCCCATTCGCTTGTTGTGGGAAGAAGGTTGTTGCTATGCCCCAACACATACATAAACATCGCAGGGGTGCATGGCTATGGCAAAGAAAACACAAAAGCTCTATTTGATCCTGGAAAACTAGGTCTGGTTTTCAATTTCAACACCGATTCTAAGTTCCAAGGAGCAAAACACATGTATTAAACAACTCAGTATTAAACAACTAAGCTAGTATCAAATGAAGGGCACACCTGCCATGTTAAAGTGTAAAAACTTGTTAGACTATTTATCAGTGAACAAGTCCCATTTCTGCAAGGACATACATGGAACCTTTCATCTACTACTCACTGGTCTGCACAGTTAGTGGGCAAGAACCTTTGCTTGAAAGACTCCACCACGAGCAATGACTTTCGGAGGTCCAAATTTTAGCAGGGTGCCCTCAAGAAAGTCTTGCTTGGCCCAGGGAGCCAAGGAGTCTTTGGGAGTGCTGAGACTGCAAAGCCAACAAGACTTTTATTAGGAATTCTGAAAGCCTGAATTATTTCCAACACGGCCTGTATGGCATGGACAACTCTCCTAGTCTCCATACTTTAATGTCACATCTATGAAACAATGAAAACAGCAGCCACTCAGCCTGAAGATTAAGTTAATGAGGAACATTACTGCTATTATCAGGACTTTATTGCACAGCTAGGGAACAGGTATGTGCTTGTCCCACTTTACCTCACCTAGGAGCACCTCTCACCTCTTCCCTTTTCCACAGGACCAAACTAGAACAAGAGAATCTGCAACTAATATTTACAGAGGGTTTAGGATAATTATTTCTTGCCTTCACAAAAAAAAAAAGAGACTCAGTTACACACAGTATGTGCAAAATACTGTTTTTCCCACTCATCTGGTTTCTAAAGTCTACAGATTCACTTATGCCAATTTTTCAAGGGAGGGTTACTGTCACACTCAATATGGTGCAAGGGCTAAGACATGGCCCAAATACTGCTGCTCTCTTGTGATAGTCTTGTGATAGTTTGTGCCTGCTGGCAGCAAACTCTTCAGTCTGTTTTAAGGGAACTGGTATTTAGGAAGGAAATCAGACAAACCTGAGAAGATGCTGAAGAACTGAGATGGCCTCTGGCTCTTGCAAGGATGCCACATTAACATCAGTCAGCTGCCCATTTCCATGCATCTGCTCTAAACTAGAAAGCATAAGAATCAAAAACAAATCCTGGATGAGTAATAGTAGCTTGTATTTTAAATAGAAAGTGTAGGGGATCTTTTGTTCAAACTAAATAAAGGATCTGAGACAGGCTAGCTGATTTCAGTCCAACATTAAAAAAAAAAAAAAAAAAAGGTCTTTTAAAATTTGAGCTAGACCTTCTGTTTCAACAGGTTTAAATGCTCAGACACGTGCATGGTGCAGAGGCTCATGTTACAAGGATTAGTGAGGTATTCACCATCCCTGTTACAAGAGCTGTACGTGCTAAGGGAGAACAAGATGAACAGACTACAAAAAGGGATGGGGCTTTCACACTAAATAGCATCTTTAATTACCACTGACTCAGACAGAGTATCAGGCTGGCTGGACCACTGGTCTGGTCCAAGAGGGTATCACAGCTGTCAGATGTTTGACCTGGGTCAACAAGAAGCTTTCTGTCTTTAACCTCAGGTTAGCATCAGCAGGAAATAACTGACTGTGTGATAACACTAGCTACAGTGGCAAACAAAAACACCTAAGTCCCTGTAACTTGGTATATTTTGCAAATTCAGGCACACTGATTTTTGGATCATTGATTCTCAAGTCCTAGGGCCAGAATTCTTCATCTCTGACACCGACCACATAAGGAAGCTGGCCCTATAAAGCAGAGGGCCAGCTTAACTCAGCCCTGTGGAGATGAGGTAGAAATTTCATTTTAATTAGCTTACTCTTCTGTGAAGTCTCATGAATCCCTATTGCAAGCTCACAAATCAGCTGAAGGAGCGAATACTGTATTTAGAGAAGAATCTGGTCTTCCAGTAGTTAGTGAAGCTAAGTGCACTGTTTAACACCCATTTTGCACATATAAACATTCCTCTTACCTGTGGAGTCTGGCATGTGTGTACTGCAAGAACACGCCTGTATCTCCCCGACTCTGAAGAGCTCGATCCCAGCTAAACTGGTAATCAGACGACAGAAGGCCATGGAAGTCCTAGAACAGGAACTCAAATCAATGTCACCTAGCTATGGCTCCAAACATGCAACTTCTCACAAAAGATGCTCACATCCCCAGAAGCAGCTCAGACTCACCTGGATTATTAGTGCTGCAAGACCAATCTTCTCTGCTGTCTCCACAGGGTTTTCTAGCTCTTTGGTTGCTGAATAGAAAGAAAAAGAGAATTTCTGGCCTGTAATAGTACAATTCCCTTACTTGGACCTGGAGATGACAATGACACAGCAGATCTTGCAAAACTGTTAACTAGCAGCACAGAAATTGTCAGGATGCACCCAACAAGACGTTCAGGATATAAATCTTTCTTAGAAGTTAAAATTATAGCTTTTTTCCTCCTTCCCTTAATGTGTGTGATACAGATTTTACAATCAGAAGGGTCCATTGCAACAGCCTAGATTACACTAACTTCCTTCTCATGATTCAGCCAGCCAATCCTTAACACCAGGAAGAAAATGATAAAAGAATTCAGTTTTCATTTAAAAGCTCCAAGTGATAAAGAAACCTAAATAATCCAAGAAAAAAAAAATGTTCCAACAGCTAATGACTCTTCCTCAGGAGTGCATTTAGAGAGCACGGCCACCACCTGTGGCAGATCTAAACTGGCTGCAGTCACAGAATCTCCCCGGAGGGGGGACATTTCTCTGTGGAGCCAAGGGAGGGAACTAGTTTTACTCACAGATCAGCCAAGCAAAGGTGAGCTGGAGCACCCAAGTCTAAAGAAGGCTAAAATTAGACTATGTGAATACTGCCTTTATTTGAGCACTAAGTTCACCTAACTTTACCTTCTTTCACTAAACATTACTATTTCTTTGATTAAAACCCTTCTTCTGTCAGGTATAGACATGGTAAGAGCCTCTCCAACGCTTTTCTAAATAAACATGCTGAAGTCTGTCACTACAAAAGCCAGTGATTCTGAAGCAGTCTGCGAGAGAATGACCTCCCAACAGCTGCAGAGGCACCTCTGCAAAGATATTCCCAGCTTTTCCACAACTCAGGGACATCCTTTGGAAGTCAAGTAGCACACTGATGCATAGAGGGGATCACTGAGCTTGCTGTCCCTCTCCCAGGGCCAAGCTGGCACAAGAGCTCACCACAAGTTCTGTAAACTTGCCTGCATCAAGAGCACGTTGAATGTAGGATCTTCACCAAAATCAACAGCTTGTGTCTGAACACCATGACCCTGCCTAATGAAACGGTGCTGCTTTTGACACACACAATGATTTCTGTTTTTAAACTTGGATCCCAGCACTCTGCCAGGCTCTCCTCAACTTCCTACTTGTGTCTTCTGGAGAGAACAAGAATCTGTGCTTGCCTTTGTAAGGCAAGTCTGCTCTGCTCTGCTCTGCTGGGTCCATAGCATAGTTTTTAATTGTGGTCTGTGAGTTAAACTCGCAGAGTTCAGGCTCTCATTTGCTGCCCCAGCTGATCTTTCAATAACAGCAGAAGATGGAGAATGGAGCTGTCACCTTAAGGCATGATTTAGGTGGAGCCAGCTTTGCAGAACAGTTTTAGTACATGTAGATCCCTGTCTTCTGCTCAGCTATTTCTTCAAGCCAGGTCTGCAAAACCCATGGAGACAATTTTGAAGTGTTTGTGCTATTTGCTATTTACAAAATTCAGAAAGGACTAAGATTGAAATGTGCAGGGATAGCTTATAGCCCAGAGAAATCTCAGGCTGTCTATTCATTTACACAGACAAATATGCTTAGATTACATTATATTTCATAACAGAGACTTATTTCAAAACAATTGTTGTTTCTGCTGCTGTTGTTTTTGTTCTTAAAGATGAAAAATAACATTTTGCATAACTGAGTCAGCAGTGGGTTTAAGATTTAAAAATATTGTGCCATTGTGTCAAAGAAAATTTGTTCTGGTGCCACTGTTAGATGAGATGCTAGATGGGACAAAGACAAAAGAATCTACAAAAAAAGAAGCAAAGAAGTGACATTACAGAGAGGGCTTATGTGGACAGCAGGGCTTGTTAAAATGAGAAAAACAAACAAGCAAACAAAAAAAGAATGCTGGTAATGGAAATTTAAATAGCAGAAGAACTGTGCACATGTAATGGCAGAGAGAAAGGCAAAGAGTTTAGGCAGCAGAATTGGACTAACCAGCTACACACAGGCATGACTTTTAAAGCCAGCACTGGCTGTTAGATATGCAGCTCCCAAAGCCTCTCAATGACAGCCAGGCATCTTGGTGTCACACATATTTATAGTATCTTCCACTGTGTATCTAACACTTCACAAACAGTGAAGACAACACTGTGAATGAGGAACTTGAGATTTCCATTTTAGGAAAGGGGAAGCAAGGCAGGAATTCAAATACAAGGGTAAAACTTCCACGAGCACAGGTGGAAGGGTCTAATGGACAAACTCTGGGGAATGCTACAGGGTCAGCTGAACTCACCACTTCCTTTGGCTGCTCCCCTGCTTACTGCTTGTGCAGTTAGTTCAAGGTGGCATAAAAACAATTTGCCTCCGAGCTCAGCTATGATACTGAGCTTTTAGCGGAAGCTTTAGCTACCTCCCTCTCCACAGTAATGTTGGTTTGCATAGCAGGTCACCCTTCTATCATTCTGCCTCCCTCCCTCTCCTTGTTCAATCTGCAAGCAAAGTTCTCTGAAGATGCTGAAGAGGCAGAGTGGGGAATGTGGGCATCCCTTAACCCCAGCAGTTCACCATTTCAGTCCAGCACAAGAGGGAGCTGCTTAAACCAGCTTTGCTCCAAGAGGAAGCAGCTTTAGAGCCACAGCCCGGAGTGCAGACCAACATCCCCTCATGCAGATGCTGCTGCAGGGAAGTGACCCACCGGGGACGCAGGGGACAGGCTGGGAGGATGAAAAGACAGCTGAGTCCCAGGCAAACTACTTGTCGGCAAGTCAGATGAGTTAATCTTGCCAGAGAAATGTGTCAGAGCTGCTGGTCCCTTGGCAGAAAGCTTACTGTGCCCTGAAATTCAGTCCCAACTCCACTACTGGCTAGTTTTATATATATATATTTTACTATACATAAAATGGGAGATGGAGAAATTGCAAAGAGGAGAGCATATCACTGATTGGTCTGATTAAGCAGAGAGTGAAGAGCAGAAAAGACAACAGGGTTTTGATCAACACAGAATATCAGACGAACCGAGTAAGATCTGAAATAGCTAACTTTTTGCAGAGGCCATGTTTTGTAACATCCGTGAGCGAGCTTCGTCTAAAACATCTTCTAGGAAAATAACTTCTCCTCTCCGAGTCTTCATTCCTTGAACTAACCCGAAAGACACATGCTGACACCTGTGTTGAAAAGCATCAGGAAATAAAATTACATTGTAATCCATAGAAAGGTGCACAGTATTTGTTCAAAGCTGGATTCAACCAAGAAACAGCAATAACAGCTGAATAAACAGTGCTCCAACGTGGGAAGCCTGGTGATATAATCAGCAACTCCTATTTCAGCAACCAAAGCTGCATACATATCACAGAATGGGGAAGTTCTGATCAGAATTATGATAACCTGGTCAGCTGTGTGCTCTTGGGAACCTCTTGCTACTAGCTTTAATGCACAGTCCTCAACGCAATAAATTCAGGGAGGCAAGATGTAGACAGATCAGGTTTATGTGGCAACACAAATCTCTTAATAACATCAGAAAGAGTCATAACAATTTTATTGTGGCTACAATTAAACTAAAAGTGTAATTAATCACTACTACTAATAAAACATTCACTGTTTTTCCTCACAATAATCTCAAGCGCTAGTCTGGACCCATAATCTAAGGTGATTTTAATCAACTCCAGGGACAGAGAAAGTAGGCAGACAAATATTCCTGAAAGCTAAAATCTTTAATTGCAAAAGACACGTGGTCTCTCTGAGAAGGGAGAATGATTTAGTCTCCAGATCCAAAACTGACCTTTCCTCAGGTTGCCAAGAATGTTGGTAATTACAATGAATAACAGCAGGGATACTTAACCCTGCTAGATATTTCCAGTTTGAAGAATTCGGGCCTTTGAGAAAATGTACTCCAAGCATTTTTCTAGTATGTGAACACCCATCACCCCAAAGGCTATATGCCACACAATCTGAAAAGCAGTTTTCCTTTTTCCCCACTTTTACAGTAAGAAGTTATGAAAGGCCCATTAAATGACTGACAGGGCTATTCTTATTTTCTCCTCTCCTAAAAAAGGGAAAAGTCTCCATTTGCAAGCAAGAACACACATTCTGAAATGCCTGTGTGATGTGCTACAACACAGAAGGTGGAGACAATGTGAGAATTTCTTCAAAAGTATATTCAGCTAAAATGCTAATGTTCATTTTCACCCACAAAGTAGTATATAATTAAGCCCCATATACACATACCTTTCTGCCCAGTCATAACCCATTAGCTTCAGTATTTGGAACAAATGTTGAAAGTGATTACTTTGACTTTTATCTGTCTGAAGAATAAAATTGATGCATATTAGAAGACAGTCCAGGCCAGATAAGTATTAGCTTTTAACATGCAAACACACAACACCACAGATGCGCTGTCATTATGGCCTTGCAAGAAGAATTAAGACCTATGAAAGCAGACAAGACCTGAAAAATATTTGAAAGTGTTTGGAATATTGAAATACTTAAAAACAGATTTCTGCATCTTTTCAGAAAAAAAAAAAAAAAAAAAAAAAAAATCTACCTCTTTGAAACTGATTATTCCTAGGTCCTAAATGTAAAGCCATAAATGGAAGAGAAACTTTGATGTTCTTTAGTTTCACATGATCTGTCAGCTGCCCCTCAGATAAGATGCCTCTATTTTCACTTCAGAGCCCTGTTGATCTTGCTATGTTCCCATGTTTTACAGACCAAATCCCATGCGCTTCCTTTGGCTTAGAGACAGAAAACCTCTTAAAGTCTATCAATAATATAACCAACAGAACAATATACCTACCAATGATGCACCTGCATGGGCTAACATGATTTCCAGTGAAATGAGCAATGAGTGAAGTGCTTAACTGTGAATCTTAACTTGACCTCTGCATCAAGCCTAAAGCATCTGCCTCTATTTTCATAGTTTCTCAAAACATACTCTTTTTCTGTCTGTCATCTTTTACTGTGCAGACTCACAACAAGGCTGAACAATAAATGAATCACAGCTCTCAGCAATTCCAGTGAGTCCTTCCAAGCTCTTTTCCAAGCACCTCAACATGTGTGAGAAACTTTCTGTAACCACTGCAAAGCCAGTTCTCTTCTGCTAAAATATCTAACAAAAAACTTTAAGAAATTTAAGGTAAGGCCTGCTCATTGCATTGGCCAATGCTTGCTGCTCTCTCTGCTCCCTGCCATGTCTGAACTTTTTTCCTATGTTGCAGGAGAAACTGTAAATGCTGTGACAGAAACTGCTTTTCTATTGTGTGTACACAGCACCTCCCTCAGCACAACCTGCACTGTGGTCACAGCATTTAGGTGCTCTTTGCACAACTGGAGCCATCTGTGAGCAGATAGCGAGAAGAATCATCACATATCTTCTCACAAAAGACTCCAGTCCTTCAAAGACTTTATTGCTTCCCTGTGACTGTTCACAGGACAGAGTTTTCAGTTACAACTAAACCAAAAACTGACTTCAGTCTGTAATTGCCTGTCTCAACAGCGTACACAGGAATAGCACAAAGTAGTACATCTAAAATATTAATAACTGTATTAAAAATACTGTAGTAGATTATTTTTAGAATCCCATAAATTCTCAAGGAAATAAGGATATTAAAACCGAGCCCATGCTGAAAATATCTATCAGGCAATATAAGCTAAATTCCACGTTTCAAATAGCCACCTGAAAACTAAGCATCAGGCCCTACTTTGGGTATTGTGTGATACCATAAGCAACAATAGTGGGTGTTACTTCTAGCTGAAGTTAAAACTGTGTGAAATCCAAAATTGCTAAGGATGGAAAAGCACAGTAGTACCACACAGCTTCAGCTCTGCCTAAAAGTAATACTCAAAAAGTGGATGTGTAAGTAGGAAAAGAACAACAACAAAAAATAGGATGAATTTGTGAATTTGAAGACACTATGGTTTCATATAACACTGTTTTTGCATAGCTTCATAGCATAACAAAATAACACAAAAAGAAGCTTTATATGATGAATATCCCTGTTTTCCTTGTATATCCAAATATATAGCCTAAGCAGACTAAGTGACTATCTTTACAGGAGCCGATTGCAAGACTGTCAGTGGAAATTATACTTAAATGTGTAAAAAGAATTTCTAGTTGCTGATTAAAGTGCACTGAATTCAGCTGAATCTTAGTGCACTGAAAGCCCTGCCACAAAGCAGCAGTGAGGCTAAGTTCCACTCACAGGCAACCCGTCTCTCACTTTATTGACTCTCGCCAAGTCGGAAACGGCAGAAACATTAACCACCTTATCCCAAAACTTAGCAAGTTTGAGGGAACAGGACTAGGGCCACCAACTTGTAGACATTATAATCCATGTCACATTCATAAATCACATGACAGGATAGTTTTGCTGCATATTTTATGTGGACCAGTAGATCCAAGAGGCCCACGCAGGGAAGTGAACATTATAGTTTGTCCAGCCAACTTAAGACCGCTGTTTCCACATTTGCTTTATCTATTAGCCTAGCTTCAGCCCACCTCCTAACTTGGACAAAATGCCTAGTTATTTTCTTTCTTTCTAATTATTTCTTCTTCCTTGGTCCTGGATACCTCATGGCATGATAAAATAGAGATAACTACCTACTCATATGAACTAGATGAGAAACTTCCTTAGCTCCTAATGCGATGCTCTTCCAGAGCTACACTGCTCTCTGATGCTAGAGAGTTAAGCATCTTGCAGTCAGTTGTGTTCTAGAATCACACATGGAAATGGCAAGCTAATGAAAGCTTCCTGAAGATTAAAAAAATATGGTTATGAATTTTTTTTCCTAAATCTGGAAAAAGAGTATAAAAGCATCCTATGAAATGTCCTTGACAGTTCTAAAGCAAAGAAGTGAGATAATCCAGTTATCATTGTTAATATTGTTGGAATTGTTAAAAAAAAAAACACTCCAGAAATATAAAAAAAGACTCCCTGTTTGCATCTGCTTTGTCTGGATTGATTACATAGGACTTTATGTGCAAGTCCTAGTTAACGAAACTGATGTCTGGATCAGAGCTATAAAAATCTACATTATTGATAACATCAGTACTCTAACGTATTCTCAGATTCATTTTAGAACATTCATTTCCAACATTTTGTATCTCCTTATAACACTAACTTTTTTCTAACTTGGTTAAATATTAATTACAATGTTTATACATAAAATTCAATGTCAGATGAGTAAAAGTTCTTTTAAAACAATTTGCAGTGAGTTTTTAAGATAGAGAAAGATTCCAGAGATGATTTTTCAACCACTTGTGGGCCACAAACTGAAGGAGAATCAAGAAACACTGCTACATTAAGGCACACCTGCTGTACAGTTTATTACGGTGCCGAAAATACCATGTGCCAAAGTCATACAGGGAACAAGAGCCCCCTGGATTACTAGAAAAAGTCAGGCTCAGTGTTTAGTGAATCTAGAATTACTTACCACATACATCATAGTATCACAGTTATGTTTATTCATTCGATCTATAGCAGCAGCAAGATCTCTGAAAGAGATAATGAGAAACTGTTTGGACTTTCATTTAAACTAAGCATCTCATTATTTGCTGCCTGGGAAAATTAGTTTGGCAGTTCTCTCTCCTCCATAAGAGTACAGAGAGGGATCCATGAATTCTCTCCTCTGTGTCCACATGTGCATGCAAGTCTGAGGGCCAGTCACTTAAAAGACCTGTCATAGCTACACTGCCGGTTTCAGTTAAAACCGCTCACTAGTCAAGGTGCCCCAACCCAGAAATAAAATGCTTTAAAATCTGTACCATCAGTTACTTGTGCAGAAATTTACTAATGAAATAAACCCCAATAAGCAAAAAGGGACTTACTGACCTTGTTATATACAGAGATGTCCCATCACTACGCATGACAGTGGAAAACGATGAAAGGTCTTTCTTTTCTGAGAGATCCACAATTCCTGTCCCTTTCCTGTAATTTGACAGAAAACACTGAGGCGACTGCAAGCCAGTTCTGAAATGCAGGCAATTCTGGGGCGATGAAGATCAAAACCAAACAACAGACCTCTGGTCATGTCACCCAGCAACTTTGGGCAATATCACTCTTTTCTTGAATGACTATCCCCTTTAAATCTTTCTGAAAACCATTCCTGGTTTTCCATTAGCTCTGCTGATGTCAGGGAAGCTGCCTGCTCACATCCTGGTGCACTCTATGAATAGAGTTTCTGTCCCAGTTAAGACAGGCAGCTCATCAAGGCAAAGATCTCATCTGTGATTGTGAAATGGCACACGCAGCTACCAAACTAATCAACAGTATACCAGGCAATTAGGAGCCAACCACTATCACTGAACTCAATTTGGCATTGCCAGGTTTCTGTGCTGGCCACAGGAAAACCACAAAACCACAAAAGCCAAAAAAGGTCATACGTTGTTTTCTGAAGAAGTCCTTTTTCCTCCAACATCTTCAGAACTTCCTGGGACTTCTCTTGGTAAAAAGATTCTCCAGAATACTCATCAAAGTGCACTCCTAGTCGCTGAAAAGAAAGAATATCGAAGAGGAGAAACATTGTTAGACCAAGGCTAATCATTTCTTTGAGTTAAGTCAGATGACAGGTTTGCGTCAGAAGTCAGAGAGAGGAAAGGGATTTTATTCCAGGAAACATTACTGTGTTGCTTCTTTCTTTTGTCCTTTCTTTTTAACAACGGATATTTGGATTTTTTAATCTGCCTGTGTGTTACAATTAATCTCTCAGATTGAATATACCATCAGATATACTGTTAAACAAGAAATCAGGAGCAAACTGAGGGCAGCGCTCTGTACAAAAATCCTGAGGGATATCTGGCTGAAAGGGAAAAAGCAAATAGGAGGCTGTACTGCAGATATAACCAGAAAAAGTTCCCGGTCTGGAAATTAGTCCTATTTTAAAATGATACTAAGATTTAAAAAAAAAAAAAAAAAAGCTCATAAACATTTTTCAACGTAGAACTCACCATTACTAGAAGGCTGAGTGTACATCTAGCAGTGACAGGTTAACCTTAACTACTGAAACATGGTGAAATGCAATGGTACAAATTATAATATTTTTAACTGAGGAAAAAGAGAACTGAGAGAACTGTCAGTCTATCAGCAAGATACTTATTAGTTGGAAAAGAAATTGGGAGCAATCTGGCAACTGGATGCATACAGCCCAATACTTACCCTATGAGGTCAAGTTTCTGCTAGAATTATCAAGTGTCTCACTTAGGAGACCTTAATCTGAAGCACTTGGCATGAATTTAGTGATAAGTTTCAGGAAAGAAATTAAAACACAGCCAGCTACTTGAAGTGAGAGAAACCACTTCTATTTAACCTTGCAAAACAAGAATGAAAGAAGACATGATCACTTTCTATAACTCATAAAATGGAGGGAGATGGAGAAATGATATTTGAAGAATAATGCTACCAGAATTAAGTGGTATGAAAATAGTTATGAATACTTTGAAGTTGAAAATTAGAAAAAAAAAAAAAACAAGTTTTTAAAAAATGTCTAAATCCCTCAAAACTGGGCATCTATTCCAGAACCTCATTGCAAGAATATAGGAAAGCATAACTCTAGCTAGCTGTCAGATGGGCCTCTGACAGTTCTTCACATTTTATAGCATTAACACCAGCAGACAGGTTTCAATGGCAGAAGGGGCACATCAGTCCTGTTTCCCAAATGACAGCCCTCCTTCTGTGGCCAGTAGCACAAGCCTGTCCCATGAAGCACTCAGTGCACAGCTGCATTCGTGAGATTAGGGTATACAACAGATGGCTGTATATTAGCTGTACTCTCATGCAGGGAACTTTTACACCAATTACTACTATAAATTCCAGTTGCTATAATTTCTTACACTCAATTTGATGCGCAACATACAGAGCTCTGCATTGTAACAGTAGATTAGAAATGTGAAAACAGATTTATCTCCCAGTAAAATTTATAACACAGAAACTGTTAAATTTAGTTAGTGGGTTGCTGCCAGCTTCAAACATAAAACAGAACTGAGCAATATTTATCTGACATGGATTTGCTTTGTTGCTTAGCACCAGACTCTCAGCTTCAGGGATTTATAAAAGGGAGAGTTAGTCAAATGGCCAATTAGATGGACTCCTTTAAATAAAATGTATCTAACTTCTTAGCAACTAAGGGGATTCTATGCTTGGATGTTAAAAAAAAACTAGCTGCCTTTCCCAAACAGGGCCATGAGCCGGCATATTCTGAAATATTTCCTCCACAACATTGTGAGTTTACTGTAAAGACAACGACTGACAACACTATAGCAGCTTCTGTTCCTGAGATGGTTCACTTCCTGGCACCCTGTTTTATGAAAAAGTACTATGGCTACACAGTGGCAACGAGGTCAACTGATGGAGCATCACATAGAAATCAACAATAAAGAGAGTGGATGATTTGCACCTTATAAATGCGGATGTATTCTTCAATACTGAAGCTTCTAAACTGTTTCCAAAGCGACAACGTCTGCTCATCATGTTCTTCCAGCTTTCTAAAGAAATCCTTAGCGAGCTTTTTTGTGTTTTCATCTTCTGCTGCTTTATTAATCTGTACATACACCTAAAATATAATGGCATCAAATGTTGCAGAAGTATAAACCTCTCCACAAATAAAAATACAAAGAACAAGTTCTACAAGAACAATACAAATAGGTTTAAAGATGACATTTTAAATCTTAAAAATGTAAAGCTGTTTAAAGGAGAACATATCCTATTTAAAAGATGAACAGTTCAAAACTCCAACATGAAAATGTGCAGCTTATCCTCAAAGAAGACA
The DNA here is from genome assembly GCA_013398735.1 of Nothocercus julius. Classification (NCBI taxonomy): domain Eukaryota; kingdom Metazoa; phylum Chordata; class Aves; order Tinamiformes; family Tinamidae; genus Nothocercus; species Nothocercus julius. The sequence continues at coordinate 4,090,525 of VZSV01000006.1, forward strand.
GTAATGCCATAATTTCTTACTAGTGTTGCTGTCATCCTCTTCTTAACCATGAAAAAAAAAAGTGCAGCAGCAGAATATAGAACAAATTTATGCATAGATGGAAAACTGTCACAGAGTTTTACACCAGAGACTTATATTCACAGGACCATAATGGTGGTATATTTAACCATGCACAGTCTAAAAACAGGCTGCAAATGAAGCACCAAGAACCTAGATGGCTCCAACTTTGTAGAAGTTCCAAAAAACAGTTCTGATGCCTGCCCTCCTAATACTACTTGCTGCCTGGGTATGGTTGGAGTCAAGCATATGAATATCAGCATATGACTAAAAACTCACAGGTTAATTGTCATGAACTTGCTAGAAGACTTACAAATAACTATCAGCAAACTCTACATGTGTACATTGAATTTGGCTCTCTTGTTCATTAACAAATTCCTTTATACCCCAGAAGGCCAAATGTTTGCCTAGACTGCGATTCCTTTCTTTTCATATGTAGCATTCTTAGAGCCCACAGAAAGGTTTTTGAAAACTTAGAGGACTATGTGAAAATAACTAATCAGTGTTTACACTAGATATTTAGACCCAAATAGTTCAACACTAACTAACTTTTAAGTCTTTGTAAGAGAGCTTTGGTCCCAAAATCATTACAACCTTAACAGAAAATAAAAATTTCCTGCAACATTCAGACAATGACAACACTGAACGCCAGCTCTAATGGGTCCAGCCTATAAAAACGTCCCCAGACCTTTTAGTTCTTGAACTTAAACTTCTTCCCTTCCTTTTGCATCCCAAGATTTCCAGAGATGGAACTTAACAGACAGTACTGCTGACAAGCCTCAGAGATTAAATGTTTGTTTAGTTCTGCCATGAAAAAGAAATCTAAAATTCAGGAAAAAATCAGCTCTTTCCAAGAACAATTTTCCCCGTCCCTCAAACGTCAGCTTCACATATTCTAGCATTTCCTCCCCCAATCATTATTTTTATAGAGCAAAAATAATGCAAAAGACAAACTTGCACCTGACTCCTGACCAGAATGGAAGGCGCAAAGCTGATTAGAAAAGCATATTCAGTGATAGATTATATATGCCAAAATTTTAACTATTTGTTCAATTCTGTTCCTGATTAATATCAAATGCTGCCATGAATTTCAAAGTGGTGCCCTTTTGCTGTTGTGTGAAACTGTTCTCTCCTACAGTTTGCTTAACGAGAAAAATCCCATGGCAAAGTTTTTATGTAGATTGTTAAAAAACGGGAATATATAAGAAATTCTTCTTTAATCTCAAACGATTACTACATTAGAATCTGTAACAGCTAGACTGAATACTGCTTTCTAAATCTGAAGGTACATTTTTTTTTTGGGTCATAAACCTAAAGATATTGAGATAGAGATGTTGAGATAGATGATGTTTGAAATTTTAGTCCAAAATCAGAAGAACAGACTGAAATTACAAGTGAAAATTAAATAATACGCAGTAATGCATAACCACATGAATACAACCCACATACCAAACCACTTGAAGGACAGATTGAGGGGGAAAAAAAAAATAAGTGTAAAAAAAGGTGTAATTTCTTGTTATTTTTTGAAGTCCCACAGCTCTAAACAACTCGAAGCTGTGAATCTGTCATTTCCTTGAGGAGGCCTCCAGAATAATGGAGCAAGCAAACCAAATGCACCTACGTCAAAGAAGCTGACAGACTCAGAAGTAGCTTCTCTGTCATATGAACAACCTGCCTGATACATATTTAACTGTAGCATATCTGAGCATTCAAACACTCTGTTCCCAAGCCAGTAAACGCATTTATAAGAAAAAAATAATTTGTGACTTCGCATCCAAATGCCACCATTACTATTAGGTCCCACACCAACTCAGAGAGCATAGCTTTGTACTAGAGAAACCCCTCCCTCCCCCCACTAGAGCCCCACAACAACCCACGACAGCCCTTACAACATTTGAGATGCTTTCTTTTGAAGGATGAGGGTTGGAACATTAGTCATGCTGAAAACGTCCATGTGTCTTCACAGTGGCTAGATTTGTACAGGTAAGGGTCATAGCCCGTGTTCTCTCGCTCTTGATAACCTACTGTATACATGTTATAGCCAACGTGTACTGTCAACCTAAAAATCATCCAGCTCAAGCAGCTGATGCACTGGCGTAAGTCTAGCTGCCTGGGCCAGGTGCAGACAACCAGCAGAGGCCAAATATCCAGCTACCTGCCTCTTGGGGCATTTTTTTCAACCCACTGAAATCTATCTCTGCTGCCATGACTCAGCTTATCATTCATCTTTAAACTTAGTTTAAATCTAACTTGAGTGTCTAACCATGACCCTGCAGGCACAGTACTCTCTACAGAGTTAACTGTTAAATTCGATGCACTGTCTTCTTAAGTCCTTAGATGATTTTTTCTGCACTTACCTCAAAAAGGTGTTGTAAAGGACTAGATTTTAGTTTTTCTTCATTGCCAAACTGTTGGAAACCAACACCCAGTAAACCTTAAACAACAATTAAACACAGAGTTAGACAACAGCTGAGAGTGTTTTGCTCTCATGATTAAGTTGTTTTCAGAAGCAAGTCTCAACACTGTACAATAGAACAAATGCCTTACATACTTGAGCAGTGTAATAGTGTCTGCCATAAAAACAAATCAAAAGCATAACATTATTCTAGGGCATGAAAAAAGTCTGTAATAGCTAGAAAGCAGTGCGAAATGCTATGTTGATTTTCCAGTTTCTTTCATCATAAGTGCTGGAACTCACGTTGCTGGACATGTCCAGTAACCTTTTACATAGCAATCAGCTGTAAACATGAAACCACACAGCAGAACTGTCCAGCAACAGAACACACTCCCAAAGCCCCTTCTTCTGCTCCCTCCCTTAGGAATTACCATTTCAAAGACAGCACGACCTGGGACAGAACAGGGTATTCCACATACCACTCATGCAACATTTTCAAGGGAACATTTTGCTGCATGCTGAGCACGTGCAGCTTTTTTAATATATCTGATTTGGCTTCAATGCTTTGCAAAAGCCATCTGAAAGGGCAAGAAATCCAAATCCTACTTTCTAAATCAAAGGATCCCATTAACCCATTCAATAATTTATCAATACTAACTACATAGCCTCTTTGATTATTTTAGGCTCTTTTTAAGGCCATCTCTTTCTTTTGAGGTGACAAGGTCCAGGACTGAGGTGAAGACAGCATACAAGGATTAGCTATGAAGGACTCTCTTTGAAAAGTCCTCTGCAGCTAAACAAGTAGCACCATCTCAAGAACTAATCTGTTCCATCTTGGAAAAGGACTGTGATAGAAACCCGTGGTTAACTTAGATGAGAAAAACAAATGAGGATTTAGGAAATAAAATGACTCTGATCTTATTCATAAAGAGTTTCTCTAAGGGTACCTTCTTGTGTCAGCAATCAGAGCTAGATTTCCTAATGATTCACCTTACGTATTACTGCATACATACATTTCCCTTTCCAAGGCTCACTCCAAGCTCCAACCTCCTGCAATACTTCATTTTACCTCAATCCAAATGCATCCTTCCAGATATTTATCTATTTCCCAAAATACTTCCAGCCCTATAGCTACCAATTAGTGGCAAGATGCAGTATGTGTTGGGACCAATTCTGACTCACACTTGCTGACTGCTTAGCTAGCAGGCTAAACACAGAAGTTAACATTCTCTTCCACAGGTCACTACCCTATCTCTGTCCCTATCCTGCTGCTAAGGATGACAAAACTAAGAAAAATTTGTCCTTTGAGGCATTTCTATTTTTCTGATCTGCCTAAAGTTGGTCAACACTTCATTAGAAGCAAAAATTTCTTAAAGCAGGCTGACAGAATGACAGATGGACAAGACAGAATGGCTGTGTAAGCTTTGTTACCGTAATAAACCTGCCCCAAACCTGCTGCAGGGCTGAGAACATCTTTGCCACATTTCAGGAGACCACAATTTCAATTACTATATTTTAAAGCCTTTGACAATAACAGCTTTAAGAGAAATGCTGACAGATCATTAATTATAGTGGTGCTTCTGGAAAAGGACTATTATAGTAATATTCCTATGCTGTAATTTTGTGAAGCAGTGCTATATTATTTGTTATAAAATCCGCCAGATATTCTAGCTGAGCCAGCACACATAAACAGGGAGCTTCAATTTGGAAAGCAACAGTTTGACCTTCAAGTTCAAAAGTCTGACTGGAATAGCTGTGCTGTGGATAACAGATTCACGAGTTAGTAACACACCTTGCCATCTTTGTGCTTTCAGGAAACAAAAATTCCTGATATTCAGACTTATGAGTATGATTCTGTATCTTCAAGGACAGAGTGGATGAGGTCAGTTGAAAAGTCCTTTAACTACACTGTATTTCATTGCTTAACAGTTATTGCCACATTTGCTACACAAGATCATGTGATACAACTAGGTCTATTGTTCAAAAATAAACAAACCGAATATGATGACATTCATTTAATTATAGGCAAAAATCATCCTATATTCAATTCCTATGAAACACATCATAAGTGGAATGAAGCTGTGCTAGAAACTAGTGTTTGATGAGAAACAGAATTGGGAATGAAGGAGGAAATAATTTGACAAAGGAAAAAAATAACATTGCTGCTTTCACAGTCATAAAAATGTTCAACTGTCTAAAGGGAAGGAATTTACTTTAGAATGGAAAATAAGTAAAACTGAACCCATTTCATTATACTGTATCTACTGCTGAATCTGAATACATAAGTGGAGCAGAAGAGGCTACTCCTGCTATTTTTTTCCACCCAGCTCAATTCCCAAGGTCATTCATTGGCATCCCCATAAGCAGTTACACCAGCACAACCAAAGGGGGCAGCACTGGGGTTGGAATAAGCAAAAGTTACGGCTTGATGTAGACTCAGCTTTGTTTGCCATTTAAAAATAAATACATTGACACTGTTTTCATAACCCACTGAAACAGAGTAGGGCAGTTCTGAAGTTCTATACAAGTGAGCACAATTATTTTTTAAATACCAAAGGTGTTTCAAAAATAGCTTTGGGGGCAAAATTAGAAATGAAGAAGGGGATATGGGTCAATTTAAAATGTAAAATTGACAATAGAGATTAACAATTAACAAAGAAAATTAACAATTAAGAAACGAAACCTATGGTTGGGTAACCAAGCAGAGAATAAAAAAGTACATTTCTTTGCAATTATTCCATCATTATGTGTGGCACAGACTAGCCAGTGTACTGTTCCATAATTGTTACATATGCAAATCTGAATAAGGAGACAGCACCACAGCAGACACGCTCCAGCTGTGATCCTACGTCCAGCATTTTATCTAGAGGCAACAGCAGTAGCCTGTTCACTACTACGTTTTCACAGGTATAAGTACCACCCTTAGGAAATACTGCTCTTTAAAAATAAACCTCAGATAATCCATAGAAGATCATGGAGAGGAGCTACCAAGGAAGAGGGGCCTGCTAAGTAAAATTCTCCCGACACTGACTACACAGTAGTATAGCTCATACAGCTGATGAATTGGTCTGAGTTGTTTTAATCATATTTTGAGAAGACTATGTTACGTGTATGGAAAGACAATACTACTCTTTATGAGCCCAGGGAAAACAGAGTTTCCTGGAGGGAAAAAAAAAAAAAAAAGTGGAAACTCAGCCCATGTTATCAGTAAAAAAGGAAACACAAGAAATCAAAATGAAAACATACCAAACTGCATGCCCCAGTCGCCAAGGTAATTTATTCTTGTTACTTGATGTCCCAATGCAACTTTGAGATTTGCTATAAAATTTCCTGGTAAGCAATCAAAATTAGTATTATTTTACAAAGTAGTAGACATTCTCTCATCCCACCAGACTGCTTTTCTATTATTGATTAATCTGCTTCTGCTCTCCTTTTTCACTGTGAATACAGTCAGATCAATTACTCCACAGAATGTGCTAGAATTCTTCAAAACGAAAGGTATAACCTTTTCAGCAGAAGAAGGGCTGTGCATTTCAGAAGTGCTATAAAGCATCTCATACACAGAAAGCATCACATATGCAGTGACATATGTATCACTGCAACGTATATGAACATGGCAAACACTTTTTATGGTGTCCCTATATCCTCACATGTGTGGGAACATATGCAATTCCTCTTTTTTAATCAGGCAGGCTCACACGAGCAGGTTAAGCAACAACTGAAATTCACAAACTAGTGTTAACTGTGAATGTAAACAGAGAACATTGTGTCCTGAATGTCTGTACCATACTGGGGCAGTACTGAACTCTACACTTAAGACATCATGTGCTCGCCATGGTCCAAACTCACTGTGACCCAGGAGCATTTCCTGGTTTGAACTTTTATTACAGCAAAACACTTGCGGTCTTCTCTTCAGCTTAGCTGTATCTCAGAAGTACAAAGAAGAAATATCCACATTCCTTCTCCCATTTTCCTATGCTTCAAGGATGCTTTCTGTGCTTCACAGGACTATAACAGTGAGGTAGAAAAGTGTAAAAATCTTTCTCTTCTTCTATTATTGTAATACCGCATTATAGCTTGTCATCACTTTCCGTTCACGATATTAGCTCCATGATGCTGTTAGCATCTTCTACCAATAAATTACTATTTTTTACAATGAAAGATGGAAAGTTCACGGAGAAGGGAGAACTAATGGTTTCCATATGCCATTAGAGCGTTGAACAATAAATTAACTAATTATTCCATTAGAGATTACAGTCCCCATTTAGAAATATGGTTATAAAGTACTTGCAGTATAAAAGCAAACCTCTCACCAGACAACTGCTAAAACATAACAACTGCTCTGAAGTCTTGCGCAAATTAGAAATTTAAAATTCAAAGGACTCTTAGAATACCTCAGTGAAAACTGCCCCGGGTTATCTCTGTTGAACAATTTAAAGCTGCATCATTTAATGTTCACATTTATAAAATTGTATGTGTGAAATAAATCTACTGGCAAAACATCACAATCTTTCCTGCACTGCTTAATAAGCAAGTTGAGCCTGACATGGCCCTTGCACTGGGAGAAGGAAAAGTTAGCAGTATTCCCCCAACAACTTAAGCACAAAGACAAAAAGAGCCCCTTTAAGTCACAGTTAAATGCTTACTTACCTATTATCGTGGAACGCAAGTGTCCTATGTGAAACTTTTTGGCAATATTAGGGGAGCTGTAACAAATTTCCACAAATAATGTTTGTTCAGTGTACAAGGTAAGATTCAGTCAAAGGATATCAAATCATGTATAGCAAAAGAACTGAAATAAAAGCAGTTTTGAATATTCCTTTAAAGCTCCCTGATGAGCTTCTGTTGCTAAGATCAAAGTTTCCTATCCAAACAACTCCTCCTTCTGTATGAGTTAATAGACAGTGTTACTTAGGAGGAAACAGATGAACAAAGAAACAAAAGCAAAAACATAATCATGCAGATAACAAAAGACTCATGCTATTTTCTCACATTATAGACTTTTGCCAAAATACATTATTATCCTCGTACTTTTACTAGGGATAAATCTGATACTAGAAAATGGAACTTTGTAGGCAAGAAGCAGTAACTACAGTCAGGTATTCTTCAACAAATGGTGTCGTCTTCAAAGCTTGTAAATAGTATCTCTTCATACCAGTCTCCAACATTGCTTCTGAATGTGAACACGTTTTGTTCAATTTAGCATTTCTAATTCAGCTCAGTTTAAAACATACCCCAGGTAGTAAATCATTAGTCTGAAGCATTAACCTGAAAAGACTTGCAGAATAGTTGAACTTCATCTACAGATTGCAGTTTCTCCTTTATTGACCAAAGTGAGGGGGAAAGGAGAAGGGGAAAAAAAAAACAACAACAACAACAAAAAAACCCCTTCCCTCCACAATTATTTGTCTCTCACAATAAAATGGACGTTCAGCTACAAACATTCTGCTCCCAAATTTAAGTGCGAGTGCTTACTTTCTGTGACTCAGGAAGCCCGCAGAGGAGTTTAAGCGGACAAAAATATTTATACATAAGGAGATCTGAGCCAAGAGCCTTTCCATGAGCAGATGAATGCAAACAAACGGAACTAGTGAGAAAAAGCACTTGGCCAGCAAACAGCTTTAGCAAGATATATGCCTGGCTGTTCTAGCAAGTCAGGGAGGCAGGTATGCAGGGTTGGAAAACAATATGAAGCACTGGTGAAAAAAGAAGTAGGCTATTGGCTGAAAATTCACATTTTGCTTCTTGATAAAATAAAAATATTAAAAAGACTACTTAAAAATGAAAGTTATTATCCCTTAAATGAGAATATTCTTAGTGGATAGCACTGTGAAGGCTGAACTTATTAAATACCAAAAAAGACAAGTATGTCAGAATATTAAATACATCTCAGTACAGTCCTATAAATATGGCTTAACTTTACAGGCATCATAATTATGACGATGAATATCAATCAGCAGGCAAGGCAGTTTTGTGCTTACCTGAACTCAATCACTGCCTTTTGTCTAGGCATTGTAGAAAAGAGCTCACTTTTTATTCCATATTCTGAGCCATCTTTCAACACCTGCTGCAACACAGTCTAAATCACAACAAAGGAAATGAAAGGAAAATATTTTTAAACAACAGAAAGTGGAAGCAGAAGAACTGCTTACCAGCCACTCAAGGGTCATTCCTACAGCCTGTACTCACATAAGCGATTAGATTGCTAGTTTGCTAAGAAAACAAAATCATATATGCACATAGAAATACCATAGGCTTTTGAAAGCTGCATCTGGACAATTAAAAAAGTTGAACTCCAAGCAGAGACTAGGCTGCTTTTGTTGAAAACTTGCAAGGGTGGGGAAAGATTCATATTCTCCAAAAATCTTTGCTTAGCTAGGTAACACAAAGAGGCAAAACAGTCATCAGGAGCTAATTAGCAAGCAGAAAGAGGGAGTCAGTTCAAGAACATAGGTAGGGCAGTAACCTCATATAAAGTGAGGGAGTCCTCATGCAAAGACGACTCATCTTACTCTAACCTGGATCCTCATCTCTCCTATTCAGATAAAACATTTTAAAATAAAGGCTATCCTGGAGAATTAGACCATAGATTTGGATTACAAAAAAAAAAAAAGGAAAAAAAATGTCTATGAGTAGGCCTGATTAGACAATCTACCTCACTGTGCAGCCAATTTTTCTCAGTAGGCTTTTATTTATTTAATAATAAAAAGAAAACTACATAACATACATTTGGGCTTCCTGAAAAGAGTCATCTCCCCAAGAAAAGTAGATTATATCTTATCAAGGAAGACTTTTCAGAGTTTGGCCACTTGCCTGAAATTCCTGAGTCCTGTCCCAGATCCAAGGCTTCAGTCAAGGTGTGAATGTTTAGAGCGTAGGAGATTCCCCAAGCCAGATCACATAGGCCCAACCCATTTGGGACACACGAGATTCATCCTTCCTCTTTATTTTTATCATAAATCTGTTCTCCTCAAGATTTAGCTGTGACTATCGCTGTTATCTCCTTCTTTTCCCTTAGTGACTTAATGTAAAATTTTATATTCTAGTTCCACATTTTTTCCAGCCTTTTTTTTTTTTTGCGGCCACATAGTTCTGCTTGAATCTCCCTAGTAAAGGGAGAAAGCCTTGTGAAACACTGTCCATGAATAAAAACGAATATTAAAACTATTCTGTGAACAGTCAGTTGCTATATTCTTATCTAGATGGGTTAGAAATAGCAAATGCAAAATTATAAGTATTGTTTTTAGGCAATTAATAAAGCAACTAATAAAAAGGAATGCCTAAGCACTAGCGATCCATAAGATGAAAAACTTTAATCAGTCAGGAAAAGATGCTACAAGCATAACTGAATTGGTAAAAGTCTTTGCAGAAAGAAGGCATCATCAGTATTAGTTAGGATCTGATTTCCTGCCCCAGTTCATGTGCTGTCCTTTTTCCAGGACTACGATTTGTCACAAGCACCACCCGGCATATATAGCAATGCTTTGACCCCACCACAATGTTGTTTGCTGTACAAGTTCACTGAACCAGCCTGGCAAAGTGTCCATGCAGTCCAAGTTAAACAGAAGAACTCCAGGCTATTGGTACCAGCTATCTACTTATCTCCCCAAAGCCCTTGCAAATAACCCAGAGTGCAATCGAGGCAGTCCGCTTACAGATGGAGTGGCATCTTCGTTTCACCATGTTAATGCTTTAACATATGAAGCTTTCAATTTTGGTCAGGCCTTGGGCTTCAAGGAGTATGGTTTTCCTTTGTTTTGCCGCAAAGCGTGCAATGGTAAAACTGTAGTCACTATATTCATGTATCTATCAACCTTCTTCAATTTAAACAAGAGTCTTAACATGCAAGATTAAAACTTCAGTTTATACTTTAGAAACTCAAAGGACACGCCAAGTCTACCTTTTAAAGGGAGAAGAGGAAGGAAAAAAAGAAGAGTTATGATTATCAACTAAAGGTAGATATACTGTTTCCACACATATTTTTAAAGAATAAACTACTGTGACCGTAATCCCAAATTCTGGGGCCACATCAGAAAAAAAAAAAAAAAAAAAAAAAAAAAAAAACAGTAACTGGAATCTCTGACGGAACTCATGAAAGGAACAGCTGTATATAGAAAAGTCTTTTCAAGTATTTTTCAGGTTTGCACTGAAGAATTTATTTTTACCTTAGTGCAACTGAAATATTAACAGTACTTACCTTTGCTAATAATTCCCTGTTTATCGTAAAGTTCACTGTTCCTGGACCAGTGCTGATTTCACTCACTACAGCATCACATTTTAGCTAAAACAAAAGCAAAACCTCATCACAAAAACAGTTAATTAACCAATTTAATACAATGGAAGCAATCACAAACGGATCATTTAATCCATCCTGTACAGAAAGGGAAGATTTTATTACTCCAATCCATGCTTAATAGTTTTGAATTTCAGCCCTAAATGTTTTACATTATTTGGGCTTCAGTCCCTGCATATATCCAGTCTGCATTTATTTCCTTCATTGGGAGCAACAGTTGCTCCCTTTGTACACTCAGAAACTGAGGAATATTTGACAGTTTACAGGGTAAAGGACAGCACATGAAAAAACAACAATCGAGATCAACCTCTTAAAGAAAGCCTGAGACAGAAGTTTAGGGCTGCTGTTTCTTAAAGCTCCCAACTTTCATGACAAACAACATTCTGCAGTATCCAATGCTATAAAATAAAGATGTTAAAGGGCAATATGTTAAAAATTTCATTTAAAATTTCCATAAGGCACTTGTTTTGAAAATTCTGAACCCATGAGGAATATTTGGGTACTAAGGTTTTAATGTCAGCCCCCTCTTTGCATGAATTTTGATCTCCACCTAGGCTGACAGTTTTGTCTTTTTTATTTAACTGGCTGCCTTTCACAGGCAGGAAACCCTCTCAAGAAAAGAAAAAAATAGAAAGCATATAACAGATAACACAAATCTCTTTATCACTTGGTTATTATCTTTGACAGAGGCAAGTCAATTTCTTACAGAAGAATATAAGCATAAGAAAATTCTTTCCCTATGTCAGTTTTCAGGCTTACACACTAACTAAAGCACGCAATGAGGTTATGGTTAGCCTTCAAATTCCTTTGCCTTAGGAAGCTCCAATAGAAACAGGAGTGTTTACAGACACTCATATTAAGAACTCATAGGCACTGTCTAGAGCTTTACCAGCCTTTTCTCCAATCCTTCCGTGGTTCTACAGTAACTGGATTTCCTCACGCCTAAGGCTTGGACTACAATGTACCACTTGGGCAACACTGTATGCCTATTCTGTACAAAGGTATACAAATCAACGTCCCCTCAGCAAAGAACTAGCAGTACAAAGATGAGACAAGAATCAGACAGGGGAAATCAAAAGCATGTGGAAAAAAGACAGTTATAATCTTTGACAGACAGTTCTTAGCATGCCACAGCACATTCTCTTTCATTTAGCATCATGTTACGGTCTTATTATTTAGGCCTTTTCAGACAAGAATAATAATTTCGGTCTCTTCTGCCTAAGCTAAATCCTCATTTCCTAAGTGACTGAGAACACACCATTAAATCTTGAGGGACTTCATCAACTGCTTAGCATAATAAAAACTTATCACTTACTACTTTTTGCTATCTCTTCACCACTTTTCAATGTAAAATGCTATTATGCCTATTTCTACATTACTTAGCTCCTTTGTGGATAACATGATCAATCTAAATCAAATACATCAAGTGCTTCTCCTTTATCTGCTACCCAACAAAAGCAATTTAAGGGACTAGCGGTATTTTTTCCTTTCTTTAAGCATCACAGGCTATTCAGTTTTAGGACTTGTGTTGATATGTTCTTCTTTATTGTTGTAACTATCGGTCCACATAAACATAACCAGAAGAAAAAAAAAAAAAAAAAAAAAAAAAAACAGAATTAACTTTATGATGGCTCTTATATCTCTCGTCTATAAATTCCTAACTGCAAATATATGAGATTAACATATTAGTGTACCTTCTCTGCTAATGTCTGAGCTCGAAGCTGAAGGTCTTGTGCTGAGTGATCACTAGAACTGTGCTCTGTTATGGAACCAATGGAAAGCTGGAAATCAGCAATTTGCCTAAAAAAAAAAAAAAAAGAGAATGGATTAAAATCAAGACAAGACAAAACCTATTAAAATGATGTGGAGATTTGGTAGAACCAAGTGAAGTCTGTGCATGACACAAGACTAGTCAGCAAGCATAAACCGGTCACAGATACCTTGAAGTTCACTACTCATGAATAAATTATATTTACTTGATAATATCATTATAGCTCTCAACTACAACACTGAAAAAAACTTCTGTTTTTTTCAAACTGTAATTCAGGCTGTAATTCAATCTATTTGCCATTCAATCTGACTATTACATTTACAGTTTTTTGAGCAGTTATGTTTGTTTTGAGCTTGCTGAAAAGAAAAACACAGTGATTTAATTATATTTAAGTATCTCCTTATACTTGGATTGGCATATTAGCTGAGGTTTGCTTTTCTCTATTTATTTCCCCCTAAATTTCTGTTAAACATATGCAATACTAGCCAGAAGCATACTAATAGTATGACAAATTAATAAGCAAAAAACAAATAGAAAATAATATAGTATAGCATTGTAACATAAAATGACACTACCGTTTTTTGGAGACAGGAACTGCAGATATGAACTTTATTAAATTTTCTGGTGGCAGATCCAAAATTTTTGAAAGCTAAATTTGAAATGAAGAATAAAAGGGCATGTAGTTATATATACAGTTTTATTTTGGTATATAATTATATATATAGCTTTATAATAGTGTGAAGTGAAACTGTACACAGGTTTTTTTTTTTTTTTAAAAAAAAAGTAAAACCTTATTAAGGAATGCTAATTTAAGGCCACTTCGTGAAAGAATGGGACATAAAGTTAAAAAATAATGAAGGTGCCCTAGAAAAGGCCAGATCGAGCACCACACATGTTTGTTTGTTTGTTCCCCTTGAAGAACCCTATTATTCCCATGGAGGCCTTTTCTACCGACCCAGGCTCTGCAGCTTCCTTAGGTCACCAGGCACACAGTAAGGCGGGGACTAAACCCAAGCGTAGCCGCATTACAGCAAAACGAAGCCCCTCGCTCAACGCCTCACGAGCCGCAGGGGGGCTATGGGGAGGGACAGCCCCAAAACAGAGTCGCTTAAAAGACAGTTATAGGGACCAGGGCCGCCCGCATCAACGGCCCCAACGGCCGCCGCGTTCGGGCGGGGCGGGGGGCAGAGGGAGGAAGCGTTGCCACGGGAGACGCTCGCCCTCCCGCTGCGGGAGGGCGGGGCGGGGCAGGGGCGCCTCGGCATCCGGTCGGTACCAACCGCGAGACTCGCAGAGAGGGGTTTAGGAAGGGGATAACGGGGACGCCGCGGCTTCGGCGCTGCTCTCCGCCGCAGAGGAGTCTCTCCCGAGCGGCGGGCGAGCACCGTACCTGGGAGGCGATGCTACGCCGAAACGAGCAGGCCGCCATGGCCGAGGGGGCGGAAGGACATGGTTGTCCCTCCCCGCCCCTTTCCTCTAGCCCGGGGCGGGTCGCACCATTCTCAGGAGCGGGGGGGAGGTGCTGCGCTCCCCTTTGCTGCGAGGGGCGGAGAGGGGACAGGGCCAGGCGTAAGGAGCGCACCATTACACGGGGAAAGGCGGGGGGGCAGCCAGAGGCAGGCAGCGGGCGGGGGCGCCTTTCTCTAAGTGCGCGTGCGCCGCCCCTCTCTCTCCGCCCCCCACCCCCCTCCCGCGCGGTTTGGCCGTTGGCGCTGGGCGCGCGCGCGGGGTGACATGAGCACGTGCTCCGTCTCCAAGGTGAGTGTGGGGGCGCCGCCTTCCAACTGCTGTTCCCCAACCGTTACTCCACAACGGTCGCTGCTCCCGGAGCTGTTGAGGCGGTGAGGAAGAGGGGGCGCCGACCCCTCGGCGTTGCGCAGGAGGGCAGCTCGGGGCGCGGCGGGCGAAGCAAGCCCACCCGGCCCGGCCCGGCCCGTCCTCAGCGGCTCCTCAGCTTCGGCCTCGGGGCTGTTCTGTGGGAGGGGTGGCATTTATGGCCCCCTCACAAATCTCTAGCGCTTAAATTCCACCTCCAGCTGCGATGGAAATCATAACTAAACGTTGTGGGTTTTTTTCACCCCATTCTCTCTAATGTGTGTAGTTCTGGCCCCCTTTTACTAGTCTTTGATCCACACTGATCATTCATAGTGGGTTGACCATCCACTATGGCACTAGTTATACAAGTTATTCATCACTTGTTATTCCGAGTTCCCTTGACTAATCTTGGCTCTAGTATCCCATAGCTGGTCTCTTTTGTATTTTCATCCAATGCTGTTTCTGTGGCTGCTTGTTCCCAAGTTGCCCCTTTTTGCTGGTGTTTTTTTTTTTTTTTTTTTTTTTTTTTTTTTTTTTTTTTTTTTTTGTTTGTTTGTTTGTTTTTTTTTTTCCTTCTTTGGAATAGTCAGTCCTGGGCTCTCTTCTTCAAATCTCTGCCCACATATCCACCCAGTCCTGCTTTATCCCAGGCGTTTTGGCATCTCAAAATACATCTGTTTCCCCTCTGCCACTTCTTGCAGCTGAACTAAAATTCACATACAGCTGAACGGAGCAGTAGAGTTATGTCTGTGCCTTTTTCCATTTTTAGATGAAATAACATTGACATTGCTTGGTGTTGCTGTGCAACACTTGTGTATTCCCCCTGAAATTAACTTTAATGGTGAAATATAAATAAAACAGTCTTTGCTGACGTTTACATGTAATGTTAATTTTCTATTTTTGCCGTGAAAAAAAATAATTTTCCTGAGTTGAACGTTTCTATTTGGTTTGTAGCTAGGGTTTGCTTTAGGGCAAGTGTATTCATTGGAGAGTATTAGCGTAGAAGGAGGCTTAAAATGTAGTGCTGGGACACTAAAATTCCCTGTTTCCTGCCCTACCTGGACGTGCAGTGCGCAACAGCTGTGCTTTACGGCAGACTGGAATGCCCTTTTTATTATTATTATTTTCCCTCACAGGAAGACTGCTTTATATTTTTTCTTTTTTTGTGTGTGTGATGTGCTTCTGGATCCTTCAGCGGGCAAGTCACTGTACATGTTATTACAGTCAGGTTAAAGGGAAGGACTTCCAAACAACGTTAAAACTTAATCCAAACCAAGCAGATTTTCATATCAAAAATGGATATTTTAAATAGTTTTGCAAACTGTGGAAGAGTCCCTCATTTTGGTCTTGTGTCTCATACATTACACTTTTTTTTTTCCATTTTGTAGTATAATCTTTATAGTATATGTAGTATAATCTTTCTGTTTTGTAGTATAATCTTTACTGTGTTCAGTGGTATAGAGAAACATGGTGCTTACAAAATATTAAATTATATTTCACAGAATCACAGAATGGTTAAGGTTGGAAGGGACTTCTAGAGATCATGTAGTCCAACCTCCCCTGATCAAGCAGGGACACGTAGAGCACATGGCACAGGGTCACATCCAGACAGGTTTTGAAGATCTCCAAATTATTCTTTACCCTCACCCTACTCGCACTTAGTAGATATTCAGGGGAATACATGGCAAGATCACTTACAATTTGACTTTGTGTGCCTTCTACATATCAAAATAGTGCTTAAGACAAATGTTATGAATACCTAAAACAGTTGAAATGTAACTAAAACAAGAAAAATAACATACTTAGAAGTGGGCCTACATGCTTTTTTCCTTTCTGAGATAAATTGATGGAATTCCATAAACTGATGGAAGGAGAGAGTTGAATTGAGAAAAATACACTGAAAAGCAGTGGGAGAAGAACAAGAGGGAATAAATGGGGAGGTGAAGGCACCAGGGTGGGGCCCTGTTCGCAGCTATTAACACCACACATGGAAAACCAAGTTTAGACAGACGCTGAGGACAGATATCTGGATGGTATCGACAGAAATGGCCTTGCTACGAAGTAGGGACAGCAACAGCTCTCAAATACTGCAGGAGATGTCCTAAACAAGGACCATGTTTACCTTCCTGTGGCATAACTAATGAAAATTCTACCTCTTTTCAATTGTATTTCACAAAAAAAATTGCAAAAGTTTTGGGGACATGTAGAGCAAATTAAGGGCATTTCTTTGTAACCTCTAAAATTTCAGTATAAGATTATGTTAATTTTATTACTCCTAACCTGCCTTTTTAACCTACCTTTATTCTCAGGACTACTCCCCCTGTTTACCCTCAGGCCTACTCGCCCTTTTTACCATCACTCCTACTCTCCCTGTTTAGCCTCAGACCTACTCCCTCTGTTTACCCTCATTCCTACTCCCTCAGCTTATCCTCAGTCCTACTCCTCCTGTTTACTTTCAGGCCTACTCCCCCTGTTTGCCCGCAGTCCTACTACCCCTGTATACCCTCAGGCCTTCTTCCCCTGTTTACCCTCAGGCCTTATTCCCCTTCTTTACCCTACGTCCTACTCCCTCTGTTTACCCTCAGTCCTACTGGCCCTGTTTACCTTAAGTCCTCCTCGCCCTGTTTACCCTTGGTCCTACTCCCCCTGTTTACCCGCAGACCTACTCCCTCATTTTAACCTCAGGCCTACTCGCCCTGTTTTCCCTCAGGCCTAGTCCCTCTTTTTTACCCTAAGTCCTACTGCCTCTGTTTACTCTCAGGCCTACTGCCTCTGTTTACCCTCAGGCCTACTACCTCTTTTTACCCTTAGGCCTACTCCCCCTGTTTATCCTCAGCCATACCCCTCTGTTTACCCTCAGGCCTATCCCCTTTGTTTACCCTCAGGCCTACTCCCTCATTTTAACCTCAAGCCTACTCCCCTTATTTTCCCTCAGGCCTACTGCCTCTGTTTACCCTCAGGCCTAGTCTCCCTGTTTATCCTCAGGGCTACTCCCTCATTTTAACCTCAGGCCTACTCCCCCTGTTTACTCTCAGGCCTACTGCCTCTGTTTACCCTCAGTCCTACTCCCTGTATTTATCCTCAGTCCTACTCCGTTTACCATCAGGCCTGTTCCCCCTCTTTACCTTTAGGATTACTCTCCCTGTTTAACCTGAGGATTACTCCCCCTCTTTACCCTCAGGATTACTCCCCCCCTATTTACCCTCAGTTGTAGTCCCCCTATTTACCCTCAGTCATACTCCTTCAGTTTTCCCTCAGTCTTACTCCATCTGTTTTCCCTAAGGACTACTCCCCCTCTTAACCCTCAGTCCTACTTCCCATGTTTACCCTTCTTTACCCTCAGTCCTACTCCCTGTGTTTACCCTCAGTCCTATTCCCATGTTTATCCTCCAACCTATTCCCTCTGTTTACCCTCAGTCCTACTCCCCGTGTTTATCTTCTGACCTACTACCTCTGTTTACCCTCAGGCTTGCTCCCTCTGCTTATCCTCACTACTGCTCCCCCTGTTTACCCTCAGGCCTACTCTTCCTGTTTACCCTTAGGCCTACTACCCCTGTTTACCCTCAGAACTACTTGCCTTATTTACCCTAAGGCCTACTCCCCCTCTTTACCCTCTGATGTTCTCCCCCTTGTTTACCCTCAGTCATACACCCCTTGTTTACCCTCAGGCCAACTCCCCCTGTTTACCCTCAGTGCTACTCCCCCTCTTTCTCCTTAGGCCTATTTCCCCTGTTTATTCTCAGTCCTACTGCCCCTGTTTACACTCAGACTCTCTCTGTTTACCCTCAGTCCTAAACGCCCTTTCTACCATCACTCCTACTCCTCCTGTTTAGCCTCAGGCCTACTCCCTCTGTTTACCATGAGGCCTATTCCCCCTGTTTATCCTCAGGGTTACTCACCTTCTTTACCCTAAGGCTTACTCCTTTACCCTCTGGAATTCTGCCCCTGTTTACCCTGAGTCCTACTCCCCCTCTTTACCCCTAGTCGTATTCCCCCTGTTTACCCTCAGCCCTACTCCCTCTGTTTACCTTCAGGCCTACTACCCCTGTTTACCCTCAGGCCTATTTCCCCTCTTTCCCCTCAGGCCTACTCCCCCTCTTTACCTTCAGTCCCGCTCTCTCAGTTTGCCCTCAGTCCTGTTCCCTGAGTTTTCCCTCACGCCTACTCCCCCTGTTAACCCTCAGGCTTACTGCCACTGTTTACCGTCAGGCCTTCTTGTCTCGTTTACCCTCAGTTGTACTCCTGCTCTGTTTACCCTCAGGCCTACTCCCCCTATTTACCCTCAGGCTTACTCCCTCTCTTTACCCTCAGGTCTACTACCCCTGTTTATCCTTTGTCCTATTCCCCGTATGTACTCAAGCATGCTCCCCCTGTTTACTCTCAGTCCTATTCCCTCTATTTATGCCCAGGGCTAGTCGCCCTGTTTACCCTTTGGCCTGTTCCCCCTCTTTACCCTTAGGGCTAGTTGCCCTATTTACCCTTAGGCCTACTCCCACTCTTTACCCTTAGGCCTATTCCCTCTATTCTCAGGGCTACTCCTCCTGTTTTCCCTCAGGCCTATTTCCCCCTGTTTACCCTCAGGCCTACTCACCTTTGTTACCCTAAAACCTACTCCCCCTCTTTTTCCTCAGTTCTACTCCCCCTCTTTTTCCTCAGTTCTACTCCCCCTCTTTTTCCTCAGTTCTACTCCCCCTCTTTACTCTCAGTCCTACCCCCTCAGTTTATCCTCAGTCCTACTTGTGTTCCTTACCCTACTACCTCTTTTTATCCTCAGGCCTACTCCCCCTGTTTACCCTCAGGCCTAGTCCTCGGGCCTTTTTGCCCTTTTTTCCCTCAGGCCTATTCCTCCTCTTTTCCCTCAGGCCTATTCCTCCTCTTTTCCCCCAGGCATACTCCCTCAGGCCTAGTTCCCCTGTTTACTCTCAGGTCTGTTCCCTCTGTTTATCCTCTGGGCTACTTGCCTTCTTTACCCTAAGGTCTACTCCCCCTCTTTACCTTCTGGCATTCTCCCCCTTTATGGAGATATATTGAGGTGACCCTTTTCCTGTAAACTTCAAACCTTGTGAAGGTGTATGAAAAGATTCTTCTGCAGTGTCAGCTGGTAGATGACAAAAAGATGGAGTGGTGGAAAAGCCCCCCTCAAGTATAGGGGACATGACTTCCACTAGTTTCACAGCCTGAAGTAGGAAAGTAAAGGGACAGTATGGAAAGTTAGTACATCAGGAACTCCATCAGGAAGACCTTGGCAAATTAGTTTCATTTGTTGGTTTAATGGAACACTGAGGTTAAAGGAAAATAAAGTTACTGCTCTGGTCTCAGGAACTCTAGTCAGATTGATGCTCATCTTGAAGTTTGTATTTTTCTTCTGTAGGGCTGCTTTGTATTTAAACCAAGCCCGAAGAAGAGAAAGCTGTCTCCAAAAACAGGTTAGTGCATTTTGGTATATATTGCTATGCTTTAGAAGGACTCGTAGTTGGGATTGAATTCTGCAATAATAGTGTGAGAGTTTCTGTTACCCCTTGATACCAGTACTGCTGCAAGGTGTCGTTTCTTCAGGGGAGTTGTGAGATAGTGTGCATGGGTCTTTTAACCTCAACAGTTGACAGTTGCTCTCATAACTTTTTTTTTTTCCAAAACTGTTTTTCCATAAACTGTTTTTCCATAAATACTTAGTGTAAGCTCTGAAGAGGCGGGGTAAGCCCCTTCCAAGTTTTCAGAAATGATAACTCATTCAGAAAATTGTTTATATTTTGAGTAGCTTATCCAAGTTTCTTCAGGAAAAGAATAAAGAAAAACTGCTTATGACAATCCCGTGACTTGTATCGAATACTTGTTATATGGCTTGGAGGAAAGAAGGTATATATACTGTGTTGATGGGTCTTTTGCCATCTTAGTCTGCACAGGACGGAACCTTGTTGGAGCTACAATTAACGGTGCTTAAATAGTTAGTGTTTGAGAGTTGCTCAGGAGACTTACTGTTTTTATTCCCAGATTAAACCCTTTTT
>VZSV01000006.1:4112779-4152939 GCA_013398735.1 Nothocercus julius
AAAAAAAAAAAAAAAACTTTGTTTTCATCATCTTATTTGTGCTTCTCTTTGCTTTTTGTCCTTCCAGCTGACTATTTCAGAGAAGGAAACAATGATTCTGAGGACAGCGGGCTGCGATTTGCTACTTGTCAGTCATTATGGAAACAGATCAAATCCGAAACGGAGGTGAGTCTTGCTGCTAATACTAAAACAGCAGTTTGCATTTGTAACACTGGTGCTTGTTTGTCTCTGGAGATGTTTCACGTGCTCAGAAGGCAATTCGTTAAAGCAGTAAGAGGGCCAGAAATACTAACTAAGATGGAAGTTGCTGTTCAGGATATATTTTTTATACATTGCTGTTAATCACAGAGGTACGTGCTTTTGATGATTGAAGCAGCTTCTTTCAAGCTTCTGTTTTTACTCATTGTCATTTCTACTAACTCCTGGCATATTGCTGGTTTCTACCTCGTTTGTGTGCTTGCCAGCCCTGCAAGGATTTTAGACTGCTCTTGACCTCAGAGTTTATAGCAGCCCAAGATTCGCAGTGGTTTTATGTGACTCCAACTGCATGGATGTCAAATCTTGAATGACAGAGCTACGAGCTTAGTTTATTGACTTAGCTTGGACAGTGTCAGTGGGCTTGTCTGGTGGGAACAGGCGTTTATCTCATCCTGAACCATGGCCTACTCGCTCTTGTGTATTAGGTGGCTTGCTGTTGTTTTGGCCATATAGCCAGCTGGCTCATGTTACAGTATGAGTAGTTGCTTCTGTACAGCAAGGATTTCCTCCTCTATTCAAAGTCAAGGATTCTGGGCAAGTATTCTGTATTCCTCTGCCTGCTCTTGGGCACCAGTAATGACAAGTTTTTTTTTTTTTTTCCAAAGTTTGCTTTGGGATGTACAGTGAAAGCCAGCTGGATGCAGCTTACAATCTGGACCTTTGGACTAAACTCAAATTCCTTTAATTCTGTTTCTGTTATTTCACAATCCAACTCACTTTTAATTAATCAGCACCCTTTCAAACCCCTTCTAGCCGGACTGTGCAGAACGTTGCACTACATCATAGTACTAATCATGGAGAATACACAAAAGTTTGGAGTTTTTTGATAACGCTCAAGCCAACTGCTTCAGCTTGCTATGTTACCCAGCAGTTGTAGCAATAATGTTGGCAGCTGTTCATGGTACTGCTTTGGCAGCTACACAGTGGGACGACAAGGAAGAGGATGTACCAAAGCAACTTCTGGAACATCTTTCTTGGGTACAGTGTTGTATGAAGGGCTTTGAAACAGTCCTTCTCGACAGCCAACTGTGGCTTAAGGACCTTTTATTGTTTCAGAGTTGTGAGGAGTTCAAGCTGTGATCCCCATGCTGCTATTGGGCAGTCTTGTAAATCTTATCATGCATCTCCTTGAGGGCATTCAGAAGGAGAGGAGTTCAAGAAGCGCTTCCTGTAAGGAGAGCAATTCAAAAAGCACTGCAAGGATCCTGGACAAAGGAGAAGGACAAAGCCAAAGGCAGGGCTGTGGTCTGGTTATTTTAGCTCTAATATGCAGCTGCTAATTTGCAGACCATACAACAGATAACCATGACAAAACCTAGAGAGGTGTCAGTATCTTAGCAGGAGTTGAACTTCCAGTTGTTAAAACTTTTCCAGAGTAAGGCTGGTCATGCAAGTAATCAGATGACCACTTTGAGATGCAGAACAGTTTAGTCATTCTGGCAGACTGTCAAAGAAGTGTGAGGCTGCAAGACTATGCCCTGAATGCATTCACTCAAATGGCTGATGCATCCTTTATGTAGTCTTTATATGTTAAAAACAGTCAATGTAAACACAGGTTGTGCTATTGGGTAGAAGATGAGGTGGCTTCTCCTGTTTGGTCTGGCTCTTTCAAATACGCCACAATAGCCACTTAAAAGGAGTGGCTGGTCTTTGTAGCAATTAAGGATTTTTTCCCTCAATTGAAACTATTTAAGATTAGAAATAGAAAGGATTTTTAATAACTTAATGTTGTCAAATTAAATAGATGCTTGGGTAGATAACTTTCCTATCTGATGGCTGTTTTTTTTTTATTTCATATAAAGTTCTATGTGGACGTCAGGACTTTGAACTTGAACCTGAAAACACAAAGCAATTTATTTTTTCTTGTAAGCAAATTAGCGTTTGTTCTTATACACTGTTTTTTTTTCTCATCATTGGAGTCATTGCTATGGGTTTTTGTCACCAACTTCACCAGAATGAGAGAATAAATACTACTAGTTTGGGTGTAATTTGAAAAGGTCAAGGCAAAGTACCTCATAGGGACCCATTGCTGAAATAAAGTGGCTGCATTTCAAAAAAATAATGTGCTTCTATGGATTAGAAACTAATCAGAAAAACAGAGCAAGACGGAATGGTCATCTCACAAAATAACCACCTACTCCACACTGCAAAATCTTAAGACCACTTGAGTTAACATTATTGAATGACAGTATAAGTCTTGATTACTAAGACTAAATTTTGGGGAAAAAAGACAAGAAAAGACTTGAATTCTCTATTCACAAATGCATGTTGGAGGAAATACAGTATAACCATGCATAAAAAGGAATCAGGGTCTTTTTAGATCGGCTCAATGAAAATTTCTTGTACAATAATGTTAAAAAAATCAAGTATTCCTGTGGGATGTATGATAATACAGAAGCCTTTATGATACTGCTATAAAACTGGTAGCACAAACTCTTCTTTTTAGAATGTCATGTAAAATTATGACAGCTCAAGAAAAAAATCAGTTTCAAATTCACAGATGGGCAAGGAACATCAGAGAAAGTATTTTGAATCAGTAGACGGTGAAAAGAGTAAGATTATTTTTGTATGCAGTTGTATCAGTTATTGAGGAGAGCAGTCCTGGAGATGTGATCTTAACTCCTTTGATGGCTACTTTGTCCATACTGTTGAGGAAAACCTTTGCAACCTCATTTAGAATCAGGTTCACAGCTGTTGCGTGTGTGCACTCTGGTTGCCAAAAAAATTGCTGATGATTTTATCACAGCAGAGGTTCAATCTTGTTTCTGACATCTAAGTTCTCTTCTAGAGTTTAGATTGATATTCTGAACTTCTAAGTGCAATTTCCTTGTCTATTACAGTGGAAAGGATATTATGAGTTGGAGACAGACTTAAAATGCAGAAACATAATAAAAGAAATAGAAAATTCTGCCAGTGTACAACTACCTTTAGGAATAGGAACTCTTCCCCCTCTCAGCTCCTTCTCCCCCCACTCCCACTATATTCTTTTATGTAGAATATAAGGGCAAAGGATAGTTGAGCAAATGAGGCAGCTGTGTAGTTTTTTTTTTTTTTCTGTATATCATATACCTCATGCTTTCCGTTATCATTATATTTGCTTGTTTGTTTGTTTTTCCCATTTTGAATTACAGGACTTGCCTGTTGCAGCCAAGAGGGAGTAAAGGGAGTTTGCATAAACACACTTCCAGAAACTGTGTATTGTTTTATTTGTGCTGTGGTCGCTTACAGTTTGTCAGTCTGTCTGGGATTCTTTTTTTTGTTCTTTGAAGCCTGTTGTGTGACCGTGCAGTAGAGCAGTGATGCGCTTGCTCTCTGAGATACCGTTGAAGTATTTGTCCAAAAGTTCCAAGGTAGCAGGAAATATCTCTGCTTGCCCTATATGAACAATTTATCATAATAATCGTTTACAGATAACCAGTGTTATACAAAATTTTACCTGCAACTTTTAAGAATTGTCATGCCGGAAAGGGTGTGGGAAGAGAGAGATACTGTTGTGTTTCCACATTTGTATAAATACAAACTCTCTGTTTACAGCAAATACAAGAAGAAATGAATAAGCAGTTGTTTGATAACCTAGTAAGTTTTCTAAGACGGTCTCATTCTGAGTTCCAAGAAAAGACAACAGAATGGACTTGTCGGATGAAATCCAGAGAAATCCCTACTGCAGCTCTTGTTTTAGGTAATTTTTTAAAAGATATTTTGTGTTATTCCATCAGTTCTCTTAGAGTTGCTTGAAGGCAAAACAGGAATAAAAGGAAATTACATTGCTGACTGGCAGCATCTTCAGAAACATTAACAGCAGAGATTGGTGGGCTCAGAATAGGAAGCAGGATTTGATCTGCTTCTCTTTTGTCTCTGTGCATAATGGTGCTATAAGGGAACACTTTCCCTCAAGGGTTGCCTTGGGACAATTGGTAGTGATATATACAAATATTTCATCTAGTATTAATGTGTTTGTCTAAACTTGTGCTATGTCTTTTATTTTTCCTCGTACATGATTTTTGACTCCTTCCTTGAATGTTTCTGGTATCTTCTGTTTGTCTGCTGTTCAATTTATCATCAAGTGACTGACTATGGTCACAATCCACAGGAAAAGTACATTTAGTGTCTTTTTCTTCTAGGTGTAAATGTTACAGATCATGACTTGACATTTAAAAGCCTCTCAGAAGTCATTCAGAATAACATTACTCCTTATGTAGCCTCACTGCAAGCCAAAGATTGCCCAGGTAAATGCTGCAATAGCTTTGCTTCTTCATCTGAATATGCTGTCAAGTAACTAGAAATTCTAGCTTTTGTCACTAAATCTAAGAATGTTAAGATGGAGGGATCCTGGAAACCTTCTGAAGATGTGCTCAGCTCCATATTTATGAAGTAGCAATACCTAGTGTGTTTTAAAAGATGTTTGGTTCTGTTTTAAAATAATGAAGGTTGAAATACTACTTAATTTTAGTATAAATGTCAAAATCAGGCGGCATAATCTATTGCATGTTGATGCTGCAGATCACCTCGCCTTTTGTTTGACCAGACAATATATGGATGCATTCCGCTTTTTAAATGCTAACATTCACTTTGTTTCAGGGAAGGAATAGATAGAATAACAGCTCTCCCAGCTTTTCCCTCCCCAGTTGCTTTTTATTACTACAATACAATGAAAATCAGTCATGGTGGCATTCCCAGACCTCTGGATTGACCTTTTCATTTTCAGGCACCTCTAATAGCATGTGACTGGAGTCTAGGAAAGGTAAATGACCCACATCTCCTGAATTGGTGCTGTCTTGGCAAATTGATAGGATTTTTTTTATTGCCTTTATAGCATGCATACTGGGAATACTTTCAAGGTACCTGGAGCACATAAGTGTTTTTGAGAGAGAAAGAATAAAAGTACAAAATAAGTAGTACTAACTTGGGGATTCTACAGAATGGGTTTGGAGAAGATTTACAATTCTAGGTAACTAAGCAAGTGTATCACTCACTGTGTGTCTGCAAATGTGTTGTGAAGGCATAAAAAATCTGATGCAGAAGTTGATGGGGCAGCTGATGAACTGCTGTGTAGATGTGGACTCATCTGATGAGGAAGACTGTGCTCAGGTTTCCCAGAACAGAATTCGTTGTTCGATGACATCTCTTATCAGCTGGTATGAGAATATAACAAAGGTATGTTTTTTTATTTTTGTTTGTTTGTTTTTGTATTGTTACTTTACAAAAGGGACCTTGAGATTTTTCTGTAAAAGAAATCGAATTACTCAAGTTTATATGCACAAAGAAATGTCAAAAGTAGCTTTTAATTTAATACTAAGAAACAACTTAGGTGCTTTGAATATAAGAAAAAAATCTGTAGCAGTTTGGAGTTAATTTCTGAGGTATGTATGTCTGCTGTTCTGTCAGAATTCTGAAAAAAAAAAATGAACCAAAAAAAACAAAAAGTAGCATTTTATGGTATGTTTCCACTGGAACCAGCAGCCTAAATGCAGGGTCAACATTCTGTCAAATGCTCTTCTCACAGGTACTCTGAGATGTTGTGTTTGTAAACACAAAACTTGAGGAACAGCCATCCAGGGGAAAGGCTCCATATTACTATTAATGTGCCAGTATGTAGTCTACAGCCTGTAAGATGTTGACAGGGAATGAGAATGAGTTCTAAACGTTTTTTATATATATATTTTTTTAATGTAATAAAGATAGTGAATGCTTTTTGGGTCTTTTTTCAATATTAAATAAAAGGTAGAACTAATTTTTATAACTTAATTGGATCAGTGTGCTGAAGAAAATAATCAGTGCTTTCTCTAATAATACTGAATAAGCAGAAAGTTCTGGGTACCCAACCACAGCTCTACACCTGCAGTACGAACATCATTTCATCGATTCTGTCCCAGAGAGCTAACCTTGTCCTGTTGGAATGAGGGGGAGTTTTTTTTTTTTTTCTTGTGTTGTTTTTCAGTTTGTTTATTCTCTGCATTTCCTGCTATGCCAGATAGACGAAACAAAAACTGCAACTCTATATGTTAAGTACCGTAATAGCAAAAAGTCAGTTGTGTCACTTTGGAGCATTATAATATTACAGAGATGTGGTTCAGTCTTTTTTGTCTTTTATTTTGTGATGTATAACCAATGGCTTTAAAGAAAACAGATTCTGAACCTCCAAGCAGAAAAAGAACATCTTCTAAACACTTGCAGTCTCCTCCAGTTGTGGTCATCTTTAAAGATATGGAAAGTTTCACCACGAAAGTACTTCAAGACTTCATAGTCATCAGCAGGTAATGTGACCTGAGGTTTTGTTCCTCTGTTCTTTTACCCATTTTTCTAATTGCAGCTCTTTTGAAGTGTAACAGTGAGAGGACTCTGTCATTGGAGAACTGGAATTAATTTTGTTGCTGCTTATTTACAGCATTAACCAACTACTTGTTTAGTTTTAGAGATAAATAAGCCTAAAGCTAACTTGGGACTCTGAAGCAGAGCACCTGAGGGCAGAGTTGATAGATTGGGTGATTAATTTAACTGTTTATGTAAGAGAATTTATTGGTACTAGTTTTTACAAAATTTGTGATTGTGAGTTTTTTGTTTGTTTGTTTTTGTTTTTTCCTAAGATATCTAGCTCTTTTGTCTGTTGACATGCAGATATAAAGATATAGAGATATATAAATATTTTTTTTCTAGGTCTGGGTATATTTTTGTACCGCTATTGACGTAATGCTGCAAAAGGCCACTTGAGAAGTTGAATAGCTTACAAAGTATACAAAATTTCAGAAAAATTCTGGCTGATGTTGGCCAGGACCAGTAATGAAAAGCTGACCACTTCAAGTGCTCGTGTGCTTCTGTCTTTCCTCAATTGTATCTTCCTTTATATTCTCTCCAACCTGCCAGTCTGGAACCCTGCTGCTCTCCAAAAAGAAGCCTTGTACTTGGGCACCAGGTTGACGCGGAGAGTGCAGCAGGATCCATGCTGCAGTCATAGAGTTAATTCTGCTGTGTGCTCTGAAACAAGGCCAGGAAATTTCTCTTGCTATGCAAGCCACAATAAAAATCTTTTCTACTTTAAATTTGGCAAATGGATTGCCTAGAGTACATTTTTAGTAGTAAAAAGAGATATTTACAATTATCTGGAAATAATTAGGCTGTAGGACAGGAGAAAACAGGGTTTAAATTGTTTTTAAGTGTTGTGTTTTATTTTGCTTTTTGCGGCAAGGAAAAATTTCTAGTCACAAGCATGTGGAAAATAGATGAAGTGTAGTTCAGGTCTGTCACAGTCAACGGTTTTAACATGCACTTTTTAAACAGACGATTAAAGAAAAAAAAGAAACCTCCAGAAGAATCAAGTGACTTATAAACTAAAAGGTGCCATAATTAAACTTAGTTAACTTTAGTTAAAATAGAAGATGGATAGAACAGAAGCTAGCCAGGCTGGCCTAGTACTTTGAAAAAAATGTTGGTGAAATTCCTAGAGAACAGATTTATTTCCTGCATTTCAGTGCAAAAATATGCAATTTTAAATTATAAAGATGAAGTAAATGTAAGAGGGTTTTTCCTGTTTTCTTCATAGGAAAGAAATCTTTCCTATTAAGGAAGATCTAGGAAGATCTTTCTTCTTTGCAGATCTTCAAAACCCACCTGTGCCTCGTGCTCTAGGTGCCCTCCCCCCGCAGAGGGGTTGGACTACATGATCTCTAGAAGTCCCTTCCAATCTCAACCATTCTGTGAAGTTTCAGTTTCTCATTTTCTGTTGGAATTCTTTGAGGTTACCAACAGTAGATAGCAATAATATGTGAAATTTACTTTTTTGTTGTTGTTTTTTTTTGTTTTATTGCTGAAGCCTCTAGCAAGGATTTTTAAGGAGTTTAGAGACATGAAGTAATTATAGGAAGTAAGTTGAAACAGTCAAAAATGGCTATGGTAAAAAATAAATAAATAAATAAAAAGAGGAATATCCTAGAAGAGATTTAAGCCAGCAGAAGTTGTATTTCTTTGAAACTCTTAAAAAATGCTGAAAATACTGAATTTTGCATTAAGACATTGTATGCTGTTCCAGATGAATGCACCATTCTTTCCTGATTTCCAGTTCTCAAAGCCAAAACTAAAATTATTTGAGGAAGAAGATTGAATCTGGAGAAGTTTAAATATTCTATGTAAAAGAGGCAACATAGAACTTTAGAAGGTTTTTGCATCTCATTTTCATTGAATAAATGATTGAAAAAATGTAAATATGGAGATCATTAGCTGTTTATACTTAAAAGACTCTTCTAAGATGTATTTTTAAAATTACTTTATAAGATCCAATTCTCTGAATAGTTTTTTTTGTAAAATGTGTCTAAAGAAAGATGGTTTTCATGCTACTCCCTAAAATTTGAATGCTAAAAGATAGTTTCATTTGTTTTTTCTGCTTGCGTGCTTTATATAGCTTCTGTTCTTTTTCATTTTACCCTAACTAAAAAATTATTGCTCCCAGCAATTCTTCTACCTTACCATTTTCTGCAACTAGGTTGATTTTCTGAGGTTCTTATTACAGCACTGAGCTCAGACAAAATAACGTAATTATTATCCTTTCTCTCTTCCCTGCATGGTCTAGTCAACATATCCATGAATTACCTCTAATACTGATTTTTGGAATTGCTACATCTCCAATGATCATCCACAGTTTACTTCCTCACTCTGTTTCCTCTCTGCTGTGCATAGAGCTTTTCCAGTCCCTTTCCTGCAAGGAGCACCTGTCTACTATAATTGACAAGGTAATTCCCATCCTTAGAGAGGAAGGAGTGTGTGTATTCAAGAAAAATGTACATGGGTGGCCTTTAAAAGTAGGTTTACCTATAGTTTTTGAAGTGGAATTTCCAACAGTTGTATATTCTGGATATTTTTACTCAAAACTGCAAAGTAACTTACTGACAGCAAGAGTTTCCTCTTCATGCACTGAAACACATTCACACACCCACTTTTTCATTTGCATTGACATGTATGCCTATATATTTGAACAATTATACTTCGTCATTCCCACCTCTTCAGTTAAAGTGGTGTTTTGATAAAAGCTTCACTTTGTTCCAGAAGTGGGTAGCTTTAAACATTTAAAAAAAAAAAAAGCCTGAATTCTGTTTCTGATCAAAAATAGCAGTTACCCAAATGATCAAGTAATAGAGATACTGTACCTGCAGCATGCTTTTGGTATACCTCTTTCTGCAAGATTTCCAAATTCACTGTCACATACACAGACAGTAATAGGATTCCTGCTGTTAGACAATTTTTGTTCTGCTGTTAATAACTTTAAAAGAAAACTCCAAAGCAGAATTAAGTAAAACTGACTTCAAACACTGTATAATTAGTAAAGGCATTTTAAACAAAAATGTTTTGAAATAAGCTTAAACTTTATTAGAACTAAACATTGGAGGTTTTTTTTATAAATTGACAATTTATTTAGTATCTCATTTAGAATGTCAGCACATACTGAAGGTTGTACCAGATTGCACATATGAATTTTGCTGAATTTGATTCTGCAAAGGAATTTCTGCCGTGACTATTTTTTTTTGTCCTTTTTGTCTCCCTTAGCTACTCCTAACCACTCAGTTTGCCTTTAAGCTGAGTGAGAAAGTTCTGCAGGTTCTCATCAACATATTCTTGTACCATGATTTCTCTGTCCAGAACTTTATCAAGGGATTTCAGGTAGGCAACTGTTGAAAGAACTGAGATTGTGGTTGGCGGTGGGGAAGGGTGGTTAATGGACATGGGAAGATTTCTTCCTTCCTATTCTTGCTGTAATTGAATTTGATGGAAAAGTGACATCTGAAAACAACTCAGGTCTGTGAATGGTGGTGTTTCTGTATTGAAGTCTTGAAGGAAAACTTACAGGATAGGTTGTTAGCAGGTAAAAGCTTATTCTGTTTAAAAGAAAAAAAAATGTAGTGGTTTGTAATTTTTAACAGCTCAAGCAGAGCTCCCCCAGCTGGACGTGTACCATATTGCTGCTTTGATTTTCTGTACCAGATCTTAGTTGAACTGGGTTTCTTAAGCCAGGAGTAGCCTCTGCAGCAGTGTCTCTTCCCTGTTTTTCCACATGATAACATGTGGTGTGGAAAGATGCCCCTGCTGTACCTCTCCCTGCAGGCAGAGCTGTCAGGGCCCCCTCTCATTTGAAAAAGTTGCCAGAGTTTTAATGACTCTCCACTAATGGATGTGAAACAAAAGCCCTGGCTCTGACAGCACTGTGCATTGAACTACTCAATGAGGAAGCAATTTCAGAAGTTCAGAATTTGTTAGCAGTGCATAAGAGGTCAGTATCTTATTTATGTGTGTGACAACACAAATTAGGAGTGACATTAAGGTTGCTGGCAGAGAGCGGCTTTCTGCTTTGACAGTGTTTGTTTTAACTTATTAGTGAGATATTGTGGGTTTGCTGGATTTTTTTCCAAGTGAAATCAGCAATAAAGCAGGTCTGTACGCATGCAAAGACCTTAGCAGTGAATTTTTGTATATATGAAATAAAAACTGAAATGAGGACATGTGATAAGTTTGCTTTTGTGCTTTAGTTGCTTTTCATGTTGTAAAAGATAGTCTTTCCTATTTGTGAATATTGGAACTGAATGTATAATCTAAAAAATGCAGTATTCTTCATAAGTGAATAAACAATAGCAACATATTGACAAATATTTTTAACAGGGTAAAAAGTGAGGTACTAAATAGTACACATAGCCCTCCCCCCCCAAAAAGTAGGTGACTATTTAAAAGTGAATAATCAATATCCTTTAGTGACTGGTAGAATATCTGCGAACTGTAATTAAGATTGTTTTTAAAGAAATGCCATTGCTACTATTGTATCATATACAGTTCAGTAACAAGAAAACTTTCAAGGGTAGATATAGCAAGGAAGATGGATTTTCATAAACACTGCTGTTTCTTGCTTTCTTTTTCAGCTCTGTATTGTGGAACACTTCTATTCCCAACCCCTTAGTGTACTGTGTTGTCAACTCTTAGAAGCTAAGAAGAGAGTAAATTCTTTATCACATAGTCAGTGTGAAAATATTCGAAGACTGCCCTCTTTTAGAAGGTAAAGGGGGAAATAAGTTTTTTGAACAATCGTGTACTCTGACAGCTTTAAAAAATATAAAAAAAAAATCTCTAAATGTAACGTATTGGAAAATGTTCATATAGCGAAGAGAAATGTATCAAAATGAGGATCCATCAAAATCTAAGTAATTTCAGGAACCCCTAATCTTTTGGTCTACAGCATATTGCTTCTGTAGTGTGTAAGTTATTGTATCACCTGAACTCCTCCCACCTCATCCTTAGCACAGAAACAGACTGTTCTGACAAATTGCCACAAATCACTTCCCAGTTTATTAAGCTGACTTGGAGCGTTATCTCTTGGGTTCTGTTGTGGCCTTACAACTTGCTGGATCTCACCATTCCTTTCTGAATCTTTCTGGGTAATCCTTAGAGCAGCATAAACTTTTCAAACTTGTCAATCTTATATTTCTTAAGGGTACTTTATGATACATTTTCTGATTTTGTTTGTTTTCTTGTGATTAGATATGTGGAAAGTCAGGAATCAGAGAAACAAATTGCCCTGCTGACATCAGATAACTTCTTAAAGGTAGGTAAAATTAAATAAGAAATCTTTAGAGAGCAAAAGTAACTTGCAAAATTAGTAGCATCAACTTTTCTAGTATCAAGTTTTAGCTGTGTGTACAAGTATGACTCCTTTAAAAGAAGGCTTATTTATGGCCTGATCTTTTGAGATTTACTCAGACTCACTTTCCAAGAAAGTTACTGAAGTGTTTGCAGAAGGTACTCTTGGAGGTTATTTCATAAACTCTTAATTCTCAATACTCTCTGTTCAGTTTCTGATTGGAATCAGGACAGCCTGGGTGTACATTCACACTAGACAGTGTGCAGGATTAATACTTTATTATGTTAGATGTTTTTCTGAAGTTTTATAAGTGATTAAAGCCAGGTTACTAGTATTGTGAACACTTCAGGAATTCACCATGCTATGAAAGAAAGATCTGTTGGTTGTTTTCGTGACCTGAACATTCCCAGCAGAAACATCCCTTGGGATAAAGGTTTTCTGCTAACTCTTCATCTCAAATAGAGCTAACCTGTCATGGCAAATTGCGTTACTAGAGATGAAACAAGAAGCTGTACTAGCAGAGCTTCCTGGGCTGAAAGGTCTCCTCCAAGTATGCAGAACAATGTTAATGCTTAGAAGAGAAGTTGTCAGCGCACAAGTTTGCAGGTGCAATGCAGTTGTGGTAATCAATTAGATCCTAAAACCGTGTATAAATCATCTCTGAGGTCTTTAATGGGAGTAATAGTTTAAGCTATTGCTCTTCTCATGCTGTCTAATCGCACCTCAGCAGTATGTGCTGGCACAGCTGCCTGTGTGGCTGTGCTGTGGATGGGGTCAGAGAAAGAACCCAAATTAATGTAACCTGACCAAAAAAAGAAAAGACACAGGAATTCTTGCAGGGCTGTTTTGGTAGAATGGGTCCTCTGAGGTAGTTTGCTTGGCCAGCAAGCAGATACTGCTTGTGTGAGTGAATGCTCATGCTGGGACAATCAGAAGCATGGAGAGATGGGGATGAGAAGTTGGAGCTCTGCAAGGAAGGGTCATCCTCTTCTGAAAGCATTAGAATAGCTATTTAAAATTAACAATACTGCCATTAGTTGGATTGCTTGGTATGTGCGTGTGTGTAGAGAGAAAGAATGTATTGGAGGAAATTCAAATAGTAAGTAAAGGCAGTATATGAAGATGTGAACACAAAATGTACAGATTTGGTGAGAAATGTATCAAAGGGGTGAATGAGAAGGCTGTGCCTGTTCAGAAGAGATAAATGAGTTACAGGAAGGTGACAGATTTGTACAAAGTACAAGTAGTTTGAAGAAAATAAA
Source organism: Nothocercus julius (assembly GCA_013398735.1). Classification (NCBI taxonomy): domain Eukaryota; kingdom Metazoa; phylum Chordata; class Aves; order Tinamiformes; family Tinamidae; genus Nothocercus; species Nothocercus julius. Next base: position 4,125,908 of record VZSV01000006.1, read on the forward strand.
TTCTCTATCATCACAAGATGAGAGACACTGAATTAAATTGAAGTGATTTTTAAAGTGAAAGATACTACTTATACACAACTCTTAAATAAGCTCTGAAAAATGTGCCATGTATGTAACTTATTAAAAATTATTTTCAAATGGATCAAGAAGGTAAATGCAATTTGTATTAATTTTTTTGAGAGAATGTTTTCTAGGAGCATTAAAAAGCAGATTCTGATTCCACAAAAGTTTTTTTTTATTAAAAAAAAAGAAAGTTCAGTAGATGGACTGCCACTGAGAGAGAGAGAAAACACAGACTTATGCCCTGTGTAGCTGAATATTGTGTAATTAATTTCTGTGTCGACTGGGGAAATGTCCAGCAACTGGTTGTGACTGTATGAAAGTGATTTTTTTGTTTTTTTTTTATTTCTATTCATGTAAAAAAAGAAAAAAGGAAAAAATTTTTTTTTTTTTTTTTTTTTTTTTTTTTTTTTTTTACTTCCTGTTTATGGCTACTGGAGGCTTTAATCTACCCTATAAGTAAGACTTAATTGTTTTTTCACTTGTGTGTCTGTGCCAGCCTCAGATGCAAGGGATTCAAAGAGCTCTCCCAGGCTGCGGGCGTTTCAGTGCTCCAGCTGGAGGGTGTTTGGGGAGCTGGCAGGGGGGAGGCTGTGGGGAAGGGAGCAGAGCTGGACCCCCAGGAGGCAGCTGTGGAGCCAGCTGCCAGCCTGAGAGCCCCAGGGAAACTTGGCTGAATGGGAAAAAAGCAAAGAGCTGCAGGCAGCCTGTAGTTTGCAGCAGTCCTTAAGGGGATGAAGAAGCCTCTGAGGGGGCTTGACTTCCCCTGGGCACCAGGGAAGAGTGTTGGAGAATAATGAAAGTAGGGAGACCTCCTTGGGGACTCCTGCAAAGACAGGGAGTCGCAAAAGATTTTAAAACAGCTCCCCCAAGAGCACCATTACACTGCCCTGGAATGAAAGGGCTCCTTAGAATCCTCTTAACCTATGATTGTTTGAGGTTTTTCTTTCCCCTCTGGGAAGAGCTATGGATAACTAAGCACAAGCAGTTTCTGTGCGCCAGTTCTCTAGTTTAGGAACCGTAACTCTTGGGTATAACTAGATTCAAGGCTTTCTTTAAAGCAATATCCTGTTTTATTTACTTTGTCTTTATTGTATGTTTGCTTGGCCATCAAGAGATCATTACAGACCTTGCAACAATCAGTTTGTACAGAGGCAAAAAAGTGCTGGTCTGTGGGCTTCTAAAAGTCTCAGGACTTCTTAAAACAGAACTAAGGAGAGAAACTGTATGCCTTACAACTTTATTTGGCAAATTACATAGTCCTACTGCATATATATTATACATATATATGTGTGTGTGTGTATTTATGCACATATATATGCATGTATAAATTACCTGGGAAATAAGAAAAGGGATATACAATTGCTCTAATGTGCTGGCTTTGAGATTGCCTTGGCAGCGTCAAACAGAACTTGTTTTCTTCTTTCAGCTTTTTTATAGTGTGGGTAACTCTGTCCCTCCCCACCTCCTAATGATCCTGCTTAAAATTAAAATATGAACACATGAATGTGTATCCTAAGATCTTGGAAGTCATTTAAATAAGCTATATCAGTGAGCCTTAAATTTTAATGAATAAAAAGGCTATGGGGAGAAATAGCTTTTAATATTTTAAATCGCCTCAGACTTATTTAACTCATTGGAAAGCTCTCTGCAAAATTAAGTACTCTGCTACCTTCAGTCTTTGCAGTCTGAGTAACAATTTAAGTGATACTTAGACGTTTTCCATGTGTCCGTACTTCTATTTATAGACTGCAGACAGTACTCTTAACACTGGTGATTTAAATCGCAGAACACTAGTTGGATCTTCAGAGTCATTTTAGGTACTTTGTGATAATTTTAAGTAAATGAATATCAGAATTACTGAAAAGACTTATCCTGTTACCACAGGAAGCAGTACAGAAGTTACTGGAAGACTTGCATGTTTACCATGAGAACTATGTGCCAGTTCTGAGATGCCTTCATGTTTTCACATCTTCTCTTCCAAAGTATCCTTTGGGCAAACAGGTGAAGTATTGTTACTCCATTTCACTGAAACATGGATTTTTGTTTCAGACTATTGGCTCTCTTTCTACTGTTCTGCTGCTTGTCCCCTACCTCCCAAATAGAAGCAAGTGTATTCTTATTGTGGATAAGGGAGCAGCAGGCAGTTTCTGCCGTGGCTTGGATCATACCTCGTTCACATTCAACTGCAAAGAATTTGTAGGAGGCAGCAGCTGCACAGATCAGCAAGAGTTTATGCAGGTTGACTTTCCCAGATCTGGAATTTTCTGTAGGCATTGCAGATTATGTACCCTGACTACCACCTATCAGCTTACTAGGCAAATTCAGATGATGAGACTGAGATGTAGCAACCTTCTGTGCAGAATAAAATGATAAGAAAGGAGCACTGATAATTGCTCTTGATATCCAAATTGCTCTTAGGTCATTAAATCCACCTTCTTATGCTGAGCAATTTCTTCTTCCATTAGCAGAACAGTAAATTCTGTGCGTGCTCACTGTCTGTTAATTTTCAATGTATTGCACACTGTATTAGAGTTTGTCCCTAATTGTAAAATCAGTGTGTACTATGCCATAGTTGAGAATAAAACGGTGTTTGAATTGGGGCCTTTGATTGGAGTTTCTTTCTGGCCTTTGAATTTCTCTTCCTCCAAGTCCTCATTATTTGAAACCTGATGCAGAGGAACATTACTGAATCCAACCACATTTAGTGTCTTGCTGAACGGAGCTCTCAGTGTTCTCGATTTCTATTACAATCATTCTGCCTCTCTGGGAGGCAAGCTCCAAAGGAGTTGCCTATTTGAAAAGCTTTTTGTTAAGAGTTACCCATTGCATTGTTTGTAAAACTTGTCCTTTTTTCACTTGCTGGGTAACAGATCAGGGAGCTGCACTGTGCATGTTTGGAAAGCAGAGTGTGGGAGACAGAGGACTATGAGTCGTCTCTTCAGCTAGCAAGGTGATTTTTTTTTTTCCTTTTCCATTTTGTTTTAATATCACTGTAGGAACATAAGAATATCTGTCATCTGTTCCTCTAGAACTTGAAAGTGAAAGCACTGTCCATTTGTAAGCCTTGCAGTTAATTGTAGGATTGTTTGCAGTTATAGTTGAAAGCTGTGGGTTTTTTTGTATTTCAACTCTTTTCAGTGGAACCCAGCCAGATTCTAGTATCTCTTGTGCCCTGAGTGGTTCTTTTGAATCCATTGAGATTACTTTGTGTGGCTGGGAACATCAGCTGGACTTCTGCAACCTGCTTTAAAAAACAATTCTTAAGTGTCTTTTAAAATGTGGTTGTGTTAGATTTTCTAATGCATATATTTTTGTTCTGTGTTTCTGTAAAATCTTTTTAATAGTTTTTCAGTCAGATTATGAGTTCTGGCTGGCCTATATTTTGTCCTGTTTTAAAAATTATAACCTGTTTCAAATGCATAGCTGAAGCTTTTCTTATTTATTTTCCTGTGCTTTTATTTTATTTTATTTTTTTCCATGCAAACTCCTACCTTTATGTACCAGAGAAGGGTAAATGGCTCCTGTTATTGTGAGCTTAGGACTTGAGGAGAACCTGCACTGTCGGTGCATGTCAGTGTTAAAATACAAAAGTCAGCGCAGCTGATTTTCTTAACGGAAAACCCTTCAATTGTAATGTTACAGCTATAAAATTCTGCACATGCTTTATCATGACAGATGACTGTTTCATGCAGCCATTCAAATAGTACATTGGTTCTGGCATACAAAGATCTGTTACAGTAACTGCCTCTTCAGTCTCTGGGTGTGTGAGGTTTAATGTCTCTGACAGTGAAATTGGATGGAAAAAGAAAACATTTTGATGGAATATGGAGGATGACTTTCCATATGCGTAAAGAAACAGTCTCCAGACTGTACCTTTGCCATGCTGAGTTGTTCTCCTGCACTGCTGCTTCACTGTCTCTCTCTCTCTCTCTCTCTCTCTCTCTCTCTAGATATATATATTAATGTTCATTCTTTTAATGGGGTTACTTGCTTGAGCTGTCATTTCTGCATCATTTCTTCCAAGTTCGTTCTTGTCTCTCCTGTATCTTGACACCCCTCAGTCACCATCAGCTCTTGCCCACAAAGGTGTCACTGTGCTTTCCTGTATGGTCTATTCTCCTGGTTCTAACAGCTTTCAGTCGCTTTTTCTCTCCTTTTGCTTCTCCTACATTTGATTAACTTTCTTGCAGCCTGAACTCTTATGCTTCTCTTGTCTCAAGGTTAACACTGCCATTAACTTCTGGCTTGCCTCCCCCTTTATTCTTCCTCTGCGTGTGTCTCTTCTCTGATACTGACTTGCCCTGCAGAGAACTTCTGGTAGAAAGACAGTGCTCAGGGTGATTTCTTTAATAGGGAACTCCTCCTCTCCCCCCATCAATTCTGTCTTTTTTTTCTAATGAAATAATTCCTCCAGATGGTCCAGCTGTGGGATTTCGGCTTCTGGACGTTCTGTTCCCCCCTAGAGCCTGCCAGCTCTAACAAATCTTTAGCTCCCTTCTGCATTTTGCTTGAACTTCCTCTTGTCTCTGTTTTCTATGCATAGGATTTTGCTGCTATCTTTTAGAAGAAAACTGATAAAATAACATTTTTCTTCTTCTATTCACAATCCTTTTTCCCTCCCCCTTTGCTCAGGTGAGTTACTGTTTGTTTATACCTCTGCCTTCCCAGTGATCCCATCCCCCAATGATACCCATTATGTCATCCTTTCCTCACTTCTCTTTTGGATCCTTTCTGAAGTCCATCTTTTTTTCTTTGTACTTAAGTAAAAAGAAAAAACTAAAAGCTCCTTGAGAGCTCTTTAGTAGTGGTGCTCTTACAAATGTTCATTACTGTTCAGAATCACAGTATTTATGGACTGAAAATCATGGCAAGCGTGTGAAAGGATCCAGACCTGACACAGCAACCGTAATTCTGGTGCTTGTTTATGGATGTTTGTAAGGATTTATTTTGATAGCTTTTGAATGAAAATGTTGAGACCAAGCAGTATCTAGTGACTTCTATAAAAATGTACTACACAATTAAAATTTAAGTAAAAGCTAGTGGTTATTTTTATATTAATTGAAGGTAGAATGGAAAAACTTGTATTTTTTTAAGAGTTTGCAAGAACAAGAATTTTGAATCTCAGAGTACAGAATTTTCTGAATGTGTGAATTTATACTAATCCAATTATCTGTTTTCACCCATATTCCTGGGAATTATGAACTGTACCATTCTCTTTTTGTTGTTTTTTTGTTGCTATTGTTTTGGAGGGGGAGATAAGTGAGGAGGGAGCGGTGGTTGATTTGAACTGCAGCTTTGCTGTCAATTTTGTAGAGAAAGTGAAAAAAGCATTTACTTCTATGCATGTTCTTTTTAGTTAATGGCAAAATATGAAAAAGTATTTCAGCAAGACATAATGCTTGAAGATGCTTGGTTCTTTTCTTTAAAAAGGAGCTTTTCAAATTTTAAGTATTTTTTTTCCTGTTAAGCATTTCAAAAGACAGACACTATATTTCATCTTCAGCCAACAATTATGTCTTTTAGGATGTTGAATAAGTCTGACTTGGTAACCCTGCTTCAGAAGTGCGTGGAGATTTTTGTGTCATCTTCTGGAAAAGACTTTGATAAGGTGGTAGAGAAGTTGAATGACTTCTTGGCCCAGTTTCAGAAACTAGAAGGTAAGTGTGTGTCATCATACATTCCATTATAAAACAGCTTTAAAATAATCTTCATCTGGCCAATGAATATCACTTTTACCCTGTCAAAAAAATCGGAATTGCCCCTTAGATATTTCACGATAGCTTTTTAAGTACATTTACAAAACTAGGAAATGCTTGTATTATATTGATATGGTTTGATATGGTAAATAGCTTTTTTCTAGCACAGAAAACTAGCATAAGACAAGAAATTGGATAAATGTTACTAATTCTGTCATACATTATTTTTGAGCATTTTACTAGATGCTGCAGTCATTAAAAAATATCTAATAAATAAAAACAGATCTTGAAATATTAATAGTAGCAGACTTTGATATTGAATCAGTTGTTACCGCTCTGCTGGCATGCTGAGACTTGATAAGGCGCTAGAGGGGATGAATTGGAACGTTGAAGAAAGTAGGTGAACAGCAGCCTGCCTCTTTCAGTGGCTGGTTTATGGAAACTGCCATATTTCTTTTGAAAGTGACTCCTTGATTAAGAAGTGCTGCCCCACCTTCCTATTTTGAAAATAAAGTGGCTATCAGCTGATCTGATTTATGAGTGTTAAATTAAGTTCCTTGTTGGCTGGGGTTGCTAGCCTATATTTAGACAAGTAGGCAATAAGTCACCAAATGCAGTCTGCTATTAAATATAGTCATGTAGGACTCTGGGGAAATTGAAGCTTATTTAGAAGAATTCATAAAAACTCCAAATCACTACATAACTTCAGTAACAGAAGAAAGCGAGAAGAGTTTTATCCTGCCTAACAGCTATAGAATAAATGATAGTGTTACTTATCTGTAGCTGTAAACGGATATAGTGATATCACCAGCACAGTACGGGAACGTGGAGATTGCTTTGAAAAGGCTACACATGTCAGCAAAGATGCCAGTTCTGAAGGACCTGAACTATAATGGAAACCCTTTCTTTTTTCTTTTTTTTTTTTTTAAATTAGTGATATGCAGAACTACAAAATAAAAAACAGCCGCTATTTATTTAAAGTTAGGATTTTTAGGATGTTTGTTAAAGCAGAGAAGGCCAAATGAGTTCATGAATGATTTCACTCTGCTTTCAGAGGGACTTGAGAGCGTAATGAAAAAGTACAGATAAATTTTAAATGAATACATGACTGAGTCAAGTGACTTCTTCCTGTATGCTCCTGTTGTGTTGACCTTTAGTAAAAGTTTTTGGAAGTCTGTGGAAAAAAAAAATGTCATTTATCAAAATTTCCTTCAGAATTCCTTAGTGTAAAGGGATAGCCCTGAATCTACTTTTTAAACTTAAAAAAAAAAAAAAGAAAAAAAGCTTTTCCAAGACTGCCTAGTGATTTAAAGAAATCAAAACATAGAGCTTGGGGGAGCAAAATCTACTTAATAGACTTGTGTTGAATCTATTGTGAGCCAAAGGATTTGATTAAAAACATTGCAAATTACATAGATGAGTGTAATATTGGAGAGAGGAAAATTCTCTCTTTGGAAAACTTTAATGTGGATAATGTTATAATATCTTTAGTTATTAAATCTTCATTATTCATTCATACTGAGATCTTTGAATCCATGTTTCAGTTCAGCGTTGGAAATGTTCTGACAGCATCAGGTTCTTTTTTTCTTTCACAGCAGTGAATGTGATGGTAAAAAGGCTGTTATTAATAAAGATTTTTGCTATGGGGGGTGTGTGTGTACATGCATGCTGTTGACAACATCGGGTATTTGATAATTGTGAACGGGAGGAAAAAAAGATGATATTTTGTCAATTTAAGTATGAGTTTTGGTTTAGCACTGTCTATGAGCTTTAAGGGTGTAGTTACTTCATATTGTGGACTAGAACATGATATTTTCTTATTTTTCAATAACGTCTGAAGTTTTTCTGCCTTTTTTTTTTCCTCTAGATTTGGGAGTTTGGGTATTACTAAAACAAATCAAGACTGGTCATAATAAAATAAGGATTGTGCTACACTGCAGCTAGGCAACAGCTTACAGTCCTATGTGATACATTGATATATTTTGAAATATCAATTATAGAATAGAAAGGGATCATTTTGTTGCCATTTTCTGCTAGATCTTTGCTGTTCACACTGAAATTGCAAGGATGATTTTCAGTGGTGAAGACACCTGTACACAGAGCACTAGACTGAAAATACCAGCTCACCTTGTACAGGTTAACAAGCAGCTTTCAAGTATTGGGATTGTTTCTGCTGCTTAGAGCTTGACCTGTAGTCTGTAGGTGGACTCTCCATCTTACTGTTATCCTCAAAAGTGAGGCAAGAAATCTAGTTACTTCATCTGCTGATTATGATTAGGAAATGGTCTTTGTCACTCAGCTTAGCTTTGATTGTTTTTTTTGTTTGTTTTCTTGGTTTTTATATATATTTTTTTCATTTAAAAAACACTTAAGAATTGGTGTGGTAATTGACCACCAAACTCTATTACTAATCTGGAAATATTCAAATGGTGAGAATGGGACCCAGGCTGACATAAGTAGAACTTGAGTGATGTACAGAGCTATTACTGGATCTCTGCTCATGTGTGAACTGCTTCAGTTAATTACTGTATTTATTTCAAAGCTGCTCTTGGTTTGTTTGTTTGGGGGGGAGGGGGGGTATTTGTTTTTAATAATCTGTTATCTGCTTAATAGCAGCCAGTGCTTGAATATTCATCCTACACGAATAAGTAACTGAACGGTTCTCCATTTGCTTGGGTTAATTGGCTTATATAACTATTCAGGAAAGATTTATTCCTCATATCAAGCATAAATTTTATTTTAATAGCAGAAGCTTGCCAAGAACAAGGGGAATGCATATCGTCACAAAAGGAGCTCCAGAAGAAGACAGACCTGTATCACCTGCAGAAGGTGAGGCTTGGGTAGGGTCCACAGCTGTCCCTGCTGGACTTCTGAGTAAAGGATGTCTATAAGCAACTCATCCTTAAAATGACTGAACATATGCCCGGTATGTACATCAGGCCCACTTGATGCATAGAAAATGATAGAAAATAATTGCAATGAAATACGATTTCAGAATGCAAATTAGGAGTTGTTTTTTTTCTTGGGTAATTTGGAAATTACATATCCTGCCTAACTCTTATTTCTTCAAGCCTGAGGTTTGAAGAATTTCACTAACTACCAGCTTGAAGACTGGATACACTGGCCTAAATAGCAATAACTACCCAATCACAGCTTTGAACATCATCAGGGAAGATAGGCCAGCAAAAGCAATTACTCAAATATAGCTTGTGTTTTGCAAAGAATAACTACCTCCCATGTAGCTTTATGCATCACTTTCTTTTTTTTTCCAAGACCTTGCTGGAGTTGAAGGAATCAAGGAGATCTAAGAAACTGACAAAGTTTGAAATGCTTCGTTTTGAAGTGGTTGACTTTATAGACAGTCTTGTAAGGTGAGTGCTCCTGTTTTATATTCCTCCCTTAGTCTGATAGTGCTCCGTAAGCAGCAACAGAAAGTTTGTGAATGAGTTAACACGGGGAAGAAATCTCATCAAAATTTTCAGTCCTTTGAGTATGAAGCACACTTTTCTCCTCCCTATGCCTTCTTAGGCGAGATCTCTAAAAATAATAATTTCTCTTTCATAGATTAATACAGGCAACTGGCACATAAATTGACCTATTTATTTTGGCTACAGAATAAAGTTTGAGGGAGGATTGAGTGTGTGTGGTGAAGCAAAGTCAGAGTTTTTACCCTAATCTTTGCTGATCTGTTCTGCTTATGAAACTGTATAGATGTCAAGTGTGATAACCATTTTGGGAACTGTTTGAGCAAGCAAGGCAGAGCAGAATAGGATTTTTGAAGCAGCTCTGCCAAAGACAATCTGGAAGACTTTGGCGGGGGAAGAGGGGAGATGAAGGCACTTCTTAACTGTATGGCCTTGGGGAGGCCTTGAATGTGGAACAGAATGGGAGGCTAGAGGCAGAAAATAAGACAGAACCATGACTGTGCCAAGAAAAAGCTTCAGATATGAAGACGAAGATGAGCAGAGACTCTTCAGAAGACTTCGAGAAGGATCAGGAGAGTACTGCTGTTTTCCTTGAGTAAAGCTTGTGTCTTCTCTCCCCTTGCTCTCTCCCATGCCTCCTGTTGCTTTTTCAGAAATTACCTTGTCCCTGCAGTCCACAAGACTCTGCATGAGATAATGTATTTCAACACGGCCAGTGCTCTCCGGGAGCACCTCAACGCTGCCCCGCGGATTGCCCTTCACACAGCTTTGAATAACCCCTACTGCTACTTGAAGGTGAGGAACAAGCGAGTTGCTCTTGGCCCTGGGGCAGTGCCTGAGGGCTGCACAGGAGCATGATGTGCCTGTCTCGGTTTTGCTGTTTCATGACGCTTGGCACGCGGTCAGCTGTTGTGCAGGGAACCACCAAGTTGCTGTTGATAAGCAACTAGGGACTGCAAAGAGCTAGTCTGGCTGAAAGGAAGCTGCTGATTATGGAAAGAGTTTTGGATGGGAAAGCTGTTTTCCGGAGCTTGTGCTAGCTGGGATCTAGCTAGGAGAGCCCTTCCTGTATACACAGCAGAAAAGCTTTTGTGCCTTCCATTATGACTGGGATCACCAGGGAAAACAAGAAGTGTGTCTGTGGGGACTCTTTCCAGGGACTTCACCTGTACAGGACTGGTGTCTAGTCCTTGCTGTGTGGAGTTGCTGTATGGTGCACGCTCTGTTCAGGCAGAGTGGGGAACTTGCAGGAGACTACATACAAGCCTGTTTATTAAATGAGGGTGTGTTTTGTTGCAGGAGTGTGTGTGGGGAAAACATTTGTTTTAATATCTGTATTGAGCTCCTATATTCTCTTAAGTCGATTTTCCTTTGTCATCCTGCACTTTGTTCTCTGACTTCTTTTAACGTGGCTTGGATGCTACCTGAGGAGGGGTGGAGGTTTTGGCGTGGTCTCTGGCAGCAGCAGTACTGGCCGAGTACTCTGCAAGCATTTCAGTCCGCAGGGGCCCAAGAAGTATTTTTCTGCGCAGTGTGCGTGACTTCTGCATGGCTCGTGCTTCCCTGGGTCAGGACCAGAGCAAAGTTCTCCAGGGTGTTCCTAGCAGAAGGCTGGCTGGGGCAGAAGAGGATCTGCCTTGATGAAGTACCAGCAAATGACTAACGACGCGATTCACTGCTCAGGGGAAACGGCTCCAGCTCTTTACTTGGCAGCCCGTGAACAGGGGTGATGCTGGAGGGAAATGTGCACGCGCAAAAAAGGCCGGTCTGTGTTTGTGGACTGTGCAAGTGGCGCCCTCGCGCAGGGAGGGTCCTCAGCTCGAGCGAGGCGCCCTGCTCCCGGAGCAGAGTCCCGCAGCCGCCTCGCTGCGTGGCGGCTGTTGCCCCCCGAGCCCTTCCAGGAGGAGGCGGCCACGCTGCCGGCCGTTCTCCCGCAGCTCCGGTAGCTGGCAGGGTTAGGGAGCAGCACGGCGCGGAGCCCCGGGCGCCTCGCACAGCGCGGCGCGGAGCCCCGGGCGCCTCGCACAGCACAGCGCGGAGCCCCGGGCGCCTCGCACAGCACGCCGCCTCAGGAAGGGGAAAGGCCCTATGCCGCGCTCTGCCTTCCCTCCGTGTCCTGCTGGAGCCTCTCGTAAGCCAGTGCAGCTCGTTAATCGACAGGTTATCAAACGGTAGGTTTTATTGCATTGTTGTTGTTGTCGTCATTTTTGAAGCCTTATATTGGGCAGAGAATAATTTGTAAAAATAAATCTGTGAGGAGAGAAGCAGTTACCCTTCTTAGCGCATGTTGCATATCTCTCACTTCCTCTTCCCTTTAGTAGGGGGAGGGAGACAACAGACTCTTCTGTCTGCTCTGTACTAAATGCAGAGACAGCATCACGATCCGTTACTTTTCTTGAAACTGTGGAATAGAATATTTCTGATACATAAATAGGACTAGCAAGAGAAATGGGAAAAGCCTAGGCAGAAAAGCTCTACCACTACTGTAGAGAATGCTGAAAACGTAGAATAGAAAAAAAATGCAGGTTAAGAAGCTTAAATAGTACAAAGAAAACCAGGAGTGAAGTAGCTTTTTTTTCCCCTCTTGATTTTTTCTGGTGATTGTCGTGGTTTTTTTTTCTTGGCACCATCAACTTGTCATTAAACGTGCAAACAGTAACTGTTTGGTTACAAAACTAGCTGTGAATTTCCTGAAGTGATGTGCTGTCTAGCCCTAGAGATTGTTCAAGATGAAAAACTGCTCAAACCTGCTGCCTCTGTGTTCTCTTTCCCCTCAGAATGAAGCTTTGAGGAGTGATGGAGGATCCATTTCCAATAAAGCCCCCGACGTCTGCATCGCGTACAAGCTGCACTTGGAGTGTGGCAGGTTGATCAATCTCGTCGACTGGCTAGAGGTACGTGGCGACGCGCAGCGCGGCTCGGCTGCTGCCGGGACGTCACCCTTGGCTCTTTGCTGCCACTCTGCTCCTCTCCGACCCCCTGAGGACAGGCAGCTGAGGTCGCGGCCTCCCGCGCGCGCAACACACGCGGTGCCTCCCCATCACCAGCCTGTCGAGTCTCCCATGGCCACTGTGAATTGCTTATTACTGGCGTTGTTACTCTGCAGTGAGAATCTGTGCTCTGCCTTTTATCTTGAGTTCAGCGCAGACCAGATTTTATGCTGCACAAAGCAACCCCTTTCCCCGTTACTTTAACTCTTGTGTGACGCTTCAGTGGAAAGAAGCAAGTGCTGTTGCTGCAGCGTGGGGGCTCCTGGGCAGAATGTGGCTGCTAGGGAAGAGTGAGGTCTTCTGGCCCGGCATCCTGTCTCTCACTGCAACCAAAACCAGAGTATAAGAACAGGATGTGCGCATACGTGATACCCTCTGCAAGTGCTGTTCAGCCACCCGGCCGTGTGTTAGCTCTGAAAATTACTAAACTGGAGTAGTCTCTCTGCACTTCGCAGGCCCAACTGGATTGCATGAGCAATGTAACTTCTTAGCAACGCCAGCAGCCTGTGGGAAGGAATTCTGTAGCTTAACTACATGCAGAGCAGAGGGCGCTCTCCTTTCTCCTTTTCCTTGTTCTAAAGCTGCTTCATTGCTGCCTTCTTTGTGTCTTGTAAAAGAAAGCGTAGAGAAGATCCCACTCCAGCCTCCTTATGTCACTAGCACTTTTATAGGCCTCTTCACAGACCACTCACCATGTTCATTTCCCAGACTAAACACTCTGACTTTGCAGATGTTTTTCAGCCCTGTACTCCTGAGAACTGGTCAGGGAACAGAACAGTACCGGCATGTAAAATGCAGATACACAAAAGTGGTCACTCCGCGAGCCCGTCCCCTGCGACCGCCTGCCCTGGCCATGCCCAGCCTTGCCTGCTCTTCTGCCTGCTGTTGAGCTGAGGCTCTCGCAGAGTGACCGTCACCCGAGCGTCTCACTCCTCCCAAGTGTTGAGCTCGGGGCTCAGCATTTTCCATGCAGCTCTATGTATAAACTGCATTAAGCCTCTTCTGCTTTTCCCTTTCTAGGCCTTCTCAACTGTGGTGACGGCAGTGGAGGGACCAAATGGAGATGCAGCTGTCTCGGACCAAGTGGATGACATTATCCAGTATCCTTTCTTTTTCTTCCTCTCTTAAATGTATTTATTTCATTCAAATGCTGACAGGATTGGTGAACCAGCATTTTCAAAATGCTTCTTCCTGTGCATTGAAAACTAACTCCAGCAGTAATGGTGTTGCTGCCACAGAGAGGAGCTGAATACTTGTAGAAAAGGAGGTTTAACTGCAGGAAGACTATTTAGTATAGTGTTTACATAGTATATGGCTAAAGCTATTTTTCCTTTGGTAGAAGGCCTTTCATGTTTTGCAAGTTCCACTGGTAGTTAACACAAAACTAAATTCTCTTTCACAGACAGATACGCAGCTGCGTGTCAGGAATGCAGTGAGCGGTAGTGAATAAACAGAACATGGCAGGGTTTGTGAAACCTCCAAAAAATCTGTGTAATTCCCTCCTTGTGTTCAGGTAGCAGAAAGAAAAATACTGATCAGCTTGAATATTAGTATTTCTGTAGGCTGCAGGCCCTGCTCTACCATTGCTTCTAATGTCTTACGTGCAGCCAGTCCTAACCATGACTTAAAACTCTTCCCTCCTCAACAGAATGGTGTTACCCATTCCCATGATAGAACGCAGGCGCAGTTTCCTTTACTGAAGCCCCCAGCGCGCGTTTCATTCGAGCCGTTTCAGAACTGGAGCTCCTGGGCTTCATCAAGCCCAGCAAACAGAAAACGGATCACGTGGCGCGGCTGACCTGGGGAGGCTGTTAGGTGGCCAAGCCAAGGAAGGAGCCCACAGAGATGTTTTGTGTGCTGCAAAATTTCAGTAAATGGGTTCTTTATAAGATGGTGCAATGGCTTTGTTCTTACTACATTAACTTCTGGTAACTCTGATTTTGACTCAGTATGCAAAGATGGCTGAATGTTGTAAGATGAAAGATTTTGATTGCCTTGATGAACTGTTAACAAAATGCTTTTTTTTTTTTTTTCCTTTTTGATAAAACAGCCTTCATACATGATGTACTGCTGTTTTTAATACCCATGTTTCAAATACTGCTTGCTCTACCAGTTTTAATCTTCTTTGATGTGTGATAGCTAAGACTATATCACTATCATTCAGGCTACCAAGCCAAAATGAGAACACTGGATATGTAAGATAGAGAAATGATGAAGCAACACTGTTAATTTGTGCATAATCTGATGGGATCTGAGTCATCATTACAAAGCACCTTCCAGATCTTTGAATACTTAAAAATAAATCCCCACCTGTGCTTAAAAAAGATGGTTAGTGGCCATGCTGAGCAGCAGGAGCACATTTTTCCAAGCGACTAGTGTTTTATATGCAGACCAGCCTGCAGACCTCTGCAAGGCTTGTTCCTAAGGAAAAAGGAACAACCGTTTTGGAGATACCGACTCATGCCCTTTGCTTCTGCTCTTACCAAAGGGTTTAATCTGTTCCCTTCTGTTCCCTTTTTAGAGGGAGCTAGTTCATGCCAGCCAAACTTGCTGCCAGGGGAATTTATGTCGGCACAGGCTAAATGAGAACATGGCACTTGAGCACTGGAAGAAGGTAAAAAAGCTGCATCGGAGGGTTGGACTAGTGCTTTTCCCCTTCAGGATGGGTGATGCACAACAGGACAAGGGAAACAGTTATGTGGAACAGGGTAACTGGCGGCTGGCAGTGTTAAATTGCTGCTTTTCTGACAGCTCTTAAGTGCAAAAAAAAAAATGCTTTGCTGGACAGTCTTCTAGGCCCAGGAGCTGCTGCTGTCTGCCCAGCGTAGCACAAGCCCCATGTGCGCAGGGCTG
Source organism: Nothocercus julius (assembly GCA_013398735.1). Taxonomy (NCBI): domain Eukaryota; kingdom Metazoa; phylum Chordata; class Aves; order Tinamiformes; family Tinamidae; genus Nothocercus; species Nothocercus julius. The sequence goes on from VZSV01000006.1 coordinate 4,140,935, forward strand.
CTGGGGAAGGAACCCCCCGCCTGAGCCCAGGACGCAGGACAGGGCCGAGCTGGAGCTCGTCTTTTAACCAGCCCTTTCCAAGCTTCACTGCAGTATTTACAGAGCAAACGTATTTATGTTGGTGGCCTAATGTCCATGTTTCCCAAGCCTGGGAAAAGCTGCATTCCCTCCAGAACCCCATGTATCCTGCCATGCTTTGATAAACTGCCTTGAGGGCTGTGAGATGCGTTGCAGCTGTACGGGCGAGTGGGGATTTAACTCAGTCTTATCACTTAGCCTGAGGAAAGCACAAACACTAAGTCTAAACTTCTAACTGCAACCCTTTGCTGAGATGGACAAACAGCTGTTTCCTCTGGAAGACTGTTCACCTCCTCCCCCAAACCCCAGCCAGCCTCAGCTGAGTAGAAGAATGAGAGAGGAGCTGGTTTCAGTGTGTTGTAGTCAGGTGGCACTAGATGTCAGCTGCTCCCTTGCACTGACACAGCTGTCCTCAACTTCAGCCTTCCTCCATAGAAAACACAAAAAAAGGCACTGTAGAAAACTACAGCCCGGAGCTCCAAAGGGTGAATCACTTCCAAAGCAAACGGCTGTAATGGGACATAGGCCTAAGTCCCACTACAACAAGCCTAGAGCAGAACCTAAAGCCTAGAGCAGAAACTAACAGTACTTGGAGGAGCAGATCCAAGAAAGGCAAGGGGTTTCGAGAGATACCATCACGTATGATAAGGGCTTTGGTCATATTTTGTGAGAGCCCTAGTTGCAGAAGAGGTACTGGATGGCAAAGACATACTAACATCTGCTGAGCTTAAGGGACCCTGGTCCAAGTATTGTAAAACAAATTAAGCAGCGGAGGAAGATGAGAAGTTTATTGGCCTTGGTTTGTTGAGTGCCTTAACATATGCACCGCAAATAGTAATGACAGGAACTCACACAGGAGCAGAGAAACATTTTGAGCATCCCAGGGAGACAGTTAATCAAAAACTCTTTAATTCTTCTCTTCTGGGCACCAAGACAAGGGACTAAAAATCTCCAGGGACCGAGGCAGAGCCCTAACTAGGATACCTCTCTTATAGCTGCTCCTTGGAACTCTTGCACTAAATTAAATAGAAAAATGAGAAATTTCAGTATAGCTTCACAACCTCCCTTTTCTGAACCTGACCTATTTATGGTGTAAATACAGCTGAAAAATCAAAGGAGGAGCAAACCAGCCCCCTACCTTGCTCTTCACCAAGGGCACAGGCAGCCAAGGCCTCCACATACCTGTCCCCTCAGCCCTGCCTGCACCCTGCAGACGAAAAATGAGCTAGTTTTCCAACTCTTTTAGACCTTTTATGGGTAAAATATTTGGAAATATGAGCAAGCCTCAACAGCACACGCCTTTTAAGCTATTAAAATGGGCAGAGAGCATTCAAAATGAGTAAAACAAACAGCTGTTAGCTTCCTCCCCCTCCCTCATTTAATCAATAGCGTGAACTTTGAAGCTTAACATCACTTATACTTACTCTGTGATATATGGTTTCTTAGCGTCAAACCCTTAGTTCAGAACTTGGCACCTCATAAACTATATCATATAATAAAAGCAACATACTAGTGTAAGATGTTAAGATGCCCATGTAATTTGTTTTTCCTGAGCAAGGCGGGTAGGAGGGTGGAACAGTTAAAAAAATAGCAACAGAACTGCTTATAAATCTCAAATCTAATTTGCTTTCAGTTTAGAGACTGGAATTGGCTCAGTCCCAACTCCCCTGTCTCCAGTGTTCATGAGATGTGAACATGACAAAAAAGCTCCCCCAAATGCCTGGAAGTGTGGAAAGCTTCACCTCTGAATAACTAGGCTTTTCAAGACCCCCATAGTCCAAGCAAAACTACTGATAAAAACTGCACCTTAAAATAAGTTAGCTATTAAGTACACTGATTTTATGTATTACTGGTATTTTGCTACTCTGACACCTCTTCACACTACTGGTTTCAGATACAAGATAAATATGAAAAAAAAAGGAGGGGGGAGGGAAGCTAGGGCAGCAGTGAAATCCAAGAACAAAACAGCTGCCTGTTCTGGAGCCAGAGATTCTTCCTCACAATTTTCATCTCAGAATTTCCAAAGTGGTAAAAAATCTTTAATTGCTTCCAATACAAAGGTCCTCGCGCTAGGTCAGAACAGAAGCCCAAACCCCAAGCGCATTCCCAGCCTGATTTTCCTTGCTCCCTGCTGTGGCTCGTGCAGCCAATCCCTTGCACTTGGCCCTCTGCAGATGGAGGGAGCTGCCACAGAACCCGGCTCCTCAGTGGCACCTGCTAACGGGGCTGCTGCTTCCCAGAGAGCTGCCCAAGGCTGGGCGCAAACACAGGGCACGCACAAGCACTCGCAACTTCCCTCTGCAACCCTGACAAATGCTGAGTGTTGGTTACACCCCTCCATACCTACCAGCGTGCACAGGGCCTGTCAGTGTGCATATGCTAGGCTGCTTTTGAAGTTCACAGTTAATGGATCGGCTGGAAAAAAACAATTACATATTGACAGCTCAAAACTGGGTTAACCAAGATTTTAATTGCCACTTAATGGCATAAAATCAACTGTCCTTGACTCACTTTGCTTTTGGGCTAACTTCAGCTCCATGTAAATGGGAACAACATTCTCAGTGTGGCCACCAGAAAGTGCAGTGCAGAAGAAGTTATTTAGCAAATCTTAGCCATTTCTACTTCACTCAACCTCCTCTGGAAAACCTTTGAAAAATGCTCTCCAAAACATTTTTCATATCCATCCTTCAAGGAATCCAAACTCCACATAGTATTTCTGAGCAATACCCATGCAGCCAACATTCTTCCTCTTAAGGAAAGAGTCAGCTATAGGGACGAGCCTTTCACATAGAAGTCATCATGTCAGAAATTCACTCCAGAAGCACTCAGATTACGGAAAGACACCACTTGGAAGCTGAAGACAGAACAAGCAGCAGTTAAAAAAATCCCCTGATGAATGAATGCAACCTCATTTTCACTGCAGGCACCAATCACACATGCCATAGCTATGACACATAGGCACCCATGGGAGCTTTATATTTAACCTGGCAGGAAACTGATTTTTAAGCATTAATTTGGAGCAGTGCAGGAGTGACTGGGTGCTAACATGACATCACTTTTTATTTATAGCAGCTCTTAATGTCCCAAAGGATAAGATCAGCTAAGGTGCAGAGACAATCAGACTGGTTGGCATCTTCCGCTCTGAGATTATGTTTGAGGCACACGTATTTTTATCAAGTTAGAACAATGATCTGGAACCCACCACAGGAGATGCAGAGGATGATGGAATTTGAATAGTGGTCACCTGGATCAACTGTGTTCTGCTTTCCTGTGCTGGCAAATTAACAGGAGCGAAGCCCTGACGTGGGGTAAAAGGAAAGAGCTCACGTTTATGTCTCGTCTTTATCTTCAGCAAGACTTACAATGATGATCTAGCAGAGATTTTCCATTTCAAAAATTCTGATAATACAGCAGAAATAATCCCCCTGTTGAGGGAAGGCAGGTTTCAGGGCAACAGAGAGCCTATTTGGATACAGTGCCTACGTGCTTAATTCTCAACCTGTATCTCACTGCTTTGCAAATAAAAGTTCACCGAAAGCTAAACGCACAGCTTCTGACACAACAGTCATTACCAGTTGAGGTTTCAATTACACCCCAGGTAAAAACTTTCCTCCATGTAGCTGAAAGGGTACAGACCTACATGATACAAGGCTCCTGCATAACCAGGAGCTGACAGTCAACAAGTTAAATTAAGGAAGGAGCACAGTTTAATCAAGAGATTGCTTGTTCCAAGCCCCAAAATCAGATAATCCAAGTCATCTGAAAACCAGTCATTCTACCTATAGCACACGGATCTGGAGTTGCCACCCAGTAAGTTGTCAGTAAGTCTGAGGTATTCAGAATTACAGAGCCATCCTTGGCCACCCCGACAGAGCTGAAGAGCTGCGCACACCTGCCGCAGCCTCGTGCAAAACACAAGCAGCCTCGTCCACCTGTAGCTCTGCCCAAGGCCACGGAGCTCCCGCTCGCGCTGCAAGCGCCTGCCCTCTCACACGCAGGTCCCTTAACAGGACACTTCAGTCTGAAGGGAGAATAGCACGGCTGTTTTATGAGTCAGCTGCAATATGTTAAATCAGAAGTTTCTTGTCCGTTATGTAACAAAAATTCTTCCACAGCAGGAACCAGTACATATAAATCTCAAAGATTTCCCATCCTCTGTAGAGTTAGACAAGATTTCCATCCACCTCCCTTTGCTAATCTAAAACTCTGGCCCACCCCACACTTGCTAGCAAATAAAGTTTTCATTTAAACACTCAGATTTAAGTTTATTCATACACAGCAAAGTTCCACCTGCATATTAAAAACAAACAGATTAGAAGTAAATGTTTTATTCTTCCAACTAAATTCCAGTACTACAAGGGCAGTAAAACAATGATACACTGAAAAATTGCAGCAATAAACATTTGTTAAAGACTGATAGAATAAATAAAAACTACAAAAATGAGAAATCATATAAACCCATTCTTAACCCCCAAAAAAGTCATGGAATACAGAAATGCCCTCCTTCACTATTTCACAGGCAGTACTGTGGGCTATTTGCTTAAAATTGTCCTGGGATTACATTCTAATTCAACTGTGATTACAGCCTTGTTGTAGTGCACAGTTATGAAAACCACACTAACTTCAGTCAGAAGTGTCATTCTACGTTTTTATTTACACAACCAGTGAAGGGCAACTTCTAGAACACCAGCTTTAATCCTTTACTTTTTCAAACTTATTAACATAAGAAGCCAAATTGTAATGATACAGCAAATGAGGCCACTGGTATTATTACAGGTAGCAAAGGTCCACATCCAGGTGGTACTGACATCAGGGAGCACTCCAAAACCAGTTGCTGCATAAGAGTGGTTGCCACTGACAAAAGCTTGAAATAACCTGTGTTCACAGGGGGAGAAATATGGCATTGCTGCAAGTCTTTACTGGGACAGCTTGCAACAATAAAAGAGGGTGGATAGGGCAGCCCACATATGCAGAAAACGTGATTCATGAAACATCTGAAAACAGAAAAAAAAAACACGTTAGTGAGGGAATCAGTAAAAGCCAGGTCTACACCAAATCTTCTAAAACAACGTTAAAAACTGCTTCAAAAACAAAACCCAACATTTTATGGGCAATGGGTCTAGAAATATTTAAGCCGGGACTGCATTTTAATCTAACATCACTGTCCTTTCAACCTAAGCTTTCTAAATTGTCAATTTAAAAGTATTTTAGCTTGGGGCCTAGCCGAAGCTGAACAACAGATGAGCCATTTAAATGATCGATCCCTCAGTGGCTTTATGCCGCTACAGGAAGCGGAGCGCTACTCACAACTGGCAGGCTGTTCTCCATATCGTCGCATGATCTGATCATGCGTGAACTTCACAAACGCGTCGTATTGTTCTGCAGGGAGGAAGCAGGACAGGGATCAGTCTATTAGGCTGGAAAACATTCAACACTACTTTTTATACCATGTAAGTCTTATCAGTTAAGCGCACACACACACACACACACACACACACAGACCGTATTTTAAGGAGACTATTTTAAGGAGGCAGTTCAGAACTGCCATTTCTTTACATGCATAAGAACACTGCAGCACATGGCCCCTTAATTAAAAGATTTTCCCTTAGAAATGCCTGTAAGAAAAACCATCCTCAAAGATAAAATGCTGCACCTGGATGCACAGCTCTCAATATGCCTGGCATCTACTGAGCTTCAGACACTGTGCTCTGAAGTGATCAAGGGCGCCCACTTTACAGACATGTTACAGGCGCAGGACAGATAAGCAGACATGACATTAAGGACAGCACTATTTGGGGTGGAAATAAAATTCTCCCTGTTCTAGTAGCTACCAAATATAAGAAAATTAATTGAGATGGCAACACAGAAGTACAGGAGAGGGATATGCCACAGAGTGAGAGATTCTTTGGCTGACTGCCAGAAATCAAAGCAAAAGAGCCCAAAAGAAAGGCTAAATGACTAATACTCGACTAATTTCAATCACAAAAGTAGCCACAGTGGGAGAGACATAATTGACTCTGGACTTCATGAAAACAGCTGTTGTGTAGTCTGAAATGAAATTTAGACATGAAAACTATTCATTTGTCTTTGAACTAAAAGCTATTATTTCCCACAAGGATTATTATTCCTGTACAACACATACCTACAAAAAGAACGCTCACAATGTTTTACTTAGCTTTAATACTGCACTCATTGGCAGGATATCACCCCTCAGAATTAGGAAACTGAACAAGGAGAGTGATATCTACCAGATGGAGCTCCTCTCCATTCCCTTCCTCCCTTCTGGGAAAACACTCATGCAGCAAAACAGGGTGGTCTGCGAAAAGGGCAAGGTCAAAGCAGGCCACCTTCGACCCAGAAGGCAGTCAGGGTGGCAGTGCTTCCCAGGCCCATACAAGTGCCCAGTCTCCTGCAGGGACAGTGCATCAGTGACCAGCAAACAGCACAGCAGCCCAGACTTGGACCCAGCCTCGTGAGCCGGGGACATCCCCGGCACTGAGCAGCCCCCCGGCCCACGGACACAACCTGCTGCAGGGCAGCTGACACTGATGGCTCTTCTGCAGCCATGAGGCTTAGCAGAACTACCACCAAATAACGGAGAGCAGACTGGGGGACTGGGAACACAGAAGCCGTTCTCAAGAATAGCAGCAACTAAAACTTTTCCTGAAAGTATGGATTAAAGGCTGGAAATCAAACTGCAAGGTCTTCTTTAAAAATGCAAGTCAAAATGCACAGATGCTTTGTAGGATCTTTGTTTAAAATGTGGTTTTGAAAATCAGAAAGAAAAAAATCCATTGTTGCTAAAAATCTATTTTCTTGTGTTCAGTTTGGGAAAGTTAATCCAATGGTAGGAGAAAGCTACAGTGAACTGCTGAAAATATAAGTGAACACCTGTAAAGCTACTTACACCTCTGGCATCCCATACTGCAGATGTTACAACCACCTCTAAAACAAAAGATGACTAAATACCGCATATACAAATATCATTACTGTGCCCTACGATTTGAACTCTAGTACTGAAGGCCTTTATTGTTACAAGGAGATCCTAGAACAACCTTGGAGCTGAAGCTTCACACAGCCTTTCACCCTCCTCCGGCACTAAAACCTACGAAGGATTTTTCAAAACCAAGTTAATGCTAACACAGTGGTTCCACACAGCACAGGCTTAAGGGGAAATAAGGGCACCACAGTGACTGGTGCTTTCCATTCAAAAATATCCATTCCATATACAAAGCAACTCTGCTCACAAAGAACAGGGGAGAGCAGGGGAAAGAAAAGGAAGTATCTGGCAAGTTACAAGAAACCCCAGCGTCAGAAAGGAATGGGGAAAACAGCAGAGGCCCAAGTGCTGAGCTACTTCTCTTGGAAGAAGCCACTCAAATTTATTGCAGAACTTTCAGTTATATTTCCAATGACTTCACTACCCTGTAAGAACAAGTATCATCCTATCGTACATAGTTAAAAAAAGAATATAACCATTCTGTCAGCAGAAAAACTTAAGTGGCCTTCTATTTAGGGCATTATCCCATATTCTTTTGGCAATTTCTTTCTAAATTACCACACACTGCTGAAAACCTACTATTTGCTGGATATATGGGATGCAATAACTATCTTTTCAATAAGTCTTTTTGGTGACACTGCCCTCACAACCAGTAACCTTGTGCCACTGTAGTAACAACAACAGGAAAAAAAATAGTCCCTCTTCTTCCCCTCTCCCCCAGCAAAACAGCTCCCTTTGGCCTGACAAGGAGCACACTAGGAATTTGCCATGAGGGCTGCTGTTGTGATGAGCTTTGTACTTGGAAAGCATCTGGGACAAACGAATTATCATGAGCTAAGAGTGGGTACATTTGTGATCACCACTCCTAGAGAGCAGAGACCAGATGCTCATGAGCACCCTGGGTCTGACACAAGCCCTGCAGGCTTTAGTCTCCTACCTGAAGAGGTTTGCAACCTCTAATCTCATGTGGTTTTGGGTGGGAAAAGCAAAGTGGCAGAGTGTATTCAAAAGTCTTTTTGCTGCCACAGAGTGCATTTGCTTTTATTAGTCACACTAACTACTAAATATTAAATGCTGAATTGTCCTACCTCTGCATGCACCAGATTTTAAGTGACCACACGTTAGAAAGATGCTTAGAAGCAAAAGCTATAATAAAAACCTTTTCCTTTAACAATTACGTCACATTTACAACACATTAACGCCACCCTTACTGAAAGGTGAGTTGGCATCAAGCAAAAAAAATATCAGCTGAATCGCATGAAATACAGTAATTCAGAATACAGCCAAGTACTGGCACTCTAGCAGCCCAGCCGCCACTGGCAGCAGTGCAATGGCAAATGCTGGGAAGAGAAAAGGAAATCTTAGGTACTGTTGTCTTGCCAAATTCCAGAAAAAGGAAGTCAGTTCCCAAGTAGGGGGGAGAAAAAAGTCCTTCACAAAGAGCTCTTAAGTCAGTAAAATAGAAAGTCTTTCTGACAAAAAAAAAAAAAAAAAGAGGAGGAAATGGTCCATTCAAACATGACAGCAAGAGAAAGTTCTATCTGAAATAAAACCTCTGTTTCCACTGATTAGTAATACTCAAGAGTCACAGTTTCTACTCAAGGCAGCACAGAAGAGAACACCATATCAAAGAAACTACACATCAGGTTTTCTGTCCCATATTCAATCTCGTTTCTTAATCATATTAGGTCAGAAGGGGAAAAAAATACACACAAAAAGAACACACACACAGCATAACACTAGAATCAGAAAAAAGTTTCTGCTTCCAAATTAATCTTAACAAAAAGTACCTGCAAGTTTTGTGGTCAAAATTTCTTCATACTCTTCACGGATTTTCTCTTCGCGTTCTTTCAGCAAACGTTCACAGATCATTCCAACTTGTCTGAGAGTAAACAGAGGCTGTTCTTTTTTCAATGGTGATGATGCTGCAGATGAAGTACCTAAGATTAAGTAGTTAGTTGAATATTTTGAAGTAGTTCAGAAACATTTTTTTAAGACCTAATTTTCTTGACATTTTACATGAATGGAACTTCTCAAAACATTTGGGGAAACTGTCTCTGCCACCTGAATACTTAATAAATACTGGACTTTCAAAAGGAAGATATCTGTAATGGATGATATACACAGTGCATATACTAAGTGTATTAAACATGATAAAATGAAAAGAAAAAAACACATATACATAAAAATGAACACTCTACCCTATTTACAGATTCAGGCTTCTGTTTTTCACAAAAATTACTGTAAAATACTTTGCAAAGATTACAGCTTCACCAAAGTCTACTGTAAGATCTCTAGCAGAGATGTTTCTTGAAAGTGTTATAAACTTTGTACCCTGCTATTTTTCACAGTGAGAAGGTAGAACTTTTGAGCTGGAAATGCTAGTATTGCTAAAAATGCAACACCGAGCAGGGAGAATATATGTGAAACATCAGATAAACTAGGGAAAATTATTTACTCAGAGTCCAAGAACACACACCAAAATTGCACAGAATTTTTGAGGCACCTGGCAAAGCTGGTCCAGTGAGAAGAAATGCATGTGGCTGTGCATCAGTAGAACAACATGGATCTGTCTGCTGGAAGCTATTTTCTAAGTGTCTCCTCTTCTGCATACGTTTGTACTCCTGTTTTATGTTGTACAGAATTTGTTCTAAAATACAAGCAACAACAGTTAAGCATGAGATAATTACATTTCAGCTACTCAATGTAGTTTATTTCCTTTTAAAACACCAAATACTGCAGATAATTAACAGATTATAAGTTAGGCTGTTAAAATACAGCTGGCAGAAACCACCAGTTTTATGCAAGACAAAAGCCAAATAATGAAGCTAACCAAAGAAAAGGTAATTCCTGACTGGTTTTATCAAAACACCGAAAAACATTATGTTAGTTCAGGTGAAGTATCAATGCCAGAATACAGCTAACAAAGCAGCATAAGGTAAAAATCTGGGAACTACCAAGTATACACACAGATAAAAACATAAGCCTTAGAATCTCTATGGGTATTCACCACCTCCACTTCATTCATTTCAATTGCTACCTCCTTTCTCCACACACCACGCTTAAAAGATCATATAGTTAAGGATGACAGAAGGCTTCAGAATAAAACACCTCAAGGAGAGAAAAAAAAAAAAAAAAAAAAAAAACACACACACACACATTTCTGGCTGCTTAGTTACTGACACATAGGTAGTAAAATGGTCGAGAAAGCAAAATATGGACAGAATGTTCTTAGAGCAAGTCCTGTTTTCAATCTTTACAAAACCAATAAGCAAAACACAAAGGTTTGTACAAAGAGCAGTTTTTGATGGTTCAGATCCATCGAAGTAAACCCCCTGGTCAGATCAATAGTCTCTTTCAAAGGAGTAAGGCAGCACGTAATTCAGCATGATTGTGCTAGGTAAAATACAGCTCCTTTAAAAAAAAAAAAAAAAAAAAAAAAAGTATCTCTATTGTAGGAATACAAGAAAAAATACTGCAATAAAATAGCCAATCCTAAGTGTTTGCCCTCTGAAATTCCATGCCACAGAAACCTCCCAATGACTTCAGTGCCAAAGTGGCTATCTTCTGGCTACGTTAAACATATCCAAAACCGAAAGAATTCTAATTTTCTAAGCTTTACAAGACAACTTCAAAGAAAGAGACAACCAAAGACTTCCTCCTGATGGGAATTCTTATTTTTAAAAACTCAACTATGCTCAAACTGAGCCTAAGCTTCCACTGCAAAGGCAACTTCCTAACACTCACATCCATGCAGATCAACATGATCGTGTCAGAGCGTCAAAAGACTCTGCTCAACACCTTCCTACCTCAGCATTTTGCCAGTGCACTACCATGAGAATTTCTGAACCAAACATCAGTGTTTGCATCCAATAAACTCATGAAGGTCTACACTAGAGCATTTTCTAACAGGTCACCATATAAAGCAATCAACTTCAGTACTCCACTCAGGCAGTGGCTGAAGCCTATAGCAGACCAAGCACATGCAAATATCTGCCAGTTCCCAGTCTAGGCTTTAACAACAGGAGGCAGCCTGGGGTCTCTTGATTTCTAAGACAGGAAACTGTTCCCAGCCAAATCTGAAAGCAAAACATCAGCATCCTCAGCAAAGGAGCTTCTTGTTTGGATTGTGTCCTTTGATAAAAAGCCCTGCAATTTATACTGTTCAGTCTCATACTTATCATTGCTCGTACCATTTTCAAAGCCCTAAAAGGAGATCAGCAACTGTTTCAAAGAGAACTTACTAACTGCAGAAGACATAGAGAAGCACAGTGGGGAAATGTAAGCAAAGCGGGGAAAAAAAGGGAAAACTGTATGAAGTACTGAAGAGCAGCTAGGGAATTCATACTTTTTGTAGGTCGGGCACACATACTTACTTGTCCTACTTGTAAGACACATACCTACTATACTCCACAGAAATGTTTAAATCAGGTTAACCAAGGTGCAATTAGGCTTCCAAAATTAACTAGAATCCTATGGAAAATTTGTCACATGGATACACTACGTTGGCTATTCTGAGACTGGTCCTACAGCATTGCAACACTTTTCTGAACAGCATTATCGTGCTAACACCATACTTTTTCCTCAGAAACAAGCGCTGGTCTAGTTAGAGATATACTGCACTGCACTGTCAAGGGAACCCATATGGCTGACATTATCTGTCTTAAGGCATGCTTACACTATAGAAAACATGATTACAAAGGTTCAAACTATATTAACTGAGGACTGTAACACACTATATGCACCTTTCAGCACTACTTGGCCTGGGGCATACTTTTCACGTTCCTAATGAACTGCAAAACATCCAACAAATCTTTAGTGCAATAGCTTTGAAAAATAAATAATAAATTGTAATAATAATAATAATAAAAAACTCTCTACAGTTCTGCTTAATATTAGTTTCATGCAAAAATATTTTCAAAACAAA
>VZSV01000006.1:4167541-4192087 GCA_013398735.1 Nothocercus julius
GCCCGCCGCCTGCCCCTGGGCCCGGCTGTGCGCGCCGAGGCGGGCTGCCCCTCGGGAAGGGAAGGCAGGAATGCGCCCTCAGAAAGCAGTGACACTTGCAGCTTTATATCGTTACTATTTTTTTTTCCCTTAGGAAAAAAATAAACGGGCCTTTCTCTGACGGCATTTGGAGAAGACAAAAAGCCTCAGCATCATTAGGAAGCTGGTGCTTTACAAGTTCCATGTATGTGGCAAATAGTAAACCCTAATCACACCCAGGCAGTGTGAACACAAAGCTTACGCCTGTGTTAGCAAAGTAGTTGTACATTTCAGTGTAGCCAAGGTCCTAGGAGGTAGGGTGAGCCCTTCTGCCCAACAGAAGTAGTAATTAATAGTTTGCTTTTTCTGTTGCAGATAGCTCATGACAATGTTGGAACAACTAGGAGAAATTTTCCTTAAATTTACCTGATTTAGGCCTTGGCCTAAAACTAATTACAGAATATAGCAAAATTATTATTATTGATTTTTTTTTTTTCCCCTCTGCAGAAGAAGTACTTAAAGTATTTCCTCGCTAAGGAAGAAGTTGACAAGCCCTTTTAAAACTAAGACAAGTTGGGGTTCTCCATAAGGAGGCTAAGGAAATGTACTGACATTGTTACAGTGTTATAATTGTCCTACTATTGTTATACCAGTGTAACTCCTTCTGCAGATACTCTTATTCAGAATAATGATGCCTGATTTTCCATTCATTTAATTCCCAATTTCCATTAGATTTCCCTAAGTAGATAGGTTTCCCTGTGTTCTAAGTATTTTGACCAACCACTTCACCCAGGAAGACTGACACAAAGTTGCTCTTAGAGGTTTTGAATTAAGGGAATCTTGCCTTGATGTGTGTGTGACGCACTTGTGTAGCTCAGAATGCTCTGTGCCTATACAGGACTAAGACAGCAAGTTCTGTCCTCATCTGTATATTCAGATGTGTCCGTGTTTGGATGCAATAATGGAAAAAATGCACTTAGTTTTGGAGTAATCATTACTCTCCCATTGAACTTCATATTTGTGCTGGTTTATGTGTGGTTTTTTTGTTTGTTTGTTTGGTTGGTTATTTTTTTTTGCCATCAGAAGCAGAAAAGATTCAGTGGCATTAGCTCAAGTCACATCAGGTCCTAAGGAGCATTCAGGAACAATTCTGAAGTCAATTAAGACAGTCTGAGGAGCCAGGCCAAACTTCATCAAGATAAGCTACTAGAAAACAAGCCTTTGCCAAGGCAGGTAGGACTATAATTGTAAGCAATTGATTAGAAACACAATTGTCCCAATCAACAGAGTTACTCAGGCTTTAGCTGACCTTTAATTTGTCGAGCTAAACTGAAATGAGTCTGACAAGTCAAAATCAGAATTCACACAGCCCTTTGCAGCAAATTAAACCCAGCTAAACCAATGCTGCTTTGCCCTAGAAAAGCCCCGAGGCAGCGAAATGTCCAACAGCAGTGACAAAGTGTTTGATGGTTGTCAGGGAACATGTGTTTTTACTTTCATTGTGGTAGGGAACACCATAGGGTCAAGGCTGCAAACCACTGTTTATACTGTTCTTTCTTGTACTTTCTTACCATGCAACCAATTTGCAGTGTCCCATTTTGGGTTACATAGGCTGTTATCGGAAATGTATATATTATAAGCATAGTTTCAAGAAAATAGCACTGAGTAATTTTATTAATAGTGAGGTTGGGCTAGTTTATTTAGACGTACCGTTGTACTGTTTTTTAGTGGATCTGCACTTCAGGCATGACACCTCTTAACAGGACAAGTCCAGGTGTAGGACAATGTTATGGCCTCTGTACAGTTTTGAACGGGATAGGAAAGTAACTGTTTTAGTATTTTGCTTTGGGGCCATGAGGAAAGTACTCTGTGTGAATGCTAGTCTTTATACATCATCTTCTGTCCTCATCTCCTTCCTTCTGCCATCACCCCATTCCTCTATTCTTCTTAGTATTTTTGCTGTCTTCCTCCCATTCTCTTCATGTCCCATGTTGATTCTGCTTCCTCTTCTTTTTCCTTGAGACATCCCATTCATTTTATGCAGAGTCCACCTCACAGACCTTTTATTTTCTTTGAGGCTCTCTGACCATATTCCTCTCGCTTACGGAGCAAGGTGATGCTTCCCACAGTGGGTCATTTCTCCTTAGCCGGTTCTGCATGTGACCTCCAGTTCACTGAGCTGTTTTCTAGACTTTGTTCCATTTCATCCTGATTGAGGAAAAGTCACATTAGCAGTGTCTGCCATTCCATTTGAATTTGGTCATTCATATCAAAGGTTTCTTTCTTGTGAGCTAGGCACACACTGTGCCTGCAGATTTTATAGGCATGATGCGGCAGAGAGAATCTGTCAGGAATTCACTGAAGTGTCTGTGTGGTGCCAAGTGAAAAACGATTAGTTAAGCTGAGAAAACGGGGATTAGTGCAGGAATTGTGAGGTGGGAAAAACAGCCAAGAGAAAAAACACCTTCAATCACTCTCTCAATCTGCTTCGCTGTACAGTAACACAAACACGTGCTGGCAAAATGGAAGGGATGTACAGGGGGAGGAATGAAAGCCAGAGGTCAGGGAAGGGCAGCTCTTCTTTCGGCGCTGATTTACGCTGCCACAGCCCATGTAACGTTACAGTCTGAACCTGCAAGGCGAGGTGACCTTCTGTAGGGCAGATGGTGTCCTTGGTAAGGACCTAAGGAAGTGCTGAAGTGTTGGAACAGTGTTTCATCCGAAGTACTGCATGCATTTTCAGCTGTACATGTTCTGGAAAGATTCATTCAAAGTGGAATTGGTGTAGACTGGGCTGATTAAAAAATAGGAATGGAAAATTTTGTTACTTCAAGAAATTAAAGGAATGTTTGGTCCCAACCATATATATATATATTTTCATAATAAATAATAAAAGTTCAAGGGAATTTTAAGCTCTATTTTAGTTTTAAGGACCATGCTGGTACAAGAGCTGACAACTACTTATATCCAAACTGGAAATCACAGAGAGATTTCTAGCTATCAGAGGCACAAGATCGCAGAGCAGTTTTTCAGTAATAGGGGCAGAAATAAACCAAAGAGTCAAATCTGACTGGTCTTTAAGCTTAATATTCTAAGAAAAAGGATTATGTGATGTGGTTGCCTCCAGTGGCGTGAGACGGTCAGGACGGACCCAGAGTCCTTGTAGGGATGTTGCAGGAGAAGATGACAACCATTCAGTCACAGTGAATCTAAACTTCTTCCTTGCAAGAAGGTGAGGCAGCAATAACCCATTTCCATCAGTTCACCTATATCCAGGACAATGCGTTGAGTCTATAAAAGGAAAGCTCGCTGGTGTATAAGCATGAAGTGTGCCAGCAGACCTGGATATAGACAAATTAGGAAGCAGCAAGTAAAATTTTGCGGCTCTACCTACTGCAGAGAGTATCTCTACAATTTCAGGGAAGTGTCAGCCGCTTGGCAAGGAACAGCGCTCTTCTCCCGTTGTCAGTCCCGAGCCTTGACTCGCTTCACCAAAAGGAGTGGGGTGCAGGGAGGGCCACGTCACGGAGTATTGGAAATGTTACTGCCACCTAACACAAAAAATGCCTTCTTCACCAATGCCCTGCACACCCTCCACTGCCAGACATGCCTTCTCAAACACTGCAATACACAAATAAAAACTTCCATGGCACCTATCTCTATTACCTTTTGTCCCTTTTTGCTTACTTCTAGCCTATAAGGAATTTGCATTTTCAAGCTACACATGTGAGGTTACTCATGTGGATTTTTTGAAAAACACTGCATAAACTAAACTCTGATTTCCCCTCAACCCTCAAAAGCTGCCACAGAGTTTTAGCAGAAAGAAAAAGTGCTCTTTTCTACAAAGGTTTTTCAAAAAAAAAATTGTTATAGGACAATATGTGATAACATTGGTAAAAGAACAGTATAATTGTACTAACTGGAGATTAGAATCAAGTCACCTAAAAACACATTGAACTGGAATGGTGAAAAAAGTATAGGCTAAATATTAATCACATGAATAATATTAAGCATGTGAATTAAGAGCCATTAAAGTCAAACATACTTTGAGCTGTGTGAGTGCCACTGAGATGCTGCAGAGGACTGGAGCCCAGGTTCCCAAGGAACATACACAGCTTTATAAGGCTTAGATGTAGAGAAGATGGGGCATTTCTTCCATGCCGGGATGTTGATGAACAAACTAACACAAGATACAGTGACAACCAAGATGTATTAACTATTCCCTACTAATTATGTGGGCTGGGGATAGGGGCAATATCTCCTAGGTCTTTATTGTCATCCAGGGTGTATAAAGGAGAAAAAATGCAACAAAATTTGACAACATCTTGTTCTCACAAACCTCTCTTTCTCTCTGCATCTGACTTCTGGGCTCCTCTCTGTTTTCTGGCTGATCTTGGCACCATCAACATACAGCACTTACTCTTTACCTTCTCCGTTCTGTAATAAATAGACAAAGTCCTGGTTCCCCTAGGGAATCTTCAGCTTCTCCTTTTGACTCCTTCTAGGGCATCTCTTTTCCCCGTTCTAGTAGATGAAGATTTCCTTACCCTCCCCTCCGCATTTCCTTATGGAGCTGCAAGGCTTTACGTCTAGAACAACATCCCTGTGAACCGAATCCACGCTGTCTTCATTCAGATCTGTCTGTAAAAAGTACTTCTGCCATAAAGCCTGTCCAGCACAGCTTCCTCGGCAGGGATACAGTCCATTCCTCTATAACAAAAACAAATCCTGTTTCATAACAAAACAAAAAGAACCGAACAAGACACTGGCCAGGCAATTAACTTTTGCCAGTTGCTTTCTGCCAAGAGCAACAAGCTTATTCTTATCCTGCTACTTTGGATCGGCCTCCCCATATGCCTCATGTTTCTCCTTTTGTTTTGTTACCGGCTTCTGAGGGCATCCTGAGGGGTCCTGGTCTCCTCCTGTGCTCCCATCCCTCTAAAGTGAGGATAAGTGACTTCACTCCAGTGAACAGTTTCACCAGGGCTCAATTTTCATAAAAGGAGAATCACCCCTTTGCTTTAATTTTAGCTCTTAAGGTCTGTGCACAGCTCCTGTACAGCATTCTGGTTTAAATTAATAAGAATTAGCATATACATCTACATGCACTATTTTTTTTCCCCCCCACTTTGCATACTCAGCTACTTTGAAGAAAACCTCTTTGTATGTCTTCCTGGTTATTCTTTATCTTAACATTAAAAAAAAATCAAAAATGAAAACCGAAGCAACATAAAACTCCCACACAAACAAAAGGATTAGCTACTCCGGGTGACTCGGAGCCGGGGGAGAAGCCCTTCCCGCCTGCCAGAGGAGCTGGCTCCGCTGCCCGGAGCCATCCCATTCCCAGCCCTCTGTCCCTTCCTCCCTGATTGCACAATCCCACTGCAGCGACTTCCCAGTGCTAACTGGGGCCTCTGGGCATTATTGTGTTATTATTATTTAATAAACAGCCACATAAAACACTGGCTTTGCCACTTAAATAAGTAAAGAGAGGAAAGCTCTGACTCCTAGACTGTTCTGTTTTCCTCTTGACTTCAGTGGAAGCAGGAGCAGGTTTTCCATACAATACCTACACGTACCTTTAATGTTTCAGAAAAGGCAATTTTTGTCCCTGTTAAGGTGGTCCTAGAGAAGATAAGGGGGCCAGACCTATTACAACTGCCAACCCCTGCTGCAACAGGAGCTGTAAAATATAGTTGTAACTTGGATGTTTCTGAGCAAAATGCACTAGCAGTTTTTCTTGTCTGAGCTCTCCCTAGCAAGAATTCAGCATCATTTTCTGCATTGTTACCCAGCATGTCACTGACGGGGGTTATCTGAAACCCGCAGCCATCATGGTGCTATTAACAAGGAAAAAAAATGGAACAGGGAATTGTATTTTTGCATTTGATTATAAGTTTCAGACATTTCAGAATAAGAGTTATGATGACAAAAGAAAGCAATCTGTCCTTGAAGTGAACACAACGGAGCACAACTCGTTCAATAAGATTTTGAAAGAAAACAAAGAGCTGAAGGCCAGAACTGAGTCCTTTAGAAACAAGTATAAAATGAGACAGGATTCAGAATGCTTAAAATACTTGGGTGACAAGCAACAAAGAGGTGTCTGTTACTATAACTAATTGAATTAAGGAAAGAGACAGAAAATCTTGAGATCTGATGTGTGGGGAGTGTACGAACGAAATCCTCTCGGGGCCATGGCTGGAGCCCTGAATCAGCACAACTCTTTGCCTTGAAGAAAGTGAGATCTAGAAGAGGGTGAGTACACGCACCCCCCTTTCTCCTTGGGGATCAAAAAAGGGAAATTCTCAGGACTGCCAGCTTTTCCATTTCCTGCAGTAAATCTGGAGTACCGATGCTTTTTTAGACTATATTCTATCATATTTGGTTTATATGTGTTGTTTAGGCAGTATTTCTCTAATACTCTAAGTGGTCAGGTCCTATAATGAACTTCTTAGGAGATGTGAATCTTACTGCTAGTTTGTTTGTGGTATAAATGTTTAAGAGTATTCAGTAGGCGTGAGGCGCTCCTGCCATTTATAGAAATGATATATATTTATGCTTCAGTTCTAGGGAGTTCACACCTCATTCTTCCCACCGTTTCATTACATGCTTGCTCCCTCTGCATTATATATTAAAAGCTTCATGCAGTGGTTCACTTGCATTTAAATACATGGACTGTAATTATTCTGTAATGTTGCCTGGAACTTTTGTAAGAACACGTTATATAAAGTCAATGTGGGCAGTACAAATGTACTGCAGATTTTTCAGATAGATAACGTCAATCGCTGAATACAAATATGAATGAATTTGTGTGCAAGTTTAAATATGTAAGTAGAGCTTGTAAACGCATAACACCTGTAACCACAACTGTCAGTGCAAACAGGGAAACTAGTTTCGAGGTGTCTATGCTGATTTAAAAGTGGTGGACTTTGAAATACCTCAGCTGAAATGGTAGAGATATATCCATCCTCTGGCAGGTATTAAAGTGCATAAAGTCTGTTATTAAAGAAAATAAAACTTCATTAGCATCTGATATTCCAGAAAGATTGTGAAGGAGACTGGTGAGGACTGCCATATAAGGCAACGTGATGCTTTTAAAGACATCATATTTTTAAGGATATTATATAAATCTTACTGTGAAACAGGTTGAAATTACTGGTTGAAGGTCTTATACAGATGTGTGTTAAGCATGGAACTTTTTTTTCAGAAGTTAAAATGGAAATATAATGAAAGGATGGTGGATTTGTTATTAGTGGCTTTGCAGTAGGTATTGCATTTGTTTTAGAAGCAGGAAGGTTTCTAATGAAAGATACTGCAGGGTCATACATTCTAAGGAGAAAAAGTGTCTGAATATGGCACATCCTCTGAAGGGGATTGAGTCACTTTTTCGGGGTGGGCAGGAGGGGGACGAGAGACCTGAGTCAACAATATCTTAAATCATGACCCAAAATATAGAGAAGAAACATGTTCGTAAAGTTTTCTGGTGTAATGTGTTACAGAAAGAAAAGATTTAATCTAGCCTTAACTTTAATCAGCAACATGACAAAAGAAATCTAATCATTTTATTCATGAATATAAATCTTCACTTGCTTGCTGTATTTCGTAGAGATAAACTTACATGACCTGAATTAACCTGCAGAATATTTCCTGGATGGGAGAAAGTTCCAACTCAACACTGAATGAAACTTGCTCTGTATTCAATGGAAGTCCACCTTTTCATTCTAGCTAATGCCATATTAAGTAGCTGTTGAACCGCTGTAAGAAAAGTTTTGTGCAGAGGGGAAATGAAATTGTTTCTGTATTTGCATTTCTTTAGAGCTCACTTCAAGAGGTTTCTCCATGAAAAAGCAGAAGGCAGTCTTCAAAATGGCCAGAAGCCTGAAGAGCTGGGCTGAGAGCATCTGTATCTCCCAAGATGAAAACCCAGCCTGTTGCTTGCTCCTGCAGAGTACCTGCAAATGCTGGTAAAATAAATAAATACATACATACATACATAATAAAAGCAGATGCTACCAGTCCCATTGTATTTTACAAGTTCTTTTGTCTTTACAACATTAGGATGACGTGAGAGTTTGATTATGTTAAGACCCTCCATTCAGAGCAATTAATCGGGGGGCAAAAAACAGTAAGGACCCTGTCAGACACTGAACAATGTTTTTGGTTTTCACGCACTGAATCATCTGTGTTTATAGGCCTCCAACATGTAAATCGCCCTGAGGTAATCTGGAAGGGAAGGATATGAATAAGCCAATTAAATTGGCAAACAGCCTAAGGAACACCCTGTTTAGGGATAAAATCACATGCCTGTCCTAGTGCCAATAGTTTTGGAGGAGGGAACAGAATTACAACCTTCTTATTTCCTTTTTTTTTTTTTTTTTAACAGATAGAGATGATTTAGAGGACTTTGGTTGTCTGCTTTTGTACATGTTAGTTAAAGTGACTGAGATAAGGTAGCAAGTAACATGTTTTGTGTAAGGTACTTTTGTTTTGATGACACAAAAGGATGTCATCCAGGTTGCAAAGGGCGTAGGATCTAGTTGCCTCATTTATGGTAATTATTTCTTATTCAGTTTTATGATATAAGCATACAAAGGACCTAATTGTCCTTTATCTTTCCAAGTACTTTTTTTTTTTTTTTTTTAAGAAGGGATGCTTTTTTTTTTTCCCCATTAGGAAGACTTCTCCACAAGACCCAACAGATCCTAGCATATTTAAGGTAAACCTCAACAGCAACAAAACAACTGCTCTGTTCCTACTGCCTGCTGAGCCAGTGTCTTCAAAGGTTTGATGTAAGGCGGGCGAGCGGGGGAAGACAGGGGTGGAAAAAGCTGTGTGCTGGAAGTTAATGTGCGGAGGAAGGAGTATTTGCATTCTTCATGAATGGGTTCCCTCTTTGTATTTCTAAGAGGCTTGCTGGATTTGCGGGAAGACTAAATATTTCTGCCATGCCTCCCTGACCTTTGAACTCATGCACCAATTCCAAGCAGGAAAAATAGCTGGCTGGCTAGAAGAGGCAAACCCCGAACATGTCTCTGCTCGAGGAGAGGCCCTGGCAGAACTCACAGTTGCCACCAGATAATTTACATGAGAGTTCATCCTAATCAGCTCCCTGGGCACAGGAGAAGCTGTAATTGGCCTGTGCATGTTACTAGGCATCAGAGAATTAAACCATAAACACAACTCCATAGGAAACTAGGAGTCACTATCTCAGTTGCCAGCAGAACTACTTGTTTAAGGGTAGCAACATGGTTTTGGATGCTCTTCAGACACCATAAAAAGGGGGAAAGGTGTAATCTTCTCCCTTTTTGTTATCCTAATAACCCATCACCTTTGGATTCCTACTGAAGTACAAATACTGAAAGGAAGTAACTTTCAGAGAGGACAGAGAGCCGCAGAGCAACAGAGACATGGGATCACTGGAGGCATCACCTAACATCCCTCTGGATGCTTTGGAAGTAACAGCACCAGGAGATCCTAGTTACACATGCACAGACTGGCAAAAGACCCAGATAAACATAGTTGTTTAAGATGACTTGGATTCATCTTACCTAACCCCAGCCATCTGATAGCTCAGCATCTAGCCTAAGTGAGTCTCCACTCCCCATGGAGACAGAGAGGCACAGTCTGGGAACAATTTGTTCCATCCCAAAATAGGTATAAAATTGGTGTGAGGAATTCTTTTCCCGTCTCTCTGCATTTCGTACTAAGGAGGCCTGGATAATTATATGAACTTCATAGTTCAGCTAATATTCAGTGAGATGAACCGCAGCCTGACTGTTAAGCTACCTTGGAAGCTGACCATGCATTGCTGGCAGCAGAGCAAGCTCTTCTTACGAGATGAACGGCTGCAGTTTCGTTCTGTCAGGTTAGTTCGGAGCTTGCTTCTGTTTTGAAATGGAACCGGAGGCTCCTTCAGCCTCTCACATGTTCCTCTGGCCCTTTGCTCATCTTCGGGCGCTCAGACGCCGCCCTGAGCAGTGGGACCCAACAAAAATAGTTGCTTTCACTTCTCTGTTGGTGTATGGGCCTTGCAGAGGAACAGGAACCCGACAAGGGTTAAGCAGGGTTTAAAGGAACAAGATAATGTTTGGTACCAGAAGGAGGAAAACATGTAATCTGACCAAGCCTTTAACTTCAGAGCTGTGTACATAAATTGCTGCTAGGTCCCCTAAGAAAAGACTAGGCCACAGGAAATACAGAGCACATGACACAGCACGAGTCCCTTTTCTCGACTCACAGAGCTCTACGATCCGCGTGGTCGCCCTCCTGCCATAGTTAGCACAGCTGCAGGACATAGTTCATCATTTTATCAAGGTGAAATGTTGTTCTGAATGGGAAGGTGGAAGTGAAAAGTGTTCTGAGCACAGCGTTCACATGCATGTTCTAACTTGCAGCTCCAGAAAACCAGAACGCTTTGTCTCCTTGTGGCACTGGTGAGCGACTCCTTATCGTAACCTTGCAAGAAGGTGTTCATACACGGAGATGATTAAGATGACACATCAAGGTTTTCTGAATATTTGTTCTCAGTCAGCAGCATTCACTTTTTTTTTTTTTTTTTTTTTTTTAGTTTTCATTCCAAAACAAGGTGTTTCTAATCTTTGGTGTGATTGGTAAACCACATCCTCTCCCTCTTGGTGGCTGAGCTTGCTGTGAAACTCGGGCAGAGCAGTAAGAGACTATAAGTGAGGAGCTGTCAGAGTTTAAGCAGCTAATTTAAGTGAAAGCCGCCGTGAGGCCTCCACACAGGAGACTTCCTTTGTCTGAGTATTTTTTTTTTTTGGTGTGTGTGTGACAAAACTCAAGGCTGAAAGTGAAGAGACCTGACTAAAAAGTTTAGTGTGAGAGACACTAGATGGGGGGGTTAGAGGATGCTGTTCACAGGGGCAGGAAAAAAAGGAAGATGGCTGTGTAGTAAGGGAACGGGTAAAAATTTTGCTCAGGACATATCCATAAATCCTGCCAGGCATGATACTATCTTCCTTGAGTATTTCCCAAGATGGGAACCTGCTCTGGCCACAGCTGCTTCCCTTCATGATTCCATTAGAGTCCCGAGACTCAGGGTTTTGCAGGCTGGGTATGAAAGATGTAATACTGCTCTCTGTCAGGATCTCATGAGCTAGGGCTGCAGCCAACTAATGTGCCTTTTCGAAAGAGAGGACTCAGAGTAATTACCCTAGATCTAAGCAAATCTAATTTCAGAGGTACAAGGACACAGAGGGGAAAATGAAGCTTGATTTTTTTCAAGCATTCATGTGATCCTATCACTGCAGAGATTTGTGTCTCTAGGAATGCCTCCTGGCCTTCTTGCCACCGGGACTGTTAACAAGAGAGGTGGAAAATGAGCCAGGCCAATGGTTTCAATGGCAAACTTAGTGGCAGGGTAGATGGTATCTTTTGCATAAGGCTTGGAGGGGCTGTAAAAGACAGTACAGGTGCTAAAAGATTAACTAGCTGTCTGATTGCCTCTTGGGCTGTTGAGGAGCCTTGACCATACAGATGACAGCTCAATTTCTGCCTCATTTGCAAAGTGGTTCTGGTAGTTTCTGGTAGTTTCACACAGTGGTTCTGTGTGAAAGTGTTTCACACTTTCTGAAAAGGCAGTTTTGGGGAATGTGTATTATGGGCATGCCGAGTTCAGAGGAGGTAGAGTTAAATTTGCATTGTTGATGCATTTCTTTTATTTGACAGAGCAGGGAGAGAGATTCCAGAAGTTGTGTATCTGGAGACTTAGTCCAAGCTGGTTACAAAAAGTAAATAAAAAATACATATTTACTTCCTGACATCTCCACCCTGACTCCCATATACTACTTTTCCATCTAGACTTCCTCTTCCTACACCTTGGCTCTTTAGCCCCATGGACCCAGTTGGCATCTGCTCCTTGCGGTCTGGTGCCCTCTGGTGCTCCAAATACCTATCCAGGCTGTACCCCAGCAAACTCTGAGATGGTGTGCGATCCAGCCTGTGCCACGAGGGGGGATTCATGAACCCTTCTCTGCATTTTCCCCGTCACAGCCTGTTTGTGGGAAGGACCATCCGATAGGCCATGGCGCAGGCAATGAGAGGGAGGCAGAAGGGGCAGCACCATCAAGTCTTTCAGTCAGTCGGTGGGAAGTGAGAATCAGAGAGGCTCTCGCTCCCTCCCTCCTCCGCCTCCCAGCCGCTCTCACATTTTGCTATCTCTGCTCTTATTTTTTTAACTTTAGCTCTCTGACTTTTTCCCCTCCTCTACCACCAATCCTTTTTTCATTACAGTTCTTCCCATGTAGTTGCCTGCTCTTGCTTCAGAAGGCCTCATCCTTTCTTCTTCCTCCAAGATACGCTTTCTCTTTCCCTAAGATGCTCTTCCCACCACATACAGCCTCTGACCACGTTCCCCAAGCCTTGTCCACTTCAGAATCTCAGAGTGCCCCAAGCACCTTATTTTGCTGGGCTCAGAAATGCTTTCACCTTGTACACACTCAGATCCAGTGTTCAGAAAATTGGATTACAGTATCTTCGCTGCCCTTCGTCTCTCCTCTAATTAATCAATGTTAATTGATTGATTGATGGTGGCTCTCTGGTGTAACAATCTCCCAAGTCTGAAAAAATGGTTACATGCCTGTCATTGTCACATATCTGCCTGGAGCATAAGCAATGTATTAACTTCCAGAAATTAGTTAGGACCTTTTCTAAATTAGTTTGTACAAATTAGCAGAACTCATTTCTCTGAACTAAATGAACACTCATGACAGAGGCAGGTAACAATGACAGGCTCACAGGTCAGTCTCTCTTTTTTGATCCAAATAGATTTCAACCTCATAGTGAATTAATAGGTCTTAGATTCAGTGACCAAAACTGCACTCTGACTTTAGGTTCCTCGCAGGCCTTCTTGCCTAGGCATGGTGCTTATGCCCAGTTCAGCTGAGCACTCGCTTCTTGGATGGCTAAACCCTGTTAGCAATGATGTTTGTGTAGGGCTGCACAAAGAGGCAGTGGGTGCCATGCTGAACTGAAGTTCGACTGGGAATGGCTGGGACTGACCCGTCCTCATCATCCCCAAGGACTCGCTGTCTGAGCTGTAGAAACTCACGTAGTCTATCTCTGGTCTCCTCTGTCTTTGTATCAAGTCCTGAGTGATCTAGCACTTCCTTTCTGCTCTAGCACTTGTCTCATAGATTGCCCAGTCTTCACTTATTAGGCTTTTTTTGGATCAGCCTAATTTCTGTGCCTTCTGAGTTGCAGGTGGGTAATGGTGCTTCTGTGCTATTGGAGTGCCAGCAGACATAGCACCTACCTCTCTGTGCAGCTGGGACGAGACATTGTAAGGAGCAGCTTCACCCACCGCGTGGACTGAAACATGACCGGTTGTTCATCTGCAGTGTGATTACCACCAGGAGCTACTGAGTTGAGCATTGGGAATGGACTTCCATGGCAGATTGATGACCTGAAGACCATCAGCCTGACACGTTTCAATTTTCTGCCACAGAGAACAATTGCAAGTGCTTTAAAAAAAAAAGTGGTTTTTTTTTGATAAATCTTGTTAGAAAAAAAATGAATTTTTTAAATGAAGAGTAAGATATCCTCCCCAGCCAACCCAAACCCCCAAGCCCAGCAAACAAGCAATGAGCCTGAGGCAGACACTAAGCTTGGAGTATGTGCGCTGGAACTGATAAAAGGTTGGCAGAGCTGTAAGCAAACTGAAAATGGGATACTATAAAGAGAAGTTGGGCAATCTTAAAAAAAAAAAAAAAAAGAAAAAGTGGTGCTACCAGTCCTGTCAATGCATACTTAGATATGGCCTTTGCAGATTACGGGTACCTTGCTGCAATGCTCACTGGTGAGTCATGCTGAAGATCACTGATTGAAGGATAGAAGATGGCCTGCTGTGGCCTGCAGTCTTTATGAGCTGCACCTCTTTTTTTAAGGGATGTTTGCTGCAATCCCCTCTGTTTTCTGCAGATGGGGTGTGGCCGTATCATTTCCAGAAAAGTGGCTGGCGCAGCCTTTGGTTGGGAAAATTTGGGTGCTCTTGCATGATAAGCCGGGCTTCCCCTAGGCAGGGAAAGTCACCTTCTTCCTCTGCAACACAGCATCAGGGGTGTGACAGTTCCCTACAGCACAACGGAACTGCACAGATGTCTGGCAGCTTAATCCAGCTTGGAGTTACACAGCTCAATCTCATTAAAATGTCTGAATCACATTTCACATGTCTCTATCCACCTAACTACATAAACACAACCTGATCCTCTTCTTGAGCCTTTGGTTCTCAGACTCCTCTTTCCCTTCTCTCATCAGAAATCCCACAGCCCTCATTCCCTGCCTAGTTTAGATGCTGACACCCCAAGTTTCTTGGGCTATGATACATGTGGCAACTCATTTGTGATGCAGGACAGGAGGAGCACAGCCCTCAGCCCCAGGGGCAACAACGCATGGTAGGGAATTACTCCCTACCCATAGATGCATCTGCATCTCTAGTAGCTGGGGCAACCCTCCCACCTCCCTCTCCTCTCCAGGCTGCAGCACTGTTTTTCCACCCTTTGCCTTACCAGCTTCACCCACTTTGCCAAACGAAGACCGCTGAGTCAGCTGTGCACAAAGTCTGGGGTCATAGAGGAGGAGACGCATTGCAGGTATACGAAGCGTAGACTTATTTTTGCGGAGGCTGCAAGAAAGGAGGCAACCTGGTGAGTGTGCTCAGGGACACAGTGCCTACCATATGGCGGGCAGAAAAAGTAATCCAGCCTCCCTTATTTATAGGAAGTTAGGGGTTGCTGTGCCAGACCAAACCAATTGAGTCTTGTGTCTGGCTTTGGACAACAGTGATCAAAGAAGGAGATGCAAAAAATGTTTTAGGAGAACATTAATGAAATAATTCACTGTGGGCATTTCTTGCCAGTATGCCACAAACTAGTGACTAGTAAGCTTGGAAGAGTAAGGGCTTTACCCTGTCGTAATCCAGTTGCTGTTCTGTACGATTCCTCTCAGTTAGGAACAAACAGGAAGAAAACTGAGGCCCCAATCCTGTTGTTTGTCGAATGAATGGAAAAACTCTTATTGTTCCCAAAGGTGCAGGATCAAGCCTGATGTTATCTCACACAGAGGGTAATAAATTTTTTGACTAAGAGCTAACAAAAAGTCAAAACTGATCATCTCTATGTCTTGTTGCAAGCTAGACTAGACACAGTTGTGAAATACCTTTTCCAATGATAATACAGGAACTACTCTGAACAGTCATTTTCTATGATTGTACTATAGCTGAAAAACATACATGAAAATTATTTCACATGCACAGAGACAGGATTGATTACGTTACAAATTGAATGAATAAGACTTTTTTATTTTTATTTTTAGAAATTTATATGGTGAGGTCTTACTGCTCAGAATTAGAGTACACCTTGCCTGGTGAATGCAATAACAAATTGATTCTTCATGTCTCTAATTTACAGCCATTTCAGAGACAGTTCAGTAGCACAAGAAAGATGTACCATTCCTAGAAGTGTCTTCACTCAGCTCCTGTCCTGAGTACTTGTCAGTCTTTCAACAGCATGGCAGTTATAACTGGACACTAAAAAATAGCAAATGCTAGCAATATTAGCAAATGGGATCAGCAGAAGTTGAGTAGAGCACCAGGATAGAAAAGCTCTGGCTCTGCTCCAAGGTGGGTGGGCACAGCTGGTCGCTGCTCTAAGCTCAGTGGTACAGGGGAGGTGAGCAGACTTTCAAGGTGAAAACTGGAGTCAGCCGTCACTTCCTGGTGATAAAAGAGGAGGAAAAGAGAGAAGATAAACAAGGGATGAGCTTGATGGATGCTTAACAAGGTGAAAATGAGAGATAATGGTGCTTTTCTTTTCATGTTTCTTTGGCCAGTGATTCTTTAGTTTTTCCTTTAAATTTAATAGTTTGCATAAGCTGTTTGCAATTGCTACTGTCTGCAGCAATTGGGCATTTTAGACTTGCATAGCTTTATAGATGTTGTTGATCTGGCTAGAAAGAGAAAGGGTTGCCAAGAAGCAGTCAGAAGTATGGGGATTTGTGTATTTTTGTGTGCATCTCCTCAATTTCACCATGTCTGCTGTAGTACTGAGAAAAGAAAACAAACAAAACAAAACCACCACAAGACAGTGCTCCATAAAAATGGTAGTGACAGGAAGACAGGCCTTGAAAATAGAGATGATCTGTACAGTTCCTCACAGGTTACTCACAGGATATTGCTAGGCCATCAGCTAAATGTTTGAACAAATAGGTGCAAAAATTAGGTCATAAATCTGTCTTTGGGAACCTGTGGCATTGCTCTTTTTTTTTTTTTCTTTTTTTTTTTTTTTTTTTCCCCTGGAAAGTGTAGACTATCTGATGCTTTCAGATGCTCTTGTCTTCCTGCTCTTGCTTTGTCAATGGCCCAGGGCTCCTTCCAGTGGCTTTGTGAGAGTCCTTCTACTTCCCCGTATGGGCAGGATGCCGAACAATCCAGTGAGATGGGTCAGCTACTTTTCCTGCCTCGTATTTGGAGTTCTTAAGAAGTGATCAAATCTCTGCATACTGGTGAGCCATCAAGGCATAAATAACAGTGAATGAGAGCTTTCTGCTAAGTGCCTCCTTCCTCTCCACTCCTGCTTCCTGGATGCAGGAAGCTCCCAGATACCTGCACAGATCCACCTGTGAACATATCGCTTCTGCTTCCCTGTGGCTCCTCAGAAGAGTCTGCCCAAATTATCCTAAGGGACTGTGGCCTTAGTGATTAAACTCCTCGGGATGGTGAGAAGCCCAACAAGGCCGAGGCCTGCAAGTGATACTTACTTCCAAGCACTGTCCCAATGGGAAAAAGGCTCTTCCTGCTGAACTTGGATGGGTTTACAAGCTGAAGTGTTTGCTGATGACTTGTGTATATGAGTGGATTGTGCCAGGAGGATGTCTTGCTGGAGCAGTCTCAGTTATATTTGCCTCACGGAGTTCTGCTGACAGCCTTTCTCAGGGAGGGAAGGACACTGTGACTGCAGAAGTGCATCTTCTTTAGTGTTTTTTTTTTTTTTTTTTTTTTGTAGTACCTGAATCTAAAGTGGCCCTACTTCCTTCTTGCTATAACTTAATTGCTGTAAATTAAATTCACATTAAATTTCTGATTCTAAATGTTTGAAGTACAAAGCTTAAAAAAAAAAAAAAAAAAAAGTTGTATTCCCCAGTAGTTCTTACTGTCCATGCCATGCATGTTTCCTGGTGATGACCTTCATTCCAACCACATATGGGCACACACTTGAGCTATTGTTATGTAGTAAGAGAGTTTCGAGCATTCAGTGCTTGAAAACTCTTAGAATAAGAGTTGGAATCTTAGTTGCAGTCTCAGAAAAAGGTTGGCAGACCACCAGCGACCTGTTTACAACCTGGCGCCAGCCCAATTCTTCTGATTGGGAATCTAGGGGAGTTCAAACAGTGTCACATCCCCAGATCACCGTGGCCTTGGCCCCCGATGGACTTTTCCAGTAGGCTCGGGGTGACCAGTGCCCTGGCCCAAACACCCCAGGAGGTGCCTCTTCTGTCTGTCTCTGCTTTATAAGGAGGAGGGGGCTTCAAGGACCTCCCTCTCTCCCCATGAGAGAATCAAAAGTCAGTAAGTTCAGAAGAGAACATGAAGCCTCAGCAAGATGTGCTGCCACGCAGGGCAAGCTGGGGTGCAGGAGACACCAGCACCCTCCAGTGAGTAGCCTCTGTTAGAAGGGGACCATCGAGAGCTACCACCAAACATCTCTTGGGGACAGTCATGGACCCTGCTGTGCTTGCAGAGGGACCTCACTTAAGACACCAAGGGCAGTCTTAGAAAGACAGAGGGATCCTGTGCTGCTTACGCCGCTTCCTAAATGCTGCCCTGACTCTCATCTGCAGCTGCTCTGGACTTTCCTTTCAGCATAAAGTTTCTTTGTCTGAGTAAGTGACAACAGCATCTAAAGAAGCAATAGATTTTGAAGCTGAGACAACTGGAGCAATCATTACTTTGATCTCTGGCAAAGCCCAGGGGCTTGATTATTTTCCAGTGGAAGAAGCTGAGATAAATGAGTTTTCATGAGCAGGAACTCACTCAGCACTGGAGGTGGATTAGAGTGGAGGGTTAGGAGGTAACTTCTCTTTCCTGGGATAATAAGGTCAGTCATCAGTGAGCCACAGGGTCCTCACAGTGCCCTGCACTCTCCAGGGCTTGCATGCGTTTTCTAGGAGCTGGCAGGAATGTTCTTTCCACAGACCTCTGCCACCTCCTTGGAAGCCGATCAAACCAGTTTTATTAAAAAAGCACATTTGACTTCTAATGTTTTTATACTGATTAAGAACATTGACTTGGCTAAGTGAACAAGGGAACTGATTGTAGCTCAGTCGCTTCATGCTGTAAAGGCTTTGATCAGACTGAGTGGGAGTTTATATTTAAGGTACTGTATAAAATGAAATTTGGTGATAAGCATATAAACTGAATTTGAACCTTGCAAAGAGTCCAGAGAAAAAGGAAAAGCAACTCAGTTTACATTCTCTACAGATATACACCAAGATGTCCTTTTAACCTTTAATTATTTTACATAGGGGGTCCAACTGTCTCTTAAACTATTTAAAATTATTTGTCTAGATTAGCTGTCCATGCTGAAGATGGAGAGCTTTCAGGGCACCTCCTAAGAGCCCTGAAGCCAACTATAATGAATAAGTTTGGTGTTTTACTCTGAGGAAAAAAACTGAGTGAATTACAGAGCTGCCAAATAACCCTAGTTCATTCATACGTACTTAAGGATAATGTGTTTCCCTTGATCCCGGCGTGATATCATTAGAATAGCTTATTTCAAGGGCATTCATGTCTGACATCTCTCCCTCATAACTTATCAGCCTCTGTAGCTACATGCAGCAGCCGATTGCAATTAGGAGATACCAGTATCTGACATGAAACAATGGGGAGCACTGAGGGTTCTCCTGCCATTTCTGCTGAAGCGGTGAGCAAACATTCAGGGCATCAAGAGGAAGCAAGGTCAAATGATTAACCTGTGAAAAACCCTGGTCCGATGTGTCTGGGGCTTTTCATCCACCAAGGTAACCACAGAGACCCAGCAGCATCCTATGGTTCCACATTCAATCTCCCTCCCCTACTTCAAAACAGATCCACTCCACTTATCATAATAAAGGGAATATTTTTTAGAAATACCTGGCTTACAGTTCATGTCCCTTTTATGTATGTCGGTCTCCTTATCCTTATCCCTCCTAGTAACTTCTGACCCAGATGCTCAACTTTGGCTAAATATGACGGAATTGTTGAGGGCTCAGTGCAATGATGTTAAAGTTATATTAAATGTCCAGAAAATTAGAAGCAGATTAGAAGAAAGATTCAGATAACCCTCCGCTGAGAGAAAAGTCTTACCAGACAAGAGAAAATCCAAATCAGGGAGGGGACATAAGGACAGGAATAAAGACATATAAGAGATCAGGCTTCTTTCATTGAGTCCATTGCATGCGCATGAATTTTATTTTGAGTTTTGATTTCGTTTTCTTATAACTCTTACTTATCTAAACCTTATTTGTGATTTGAAGGCTATGTTAGTTCACCAGTAACCAAAAATTCCCACACTTAAACCTGGATTCTCTTGGCAGAGCATCCAGAGAGGACAGGAACTCACTCAGTGTTGACTCCACACTGATAAAAGTAAAATATAAGCAGTAAGAACACTAAACATATCCAGGGAACAGGTCTCCTGGGAGTTGGAGGAGGCCCATTAATCAACTGTGTGCTGAGGGAAAGCAATAATACATATCTAAATCAGAGCTGAATGGGGGCCCTGCTCTTTGGAGAGATGGTCTTTGGCTTCTAACCTATCTGTACTGGCTTTATCTGTATAAAAATAACTTCAGGAAAAGATATGGTGATCAATTGGGTTCTGCAAGCCTTTCTGAAATCAGTACTGACTTCCTCAGATGTTCACATTCAGGAGTTATGGACTCCCTGAATTCTCAGCTTCCACCCGGATAGCTTTGCTCTCAGCATACTCTCTTCTTCACATATTTCATTCCAGTTTGCCCTGAAATAACAGGGTTTAATTGGCAATCTGGCTCTGACTTACAAATATCTGCTTGTACATGGAAGGAGACCTCAAATTCTGTGCACTCATTCTCAATCAATGTCAGCTAGGAATTAAATCAATGTTATTACATTATTGATTTTATTCATCCCAGGAGCTACATCAATTTATCATGAAATTTACACTTCTTTAACAACCAACACAAATCAAGAACATTTGTCAGGCTTACAGTGTAGATGAGAGGTAGAGGTTTTTGGAATCTGATCCTCACTTTCCTTTACATTTGTTTAGTTTTCCAGTTAATCTGAATTCCTATCTAGCCTCTTTGAACTTTCACCAACTGTAAATACTTTTGATAAATTTCCTTGCTAAAAAATGTATTGCAACACAGTTCTGAAAAAAACATGAAAACCTAAGTACCCAGTGCCTTCTGATGTATTGATATAACTGGTTTGGGGAAAGAAATGGATGGGTGCTTTATGTTACACAGTGGCCACATGTTAAAAAAATAAAACCTGTTTCTAACCTCATGCAGTCATGCATTTGGTTCTGCCATGCACAGTGTAACCAGTTGTAATTTTAGCTCATGTCTTGAGGTGTATAACAAATTTAAACCAGCAAAAAGTCAATTTTTGTACTTGATGACTTGTTTTCAACTGATAAATTCTGGGAAAGTTCATGGTCTGTTTCTACATGTGCTCTGGCCGGGATCTGTGATGGCTGCAGAGATACTGAAAGGATGAGGTCAGAAAAGCGGGAAGTAAGAGCTGAAGGGACTTTCAGTCAGATACTTTGCACTGTTGATTTTTTAAAAGTTGGATTAATGTTTACATAAGTGAAATGATGATTTAGCATTTGGGAGAAAGCATGTAGGATGTCAGAGCAGTCACAGCACTGGCTGATGTTAACAGAGGTACACACTAGAGGGGAAAAACATCTTTACGGCCCTTCTTCACACCACAGAAAATCCCATCCCTGACTGGAGCAAACAGGTTATTATAACTTCCCATTCTGTGCAAAAGTTTTATCGCTGCTGCTATATACAGAGCCTGTTACCTGGATCTGTTAACTGAGTGTAATAAAAATAAAACTTGACGGATAAACTGGTGCTTAGTAGTAGGAGGCTAGAGACTAGTCAGAAAAACAAAGATGGACTTTACTGAGAATAAAAGGATGAACTCAGATGAGTTAACTTAAAGTGTGTGAGCAAGCTAGAAAGGGGAGAATTGCAAAATCTCTGTTTCCCTGGCAACGCCACCTTTCCCTGTTACTTAACATGGCTAGGGTTACATCATCA
This sequence comes from Nothocercus julius, assembly GCA_013398735.1. Classification (NCBI taxonomy): domain Eukaryota; kingdom Metazoa; phylum Chordata; class Aves; order Tinamiformes; family Tinamidae; genus Nothocercus; species Nothocercus julius. The sequence continues at coordinate 4,188,869 of VZSV01000006.1, forward strand.
GAGCAAACTTTCATCAGTTCATCACAGTTTGGTTACAAGACACTATTTCAGGCTCTGCGTGGAGGTGATGCTCTTATGCGAATTTGCCCTCTGCAGTATTGCCATCAGTGTAGGAAACTCCATCCGGCCACGGCCTCTCACAGGCTGCCTTGGGAAAGAAGGACATGCTACCCAAAAATACCAGACGAAAAATTCAGGAGCTAGAGGATTCTGCAGGGACCTCCTTGTTGAATTCCAGTCAGCAAAACAGGGCTTTCTTGGCCACATTGCTCAGGAGAGCTCTGTGATTATATAGAGCTATAGAGCTCTGTGATTATATATTCATTCCCATATAGACATCCTCCTGGTTTGGCTGGCTTCTCATCTTTCCAGATGGAGGTGAAAGATGGGTGCTTGTGAGGTCTGAAAAACAGGCACACAGGACACAGTGAAGATCGAGAAGGGCCTTTTGGGTTTGCCTGGCAGGCAGACATTTCTATATTATTTTTACTTACTCTGATAATAGGACCATATTAGGCAATAATATTTGTACCTGGGCCCAGAACCTTCTGCATGGGCTGGTCACCCCGTGGTAGCTGTGATGGTCTAAAGGTGGTAGTGAGAGGTGGTATCTCTCGTTACCTCAGTCAGACTCACTGAAGCAGCTGGAAACGCTTCTGCAGGTTGGACATGGGGCCACCAAACGCCAAGTGAACTACAAACCAGAGCAGCACTGAGGCGCTCGGGGCAGCAGGAAGAGTTGATGCAACTCCAAAAGGTGCGATCGGTTCCTGCCGTCCTTCCCGCTCGGCCTGGGCAGGGAACAAGCCCTTGGACTCCTCAGCATTGCCTGACCTGCAGCAGCTGCGTTGTGCAACCTTGAGCGTTTAAATAGGGCTGCTTGCTGCTGGGCCCCCGTCGTTTCCCTCTTGCTGGCGTTGCACAGATTAGCACCACTTCCAGGAGTCCGCATCAGCAAAGGTCGCCAAAGTCAGATTTCCACATGCAGGGAACACGTCGGTGCTGCGTTTCAAAGCCCCCACTGTAACCATGGAGATTTGTTTTCCTTTAAATTCCTTCCCCTTAGGTTCAATGCTATCTTTAGATGTCATCCAGTTTGACAAATGTGCGCCTAGTTCCTGATACTATCAGGGAACTGTGGTCTGACAAGGACTGATTTAAGTAACAGCTGCATAACTGTGTCAGGAATGAGCGATGCGGCTGGTGCCCTTTCTTGGAAACTCTCCCATTTTCTGGGATTCTTGTTCTGACACTGCGTCCGGCCGCCAGATACGGCCTGGTTTGCCCTGCTGCGGCTTTGTGTGCTTCCTGTTCCCCAGAGCTTGAGCAAGGACAGAGCTGCAGATTTCTGCTCGCACACTGGACTTCGAACCCCCCCCAAAAAGTGCAGGCGTGGACGTCTCCTGTGGAGACAACCTCGGGCTGGCGACACAGGCTCTCTAAGCATCCGGCCCGAGCTCAGGAGCCAAAGTCTGACCATTCAGGTTTGCACGTCAAAACCATTAAATCATGAAATTACTGGAAATTTGGCCTCAGTATTAGACCATACACTCCACATCCCCTTCAGCTCCTCATGACCTGAGATCACAGTCGTCTGCTTATATACCCTGAATTATAAATCATCATAACCTGGTATTTGCTTACTATTACGGACTGTAGCACCATTTTGAAAGAGCTAACAAAATCATCCCGTTGTTACACAGCTCACTTAATGCCAGTGTGCATTCAGAGCTGCAGAGGTGGTCCTTAGCATCACACATGAACCTGCTGCTTCTTTCATTAACTGCATCACACCGCAAATTGGCAAGAAGCACTAACAACAGCTTCATCCTTCCATTCACTGAGCAGCAGAAAGATGCAAGGATAATACTGTCAGAGACAGACTATGTTATGATTTAAGAACTATTCTGTATACCACAAGATAGAAACCTTTTTTAAATAATTACATGTTATATACTCAAAATAAGTAAGCGGTATGTGTGAGATTTCCTTAGTATGACCAGTTGGGATCAAAGTCAGTGCTACACCCCGGTCACTAGCAGCCTTTTTTTTTTTTTTTTTTCCTCTTCATCCAATCCAAATAGCTACCCAGACTTGAGTGTCTTGTCGATTGTCACAGGTAGGAGGTGCAACTTTAGAGTTAGGTCAGTTGTGTTTACTTACAAGCATATCCTTGGTTTTCCCTAAGTCATGGCCAGGGTTCAGTATTTGTCAGGCTTCTTTTCCAAGGATTGCCCCCAGGTCTCAGCCGTTAATCTACCTGGCAATGCTCTGGCACACTGTCCTGCTGGGTATCCTAATTCTGGCTTGATGCTGGGGCCGTGTAGAAGCCCAGCCTGTCCTTAGTGGCTCTGGCACCAGCACATGCACTGGGGCAGCCCGGGCTGGCTCTGTGCAGAAGCAGCCCAGATTTGGCAGAGCCTGTTCTCCTGAGCTCTGTGATTTACCTGCATCTGAGGCCTCACCAGTGGGCCAGGAGAGCCGAGCACAACTGCTCTGCCCTTGCGTAGCTGCAAGCCTGGCATGGTGTCGGTGCGGCCCGGGTCCGAAAGCGCTGTTTGCAGTGTGCTTGCATGCTATGCTGTCCCCAAGTCAAGGTCTCTTCTGTCAGGCTGGCATAAGTGTTTGCACATCCAAATTTCCCTGCGACGGTGCCATGGGCTAGAAGTTACAATTACTTTTTGTTTCCCCTCTGAGGTGACACAGCTCTTGGGGCAGTGACATTTTCCCAGCCCAACCGCTCTGCTCCTCTGTGTTGCCTCTGACGTGTCCCACGCGCAGGGCGAAGCGCCTGGATGTTCCCTTTCATGTGAAGCCAGACAGGGAATTTCCCCAGCCTCCCCTGCCCATGGCTGCTCATTCCCAGCCCAGCCTCAGGTTGCTGCCCCAGGGGGGCAATCACTAGCCAAGGGCATGGGAAGGGAGTCTCACCCTCCAAGAAAATGCAGAGGCAGCTCCGCCCTGAGCCAGCCTCCTCTGCCCAGAATTTAGAGCAGCTTTGTGTTTGCTTTTGTTTGGGGTTTAAACACGTGTTTAACTGTCTCTTAGAGCTATCTCGAATGGAGGGGTGTGGTAAAACTGCCTAATTTAACCCGGCCTTTGACATCTGCAGACTGATGGGTTGTCTTCCCTAAAACAATTTTATCTTTTTTTTTTTTTTTTTCATTTAGATTGGTTTAAAAGCTGGTCATTTAAATCCTTCATTGCCATTCTTGTTTG
>VZSV01000006.1:4198059-4225363 GCA_013398735.1 Nothocercus julius
AAAGAAAAGAAAAGAAAAGAAAAGAAAAGAAAAGAAAAGAAAAGAAAAGAAAAGAAAAGAAAAGAAAAGAAAAGAAAAGAAAAGAAAAGAAAAGAGAAAATCAGAAATAGATGTTGGTCTTCAGTGAGACTGTAGCTTCGGTTTGTGGCTTTGTTTTTCCTTTCCTTCTTAGTTGTTAATAGGCAATGTCTGATTCATTGCTGCTCCGTGGCTAATCCCATCACACCGGCAGCGCTGCTCTGCGCCCGGCTCCTCCTGCCAGACATGCTGTAAGCAAAAGAAATCAAATAGTGGTGGCGAGCAGACAACCTGCGGTTGACCTCTTAAAGGCAGTGGAGCTACCCTGTGAAAGCCCTTCCCAGGATCCCAGCCCTGATCCCAGTGCCATGGTACAAACATGGAGTTGGGGTGCCCTGGGGGTCTCCTGATGGGAAATGGGAGGGCAGAGCGTGGCTGTGTAGGGCAGACTGGATCTTCTTGCTGTGAAATCCTTGGCACTTGCTTTGCTCAAGACTAAGATTTTGGCTTCCCCAAATCCCGTCCATCCTCAACATCCTGCCCGGTGTCACAGGCCAGTCCAGCACCCAATGCCTAACTCCTGGAGCTCGAAAGCATCCCGGCTGCATGGAGGGGCCAGAGGGCAGCGTTGGCTTGGGACTTGCCCTATGGCCACCCACCAGCGGCAGGAGTCACCTACAGCCACGGCAGTCTCCCCGCAGCCTTTTCATGGCAGGTCACAGCGTGCTGCCCCATACCTTCAGACTTCAGTTCATCTTTCGGACCTCATCCTGGGAAGCATTTGGAGCCAGAAGCAACAAGAAACTCCCCAGGATTAGATCTCAATACTGTGCACTTTGCTTTTCCTTGGTACAGTCGTACAGATCACAGATAGCCGTTCTGTAATAAATATTGACACAGAGCAAATATTTAATAGCACAAAGATTAGGAACGGAGCATATTTCAGGGGAAACCTTTCCTTTCTTCATCAGCCTGTGTTTTCAGAACTCTTTACATTCAGCCACTAGAGAGCAAACTTCTTCTTTTTATCAAATGACAATTTATATATTTCTTTAAAAAAGAACTCAGTACTTCAGGCTAAAAAGCATAAACATTGAAAACAGAGCTTTTAGTTTACAAAGAGAAAAAGAAGCTTGTTTTGCTTGTTTTCTTATTCATCCCTTCTTTGTTCATTTCTTTCTTTCTTTCTTTCTTTCTTTCTTTCTTTCTTTCTTTCTTTCTTTCTTTCTTTCTTTCTTTCTTTTCTTTCCTTCTTTCCTTCTCTCTTTCTCTTTCTTTCTTTCTTTCTTTCTTTCTTTCTTTCTTTCTTTCTTTCTTTCTTTCTTTCTTTCTTTCTTTCTTTCTTTCTTTCTTTCTCTCTTTCTCTCTTTCTCTCTTTCTCTCTTTCTCTCTTTCTTTCTCTCTTTCTTTCTCTCTTTCTTTCTCTCTTTCTTTCTCTCTTTCTTTCTTTCTTTCTCTCTCTCTCTTTCTCTCTTTCTCTCTTTCTCTCTCTCTTTCTCTCTTTCTCTCTTTCCCTCTTTCTCTCTTTCTCTCTTTCTCTCTTTCTCTCTCTCTTTCTCTCTCTCTTTCCTTCTCTCTCTCTTTCTTTCTCTCTCTCTTTCTTTCTCTCTCTCTTTCTTTCTCTCTCTCTTTCTTTCTTTCTTTCTCTCTTTCTTTCTCTCTTTCTTTCTTTCTCTCTTTCTCTGTTTTTCTTTCTCTCCTCACCAGCCATGTTTTAAGAAGAGAGAAAAATGGACAAGTGTGTTTTGTTGTCGTGACGGCCTCTGCTGATGACTGTCGAGGCTCTCCCCCTTCATGTCACACATCCGAGGTGACAGGCAGTGTGAGGAGCATCTCAAGAGAAGCCCTTGGGATCGCAATATGCACTACAGCTCTGTGCCAGTGACTGTGCAAAACCTAAGCGATGAGCACAGCAGCAAGATTATATGCATTAATATTGGAGATTACCTCTTTCTGGAGCGGTATCTGGCCGCTGGGTTCCTTAGCCCATGTGTTTTAAAGGCCCTTGAGATTTTAGCACAAACAGGTTGGAGAATTCGCCTCCTTCCAGGGAGCCTTCAGCCACGTCTTTCCTCTCCCTTGGCCTTTCACAGCTCTGAGGTGCCTCTGCTCTCGCAGCTCCCATGCAGGTCTGTTGGGGGAGAAAGGAGACCCTTCACATGTGGTTGGTGGGAGAGAAGAAGCCCTTCTCACCTGTTCTTTTGGTGATTATTATACATGGATATAGGAGTAATTTTAAAGCATCTAAAAGCAATATTTTATTAACTTCTTTCATTGCCTCAGGGAAAAACCTGCACAAGATGCTTCTGGGCTGCAAGAACTGCGGGCTCAGACTCCCCAAAGTCCTGTAATTGCTGCACTGCAACTGCAGGTCCATCACGAGGGAACGGTCCATGCCAAGGGTCCTTGTAAGCTTTCTTCAAGCCAACTGAATAGCAATAAATCTTATTAGGGAGCTGGGGTGTACAGAGGCTTCCTAATGTGAGAGCAACGGCAGGGACAGTTCAAAGGTGGTGGGAACAGTCTGGAATATCCATGACTTAGCTGAAGGCAAGGAGAAGCTGGGTTTCCGCTTTGTACTCTGGGCTTGCCAGCCCAAGTCAGAGCAGCAGCAAGGAAGTGACCTTCCCAGAAACCACATCCGAATGGCCCAGAGCACAGAGTGAAGCAAGTGCTGGTTTAGGCGAGGCTCTGGAAACCCCCTCCAGCACCTCTTTGAAAGCAGCTTTTCCTAAGAAAGTAGAGAAGCATTTTGTGAAATACTTAGTGTTGTCAGTGTTATGTGCACAGCAGCTTATCTCCCTGCTGCTCTTTGTGAACCAGCCAGGGCACCAGCTCCAACACATATGTGTTGCCCAATGCTCACTGAGCTGCTCCTTTACGGTATCTCACAGACATGATATTAGAGCATATATGGCCTGACATGGACCGTTACAGAAAGGCAGTCCAATAGGCTCTGGGTGGTATATTATGTGACTTCTTAGGGGACAAGTCCTACCGCTTAGTGTCCCATTGATGTTAGGAGCATTAATGATGTAGCCCAGATCTGATTGGTTTAATCCAGTGTGGCAACCAGGGAGACAGTGTTTTCTAGTCCTTTATTATCTTTGTGCTGCATTAGGCACAATCATGCAGATATGAAATATATTAGTTACACCCCCATAGCATGCTGTGATGGACTCTGCAGCCCAGATGTTTTGCCAGCAAAGAGAGACCTTAGGATTTGGGACCCAGTCAGAGCAGCTGTGAAAGTCATGGCTGGAAAATCCGCTAGGGCAATCTGTTTCAGTTTTCTTTTATATATATATAATATATATAAATATTTTATATATATATATATATAATATATATATATTTCCCTGTCAGGCCACTGATCTTGAGTCCAAATGCAGGCAACCAGTAATAAAATCCTTTTTGTTCTAGTTGGGGAATATCAAGTTGTTGGGGAAACAATGGGTCATTTGGGAGAATGGGATCTCTTTCTCACTTTTTGATAAAACTTAGCTAAAGATGTGGTCTCAAATATCCATGCCTCTAGGGGCTTGGATATGAACAATTTCACCATAAGGTCAGAGATCACAGAGATATGAATCCTGAGAAGCAAGGACATAACCAGAATATGTCAGACATTGAGGTGTCTGGTGCCGCCAGATGCCCAGGCCAGTGGTCAGAGTAGGTACGACATCTCCTTTGACCCTCTACCAGTGCCTGGTTAGGTCTCCTCTGAAAATAACTGAAAACCCTTTGTGAAGTGTGACTTTGGGCAAGCTCACTTCACTGAAGAAGCTCCTAGTTGGTGAATGTTTAGATCAGAAATAACCACGGGACAAAACAAACAGGTCAGAGGGCTTGCTGGTAGCAGCTGTGTAGCTCATGTCTCTGCTCTGTGCATGACAGCACGGTCTAGTGCCAGCATAAATTCAGCCCTGGGCATGTTCAAACCTTTTGTGCACTCTAACCTGCCCATCTAGCTTTTAAAGTTGTGTCAGAAGCAAAAGCTGATTATCAGCTTAGGTGGTGCTGTCTCGCCTCTTTGGCTGCAAACATTGACCACAAGCAGACGCAACTTGGAACTTTCTCTGGGAAGAGGCTTCCAGATAAGGACTTCTCTGTCCTCTGGCAACCACCACCTCTTCCTTTAGGGTACATTTAAGATGGCCTTGTTCTGCTTCCTTACAGGCAAAAGATCTTTCCCTCTCTGACTGCTTTCTGGAAATTGTGGCTTGCCGGGAATGTTACTGACAAGGAAGCATCACAGACCAAGGGAAAGCCGGACTCCGACTTGCTCCTTTCCTCTGCACTTCACAGCCAAGGCCAATTACTTGTTCTTTAGTCAAACCTGTGAATGTCTTTCAGAAGTTTCCTTTGTTTCTTGACCCAATCAAAATTAGCATCTGAGATTTGAATAACAAAGTGTCTGGGGAGACAGAAACAACATGACTCCTGTGCTCTGATGCAGTCAGATCAGTGTGGGGTCTGCACAGGGTGCTCTGGATAGTCAGAGAACATTGAGTGCATTTCCGGACTTCAAAGGGGCAAGACTGGTTGTAGCTGCCCCCTGTGCCTTCCTCAGGGATTCCCTTATGCAGTTTTTGCCTAAGACTGGCAATTGATGCTGTTTTCCTTTCACTACATAAGCAGCCTTTTCATGCAAGGGCCATCACTGACTTGGAGAGGTCCCAGACCTACCCGTGGAGGCTGGGAAGGGAGAGAGGGAAGAGGATGCTAAGGGCAGGGGGAGAGGCCAGACACCTCAAGCGCTTATGAAACTTATGCCCTATAAAATATTTCAGTTATATTGTTTTCTAAATCCAGGGGGAACTGTTAGTTTTTGAGTAATAAATCTCCCCCTGCAGTGCTGGCGGCTATAATATGCCAGCTCTGACAACATGAAAGTGAAACTCATTCCAGTAATGTGACACTGATGCTAGTGACTTTCCATTAGCCAAGCTGACTGAAACAATCAAAAAAAAGTAAGTAAATCAGATGTTTAAATTTCTTTCCATTTTAATAGTCAACTTCGTTAGGAATAAAGCCCAAGATCTTCACCAGCATTTTTTTTTTTTTTTGTGATAGTGCATTGCTAACAGAGTCCTGAATGGTACAGGAGGAATGAGTTATGACTGATAGACGCAATATCCTTGTTTTTTGGAAAGACTGTTGTCTATTTCCTTACAATTTGAACATTTCAAGGCAAGATGAGGTATGAAATCATTCATGCTTTGAACAACGATGGTGTTTCCTTTTCCCATCTCTCTGCTGCTTTGGTCTGGGGTATACAGGATATTCTATCAATATTCCTGTAGAACAAATTTAAATGAGTAACAAATACAGAATCATGTATAACAACATGCCTGGAGTGACAAGATTAAATTGAGGTCCTGATCTAGCAAAACCTTAATTAACTCTCAGCAGAACAGTCTTGGGGTTAGGCGCCTCTTGGCACAAGTGAGACTCTCCAGAGCATTTAACTGTGAGATGCTGTATCTAAGCCATGCACACTTTTGTGCTGTTATAATTAAATCTGTGCCATTTTGTATGAAAACGTGTTTATAAATCCATCTGGCATGGGCTGAACGATCCATACGCTATTTTTTTTACAGCTATAGAGATGCGTCCCTGTGCAAAATATTTCTAGCACTTATACCTTCAGGTACATCACTAGGGCCTCTGTACAAATAAGTCCATTAAGACATATTAGATCTGATGGAAAAACAAAACAAAACAAAACAATTATAACTGGGTGCCTAGGGGGGGTGGGATTGGAAATGTAGCAGTCCTTGGAAAAGTCCTGTTTGGACCATTCTCAACAGTGCCAACGATAGAGAGACATAAGGAGCTTCCTTCCTCCTCCATGAGTGCTATTTTCCACAGTTGGTTGGTTGATACATTAGAGGTTTTCTTCTGAGTTGGCTCAGACTTGCCATTTCCTATCAGGAAAAGCCAGTGCTATGGAGACGAGCCTCCCCACAAGGCAGGTGGTGTAACCGGGCTGCTCCCATGTCCTGTGCTACAAAACCCAGGTCCATCTCCCAAGCCCCTTGGGCCCCACAGGAGCCCCTGTTGTTCCTATGGGCTACAAGCCTTGCCAGATCACAGCTCATCACGGCACATCCCAACCTGTACTCTGACTCCAAAGCCAAGGAATGTAACCTCGTGTTGAAAGGCATATATTTTGCTTTCCAAGTATTTCTTTTTCCTTCTGTCCTTGAACACCAACAGAGTGCTACTGTCATCCTGCTGTTCATGAAATATATCCACAGCTCTCACACTAGGTCTTGGTTGACAAGATTTGTGTTAAGGTAATTAACCCCAAACTAAACCTTTTGTTTTTTGTTCCTGTGTCATACAACTTAGAAGCCACAGCTGAACTGAAGAGGCACTCAAATGAAAATAAAGTTTACAGCAAAACTCTACCTATTGCAAGAGCGACATGCATTTATTGCATGTGCATTTATATTTATTAGTCCATTGGCAGAGACATCAGCATAGACATAATAAAAGGATTTTTTCTTTTTTTTAAAATTTTCCTGCCAGCCCATGTGTCTGCCTTAATCGCATATCGAAGATACTCTTAGAATCCTTCTTTCAAGTAAATATACCCACTGGTTAGTAAATATTAATGCTGCTCTCTGGCTCTAGCTGTGAGAAGATTTTATTGTTGTGTTAGAGGTTTTGATTAGACTCCAAAAGGTTTTGCAGTGTCTGCTCTATTTATCCGAAACACACAGCACCGCTGCAGGCGAGGGTTGCCACAAAGAAAATCATCCTCAAGATCATCTTATTGTTTTTAATTTAATATGTGAAAGCATAATTATTTCTGCTTGTTTAGTGCCTCACAATCACTCTCTGCGAGACTCCAAAGCCGAGGGAGTACTGCCTGGTACCTTATAGTTCCAGATTTTAGCAGACAACACCGAAGAAAAAGGAACATGTGTCACATCTCCACGTCGCTCACCCTAATTGTCATGGCAGTTTACCCGGAGCTGACACGATCCAGAGAGGGATAGAGCAAAACCTCGCGCAGCTCAGGGCTGCAGGGGATTTCAGGGGCAGACGTAAGCGGCACCTGGGTGCCTGGCGGATCCTACCCAGCCTCCACCTGCTGCTGCCGTGACCGGCGCTCCCCCCGGGAAATCAGCTGCTGGAGCCGCTGGCCTGCCGTAACCTCCCTTCATCCTGCTGAAGAAATAAAATCCTCCTCAGCTGTCCCTGCGGCATCCTTTATGGCACAGGGACGTGTCGTGCACAGCGTGGGCCGTGGGTGCTGAGGGGGAGGCAGCGCCTGGGCTCGAGGGCTCTGTACGGGGCACATCCCCTTGACCTGGCAGCGCCGAGGTACCTCTCACCTTGCACACCAGTTACAAAACCCGAATTCAGCTTGGGCAGCTTCTGTGCCCGCAGGTCTGGCACATTCTGCCAGGATGCAAGACGTGAGCCGGGGCCAGCTCGGCCACGGCGCTCGGTTAACGCCGGCCTCCGCAGAGGCTGCCCCCAGAAACGCTCACCGTTAATCCCCTGCAACAGCTTCTGTTTACTTGTGACTAGGTCTGGATTTGAGCCCATTGCCGGGGCCAAATCGCCTGCCCCAGGGATGCTCCAGTCTCCCTTTACCTGGTGCACATGACGTTCACCACTTTTCTAGGGGACTTTTCAAAAGTGATTGGGGTGCTGGCAGGGCCCGGCTTGCTTAGAAGTCTCAGGCATCTGTAACCTTCACCACTGCTTTACATAGCCTTAAATATAAAGCCGCAGTAGGTTTACTTGTTTGTATTATGCAGAAATTACCACGTTTTCAGCTGATCTTTTAAGTGGTTCCTTGTAAAATTGTGGGGTGACTGGAAGACCTTCAATAACATTTTTAAACACAGGCCAGCTTCGCAATAATAAACTCAGCTTTTAGCCGCCCTTGTTTATAACAGTTCCTACAGCAAGAACCAATTTTCTCTTTGGTAATGAGACCGATTAGACTGGCTGCTCACACAGAGCTGACCTGAATTCAACAGCTGTATATTCTTTCGCTATTTTTCAAGGCATAATGTGCTTAGAGTGTGTAAATGCTCAGTTTTCCCTCTTTTCCTTGCCTCCACTTTTCTTTTCTTTTTTTTTTTTTTTAATGGTTTAAAGGTTGTTAAATGGAAAGTACAGGAGTAAAATATAGCGGCGCTCTATGCGAATAACAGGTTTCTTCATTATTTTGATGCAGCAACTTGCCGGGCCCTGTGCCAACGTGTACAAAGGCAACATTTATCCACTTCCCACGGGGGTTCCTTCTGAGGAGAATCCACCACCTCAGCTTTTAGTATGCGGGAGGGACAAGACTGCCTTGGTATGTGGCCAGCATTTTCTATTCCACCTGCCTGCGGGTTCCTCCTCGCAGAGGTGCGAGATACCGTCTCCTCTGTGCGTGTCTCATGGCTGCTCACAGAGCAAGGAGGACCAGCACTTCCCACTATGGCTCCTGTGCCAGTGTCCCCTCCTCAACTGGCCAAGCACGGGGATACAGAGGAGCTGCTGAACGAGGCCTTTCTGCTGCTTCTGCTCGTGACTCATGAGGGAGGCCAACCTGCCTGTTGGCTGCAGGTCTCTGCTGAAGGGGACATTGGCCCAGGAAAGCCTAGGCTTGGTCCTATTGCCCTCTTGTGGCAGCCCGTCATAGGCTACAGGAACATTTCACCGGTTGGCATTTCCAGAAGTGGCACCTGCCCGCTCCAGCCAAGGTAGCTTGTCTATAACTTAAAAGCACAGCGCTGGTGCCCCAAGGGCAGCTGCATAAGACAACCCGGCACAACCACCAGGAGGTTAATGATGTGATGTCTCTTGAAGGGATGCTGGAGTCCATCATTGTGATCGCTGTAAGAGGCTGGACTCAAAGATATCCCAGGCCAAGTAAGAGCCCTTCCGAGCAAGCTCCTCGCTCTCATGGTTCCCTCATGCCTATTTTTCAGCTGCATGGGAAAAAACAGTGGTTTGGCAGCACGCCCCAGGGCTCTCCAAAGAGAACATTAAAGAAGCCCTGGTGGCTGTCATAGGAAACCCTCTCCTTGAGGTCCATCTTGAACCCTGTGTTAACAATAAAAGGCTTATAGGAATAATTTTGTCCCTACAGGACCGTGATGCACACACCGTGCCAGGAGGAGGCATGTCTGTGCCTTTGGCCTCGTGTGACCGCTGTGACTCACAGAGCGCCCAGGCATGAGGAGCGGAAACCCAGTTTTACTGGAGAGGGCCTCGTCATTGAAGCATGTTACAGAAGCACTGTGTTCGAAAAGCAAGGATTTGAGTCAAAAGAACAATAATTGGAAGGATAAATAGCAGGGAAGAAAAAAAAAAAGAACTCTGTAGCCCTTAGCCCCTTTCCATCCTCTCATGAGTGTTTTGGATGTCTTGTTTTCAACCGTAGCTGAACCGCTCCCTGTGCTGTTTCTTCCTTCGGCCTCGGCAGTGTGTGGGGCAGCTCACACACTTTGCTGATACTTCTGCTGGTGCTTACACATATAAACAGCTGGAAAATTTACTAAGAGATTCCTAAAAGGAACAGCAATAAAAATCAAAGCAGGCTTGTATGCAAGTTAAATCTTCTGATAAGGAGTGGTAATGCTATTTGTTCTCGACACAGCAAGGGCAATAAAATCCAAGATGTTTAATGAAACCCTACCTGGTATATATTGGCCTCAACACAGCATTTTTATTCAACATATTCAACACATCCAGCACTAAGTGGAAATTCCTGGCAAACAGCCAAAGCCAGGACTATAATGTTTGTAAAATAGGCTGTTGCTTTCAGAGTGATTTTCCCCTGTGAAAGTCATGCAAGCATAGGGAAAAAAAAAAAAAAAAAAAAAAAAAAAAAAAAAAAAAAAAAAAGGATATTCAGTAACAGTGTAATTGTGTCACATAAAGACCACCCTTGGGAAGCCATCTGAAGTTTTAATATTTTAAACTGAATACTGAATTCAGTCATCTTTGATAAAGAGCGTGGTTGCCTCTTCTGTTCCCAGCCACAGATGTGCATGCACGCCGAAGAGCTGCCGAAGGAGAACAGAACAGACCCCATTTGCAATTCAAGTGGCTTTAGACCCCAGATGAGACTTTCTCATAACTGCTTCCCTGCTATTCTGTAGACTTGATTAAGGATGAAAATTATCCCTCCAGCACTGATGTTTGCGGGCGACTACCGAAGGTCTGATTCTTACCTCTCACTAATGCACAAGACAACTCTACTGTAGTCGGAGGAGGCACAGACTGATATCAAACCAGTGAAATGACACCAAATCAGACTGGATTTGAAAAGGGCCTGCTGAAGCGGGCCATCTCATACTCCCGACGCTACTTGCTAAAATTGGGCATTTAAATCTTAGGGTTTTGGTTCTAAAATCATATCACAGGGGGCCCTTTCCCTCCAGGAGCAGCCTGGTTGTAGTTGTAGAACCATGGGCTGCTGGCAGGGACAGACATGAGGCACTGGTTATTGGGGTGAGCTTTGTATGTAGCAAACTCTCAATTTCCAGCCTTCCAGGGGTATGTGGTGCTCACCTAGCCATGCTGTCCTCTGAAATGAAAGCAGAAAGCAATAGCATTTCCCAAGTAACCTTTAATGACTTCTCTACCATGTACAGCTGGCCAAACTACAGCAGGAAGGTGGAATTTGCCTTGGAAGAAAATCTTTCCACATAGGAATTTTGATGAAGAAAGGCTTTTTGTCACATATTCTGTGATGCTACCTGAGCATCCAGGCAAACACCTGCTATGCCTGGCAGCAGATGCTTTACTGCTCAAAGCTCACAAATTACTTTGATATTCTCATGGGAGATACTTACTTGGAGCATGCATTATTGTCATCTGGACTTGGCCCTAGCCACAGCTGGGATATCTTTCTGACCCAGGCGAGGTCAGCTGCTCTGTTGACTTCCCAAGTGCTGGCTTGGCCAGGCAGACTGGTGGCCAGGCTGGTTGTGAGCAGTCTGATGGTTATGACAGCACCTGTGAAGGGCAACTCGTTTTTATTGTAATGAATCTGCCCTAGAAGTTGTGTCTACATAAGCTAATGCTTTGCTGCTCATGCCCAGCACCTGCAGTGCTGAGGAAGGAGGGCTCATTCCTCATAGCATGTTCATATCCCCTACTGTGTGCCCACTAGCCTCAAGCTGGGTGTTGTGCAGATGAGGCAAGTTGCCATCTCCTAAAGAGACGACACTTCCTTGCAGCAGGGCAAGATTTTCCTTCCATCATCTGGAAACTTAAAATGCAGGAGGGAAAGGTCAAGCTTGTTGCCTTTTTTTTTTTTTTTTTCTGAAGACTAATATTTTCTCTTTAGCATCCAAAGCAAGAATTGTAAAGGTTTTAACATAACTCAAAGGCAAATATGGAGCTGAACTGCTGAAGTTAAAAGATGACCAAAAGTAGTGAGGTGTTTCTTTTTCAGAGAGAGTTCTGTGATATTGAATGCTCCTTAAACAGCTACCTTCTGCCAGATAAGTCAGTGCTTTCTGCAGTGTGCCTTGTGCATCAGCTTAGGTGGAGGGGCAGAACGGGTGTTTTTTAGAGCAGTGGTCAGAACCTATGTGTGATTTAATGGGATTCTTTAGGATACGAGCTCTGCATGATGAAGAGCACATTTAATGAGGATTCATGGGCCACGACTGGGTGCACCGTCCTTCTCAGGGATTTCAGTGTGGTTTACCATCCTCTACCCGGCCTGATTTCCTATCGTGGGGAGTTTCATGCATTGGTTAATGTTGGAAGTTCTCTGATTGTGGTTTGTAGGAGAATTAGGGGTCTAAGACAGAAGTTTAATCATAACTATAATCTCATTTTGGTTAGGTTGCTTTAGAATATTAAAGTAGGAATTGAGATCAGTATATTAAATTTGTCAGGTTTGTAAGCATGCTGCTTGCAACTCGTGATGAAATGCACTGACTTTCAGCGCCGTGGCAGAACCATTTGAAAGAGCAAATACTCCATTTTCACCCCACATTACACATGAGAAGGACAGATTTCCTGCCTTGGCATGTGCACTTTACTTCTCTACCCCTGAAGGGCATATTAGTGTTGAACCTCCTTGAGTTATCTACATTTCCTAGTCCCAATAGGCTTTCAAATCAAATAACAGCCTTTTATTTATTTATTTATTTATTCCTCTTCTTTTAAGAAGAAAAGGAATGCTTGGGTTTATGTAGGCATGAATAATACCTTTTTCACAGTCATATTTGCTACTCTGTTTAATTTCTGAGATGACTAATTGTTTTAAGAGATGCATTTGCAGACTAAAACAAACAAGGAGACAAACAAACAAACATTCCAGTAATATTCTTCCACAGTTTAAAATTGAAATATATTTTGCCCTCTGTAATTGTGCATCTTATTTTCCATCAGACTTTATGCTTGAAACAGATAAGATTCTTTTTGCATAAGCAATTACTGAGATTGCTCTTTCTGGACTCATCTGAATTAACCATGACATGAGCCAAGATATGAGACATAGGAAGTGAAGGTGAATGCAAGTTCAGTAGAGTAGAAATTTCTGTTCAGAAAATGTTCATGAGCCCAGACGTTCTGTATTAAAATAAAAAGAAAACTCTCTTGGGATCTAGTAGTCTTCAGGGAAAATGTGTTCAAGTCATTTTGCTTGTCTACAAGTTTATTTTCCTCTGGCATTACTGTGAAGCAAAACAGGTTAATAAAAATAGTTTTTATTATAACGCTTTGTAGGTGGAGCTATTCCATAAGCACTCGCTTTAGTAGAAGGATGTGCATTCATTATTTATGATGCAACAGGCTATCTCCCTGGAGTACTTCTCTTCAATCCATACAATCCGGCATTCCCTCCCTTTCGGTGTTGACCCAGCTTCCTAAATTCATTTTCTGTTCTCTTGTGTTTTCCAGGTGCCACAGCTCAGAGGGATGCTATGAAAACCTTACTAAGCCACAGCAGGCCCAAGGTACCGCAGTGCTTGGAGGACACTGGGGGAGAGGCAGCCCCCAGCCCGAGCAGGGCAGCCAGGGCCAGCCTGCAGCCCCCGCAGCAATAACCCCTGGAGCCACTGCCGAGGCGGGCAGAGCACAGCATTTCCGTATGTCCAGACCCTCTGGACACTGCTCAGCACTCGAGGTCAGGGCTAAGTGGCACAAGCTGGGCTCGGGTCAGCCCGGAGCGTCCCGGCCACACTGGGACCTTGCCGGCTCCAAGGTGCAGCTGGGGCAGGAGGCTGGTACAAGCTCAAGCTTTTTTTTTTTTTTTTTTTTTTTTTGGTTATTATTATCTTTTATTTTTTCCTTCATTCACTTTTGCCACCTAAAAAGGAGCCATCTTGTTGTCAGTGCAGGGAGGGAGGTTTCTCACCCATCAGAGTTTCAAAACGCCTTCCTTAAGCCTCTCTCTTAGATATCCCCTGTCTCATCTGTACTGAAGAACTTGCCTGCCTACAGCATATAGAGGGGCCAGGGACATCTGCACACACAGAGCAGAAGAAATGAATCCCATGGTGCTGATGAAATTACTTTCATGTTAACTGCAGTGGTTGAAAAAACTTGGATTTCTGTGATTTCTTTGTATTAGAAGGTAATGAGATTAAGAGGCTTGTGGCCCAATTAAATAATCTCCATCATTCTCTCTCTCTTTTATTTTTTATTTTTTTAAATCCCATTTCCATTTGTTTTATTTTTCTGAAACTCAGTGACAGCCATTTTCCAAGCACTTTCAGTAGCAAAGTGGCAGCAATTTGGTGCTGGTGATTACCAGTCTGCTGCAAGCATGTTTATATTCATGTAGAAACTTCAGAGTCAGGCACCTGAGGAGGATGAAACTAAAATAAGCAGATAATTCTCCTTCGCAGCAGCCTACCTGGGGGACTGATGCTGAGTTGTGATGTGTGAGACCTAGCAGTGCCTGCGGGTTTCTGAAAGGTCCATCAGACCTGGGTGGAAGGTGGCACTGGAAAAGTCTTTGGTGTGTTTGACTGGGTTATAGTTTCTTCCTGGGAGCACTGGTGAGACCCAGGGTGCCTTTTCTTTGTGCACTCTGGAGGGATTTGGAATTTCTCAGCATAAAAATGTAATTTGCCATGGCGCTGCAAGGTGGCCTGCCCGACTGTTGTGAAGAATCAGCTAATCAACTAATATGAATATTACTGAAAAGTCATAGGCAATAGGACATCAGCTACTTTTTGAACTGGGCAATGCAACTTTAGTGTTCAAGTATCACCGTTTTCAGCACTATACCATTGCTTGTTCATTTTGAAGAACCCACTTGCCCTTCCAGTTAACTGAAGTCTTTTAGTGACTGTTTGGAGAGGAAGGAGGGATCTCTTTGTTCATGTCTGAGTTCCTGGAGAATGACCAGGGGCTCAGTCAGAGAGCAGGAAGGTGAATGTGGGCTGATGAGAGTTGTCTGCCTCATACAGTAATTGCTTCCTATGTGTTTTACAATCTAAGAGCAAAGAGTGGGGATCCTTTGCCAAAGGAAGGAGGAGGCATATGGCAGAGAAAATGTCTCTAGGAAACCGTTCTGGGGTCTAGGAGCACTGTGTCTCTCATCAGAAGCCATATGTCAACTAGGTGCTTGACTGGGTTTATATCAGACATCAATCCTCATAACTCTCCATAAACCAGCATGTAACTTCAATAGCACAAAGCTCATTTCATACTTTATGGGAGATTGTGGTGAGGTTTAATTAATTATCCTTAACTGTTGGATGAGCAAAACTATGAGGACATTCTCAGTGATTTTTTGATATATAGCACTAAATACACAAAGTTAAAATCTGTGAGTGGTAAAAATATTGGATGTGCACAGAGTTGGGTAAAGTTTAAGAAGTTATTTAAGTTCTAAGCAGAGCAGATATTGGTGAAGGAAATTTTGTTCCTTCACAGAAAGCATGCTCTGCTTGTGTTTATCGAGACATCTCTCCACACTGAGGACTACAGTGGCTGTAGCTTTGCCTGTCACCTGCTAATGACTGACTTAAAGTGGTGTCCTTTTGTTTTATTCCCCAGTGGCATGTACTGTCTACAGGAGTACATGTAGACATGGCTTGGCTTCCTTTTTGGAGATGGATATATCTAAAACTGCAGCAGCACCAAAGGCAGAGCTTCACTTGTGGACTGTGGCGGGATGGTCATGAGAAAGCTGCCATGTCCGCTAAGATAAGCACTCCTTAGTCTCCCTTCCCAGGAGTGGTATCAAAAACCATTTTTCCTCTCCTCCTTTTCTTTCTGCTTTCTAGTTTCTTTTAGGAGACCTTCTTTGCCTTATCTTCCTGTGCGGAATGATTTCTCTGGAGGCCTCAATCTGTTTCAGATGCAGACTAGGGTGCTCCCGTAACGCTCATGTGCTTGACCGTGCTGCAGGAAGTAGAGGGAAAGCACAGAAGGGCTGGCTGCTGTTTCTCAAGGATTTCCATCTATTTCCAGTAAACAAACATGGGGATGCATTTTCTCTGTATCTCAGTGAAGTTTTTTTTTTTTTTTTTTTCATGTTAAAGGACTGTAAAATACCAGATGATTTCTGATTAAAAAAAAAGATGATCAAGTAAGTTTCACATGATAGACTAGATATCACTTTCAACAGATACACAGTGTAGATGAGCCTTAGGTCAAAGACAGCACTTCTGTGAGTAGCGATGTGTTCCAGCTAACCAAGCACTAGTGATAACAGAAGCTGAAGTTTTCACATACAGAAGTCTAAGGAAATATTAAATGGGGAACCTGAAAAAATCCATAGGAACTTCCACAGATTTATGAATATTATTATCCATGAACTTTAATTACACTGACATTTAAAATGAACAGAAATGGCAATTTAATTGCACTGTAACCACACTTTTATTGCATATATTTAAATATATTAGGAAGTAGCTAGAGATGCACTGTATTCCATTAGAGCACTTCAGGAGTTTAAACACTGAAAAAGTGGAAATAAAGATCTCAGAGCTCCATCTCAGCTAAGGAAAATGGACATGGTATCTCTGTATCACAGAGCAGCAGTTAGGCAGTTTGGATGAAGAATGATTCTCACACCAGCCCCTGCAGTATTTGACAGCAGTTATTGCTGGAGATAGTGCCTGGATGGGATGGGTGGCATCTCACATCTTTCGAAGCAGTTCCTCCCTTTGCCATCACCTCCTTGATAGCCTATGGTAGAAACCAAACATCTTCTGAACTTCCATTTTTGCCAGAAATGTTGCCATATGGGGTTCTGATATTGCATCTTTTTCTTTCTGCAATCTTTTTTCTTGTTTTTGAAAAGTTGTTGGGAAGAAATTAAAAAGGAGTGTTTTGCTCTTTCATGAACCCTTAGAAGATATATATATATATTTTTTTCCTACTGCTCTGGCAGGAGAACAAATAAAGGTTGTGTTAAAGGTCCAGCAATAGTATTGCCTCAAATCTTTTGGGTTAAGGTACCAAAAAGCCTGATTCTGTTTTTCAATTTTTATTTGCCTTTGGGCAAGTCACTCCATCTCAATGACATCTATTCAACTACACAATAATAATGCTTGAAGAACACATCTCAGTCTCAGAGCTGCAGCTGTAAAGCTGCACTAGCCCCTAATTCATAAATAATGTTGTGATCATATATAGTGGCAGACTGGACTACAGAAGAAGATTTCCCAGCTCAAAATTTTGTGAAGTACTGGCTGTGCAAAGTTTGTACACCTACAGGCTACCACGCTGGACGTCAGAAGGAGATTATTGCACACTCCTTTGAGGACAACAGCATTTTGTTCCTTGTTCCCCACATCCACCTGATGCCTTGAACACACAAATCTAAATTCTGCCCTCACATCTGACAGCTGCACAAATGTGTCTCTACAAATGAAAGCACAAATGTGTTTTCATTCAGCAGGCAATCCTGCTGACCTTGCATACCACACATCCTCCTAGGGCAAACCTGAAAGAGGTCTACTCACTGGACTCTTAGAAAATGAATTGTCAATGCAATATTAAATTGGGAAATATTTTATGTAGGAGATGTTCTGACTCTTTGAAAGGGAAATCCTCCTAAAGGGTTTTTCTATTCCATGATCCACCCACTGCTTACTTAGACAAGGACGTTGTCATGCACTGCTGCTGTATTGCTTCAGGTTCCCCATTCAGTGGGTGAAGTTTGTTACTATTTCCAAAACACATTGCCATATCCTATAGGTGTATGACCTATATTTTTTGTTACTGGTGTATTAAAATCCATGCTTTTCAGATGAAGCCATATTACAAAATGGTCCATCTTACTTTGTACGATTGACTTACTATTATTTAATATGGCACCATTTGCACTACTTGGAAATACAAGTACTACCAGTACTACTGACCATGACTTTAGATTTTATTCCAGATTAAAATGATAGATGTATCCCACTAAAGGGATATAAAGGGATACCATACTGTTACCATAAGTCTGTTCTATTTTCCCACGGATGACCTGGATGATGGACTAGAGTGTGCAAGCTCGTTACATTTGCAGCTGATATGAGCCTGGGAGGGATTGCTAACCTGCTGGAAGAAAGGACCAGAAATTCAAAACATCCTTCACAAATGAGAGGTATGGTCTGAAAATAGATGATCAGTTTTGACAAGGAAAAGAGCAAGGTAGCTTACTTGGGGTAAGGAATAACTGTCTACAGAAATATCTGATGGCAAATGACTGGTTTTCAGCAATTCTGTATGAAAGACTGGAGTTTTTAATCTGCAAGTTCAATGTGAGTCATCGATGTCTATATGGTGCAGAAAAGAAAAAAAAAAGACGGAAAAAAGGTAAATGTCACACTGGGGAATATAGACAGCTCTTTAGCCTGCAACATAAATGAAATATTCCTCCCGCTCCGGTCAGCCCTGGCTGCTGTTCTAAGTTCAGTTTTGAATGCTGCATTTCAAATATGTGAATCAGCTGGAGGGAGTGCAGAGCAGCAGAACAACACTGACAGATCTCAGAGACACGGGCTTCCCAGACAGACTAAACTAACTGGGTCAGCAAAGTCTAAAGAATGAAAGACTGATAACAGCCTTCAAATTTGTAAAAGGTATCTCTAAAGAAAAAGAGAATAACCTCTTTGCGACATCCATAGGACAAGAAGTACGGAGCTTAAATTGCAGCCACTGGAGGTTTTTAAAAACAGGTTAGACATTCTTGAGACATAAAAGCATAGCTGATCCTTCATTGAGGTAGGGGTGATTCAGGTGACCTCTCAAGGTCCCTCTGGCCCTCTCTTGCTATAGTACAATTGTTGGCATGTGGTTCTATTGTTGATCTATTTTGCTATATTTTTATTGTTCTGCTGCTGAGTTTTGTAATCACAGCCACGCTTTGCTAACCATCTTTAGGGATTGTCATTGGATTCTGTTTTTTATATTTACTGTGATTTTCAAATGTATCAGTTTCTAGTCCATTTAATGTGTGGTACCCTGATTTATGTATATGTTGACTCTTTACACTGAACATCCCTGTTGGGTGAAAATACAGTAAATTCATTGTTTCTGGTACCCCTGCCTTGGAGGAATGTTAATATAGATAGATATATACAACTCACTTTTCTATGCTCTAGCATTAGCCATCACCTTCTACTGGGCAAGGTGTTAATATCTGTGTGGATACCTGTGTATCTGCCTGTTACCTTGAGTACCGGTACAGACAATTCCTGAAATACTTCTCTGCGCAAGACTTTTTAAATTTTTTTTTTCATTTACTTATTCTAATCTATTTTTCAGGATAAATTCCCTCATATATAGATTTCATGTGACACAAGCCGATTTCTCTTCAGCGCCAGTGAGTGTCCTTCCTTGTCAAAATAGAATTTGCATCTAGCTTCATCCTGCTTCCTCATTCTGGAGTTCTTGAAATCCTGCTCAGCACAGTTTTCCATAACCTGAGTCAGCTGGGCACAGAGAGGTGGGGAAAGTGAGATACCCAGCTGAAGAAAACAGATGGACAGTTTCCCACCTACAATGGCTTCTTGGGCTTCCTAGAGCACCTAGTCCCCAAAGGACAAACCAACACTGCAAATGCTTGGCTCAAGAAGCGTTCAAGCTTTATTGGTTCAGTATCATGCACAAGGTAACGATGCTCTCAGTCATGACTGTGTGTCTCTGTTCCCACAGCACAGTTACCTGCATGCAGGCTGGATGTTCATGGCCAGAAGTTTGCTCCTACTACAGCTGTGCCATTCTTGAAGTCCAAAGACATGTAGTGTGAGATGGGATGCAAGGTTATCCTCCAATTTCTTGCTTATTTGCTCCCTTGCCAGACTTGCCAGCTCCTCAGGAGTGAGTTGTTCCAGGTGTGTCTGTTAAATTGGCAGTGACTGACATTTATTGCTGGCACCTGGGGAATCCACTGTCATTCGAGGTCTGTTGGGACCTGTTAGAAATCGTACTTTTCACATGCACCTTCCCAACCAGTCATTCTTTCACTTGGTCTTGTCTAATATGATCAAAGCATTTATCCGTCAAATACTCCCTCTTTACTTTGTCGCCAGAGGGCTCTGATGAATTGCCCTTGTTATTACGCTGAACCTGCAGGTCACCCAGACACAGCACAACAGTGACAACTGAATTATAACAACTTCTCGACTTCCTTTGCAGCACAGATACAATATTTATGGCACTATTAATGCACAGCGCTGTCAGGATTTTTAAAAGGAAAGTAACTCACCTGTCTGTCACACATGGATGTCCTCTGTGTTTCGGAAGTGTCAGGAGAATCCTTATCAATTTTTCTCTCTTAACAGTCTTCTGCCATGAAGCCCAAGTCAAAAAATGGCAGACTTCAGCACAGGAAAACCTGATGGCTCTTCCTTTGGAGACAGGCAGGATAAAATTTTCAGCTGCGCTGTTTAAGGAAGTGATTTAGCCTTCAGGCTACAGAGATATCTGAGTAATTCTTTCCCCTTTATTCCCTGATTTTAAGTGGAATTTAGATTCCACTTCCAGATTTCTAAATATCTGCATGGATCTGGCCTGCAGAGTTACAGGGCATCTAGCACTTGACAAAGCCATAACATGTTGCAGAACTAGATGCTGCTGGGAATTTTATGCCAGGTTGGGTATCAGCTACCTTCCCAGGCCTAAGTTTTGAAGCTGACACTAACACTGCAGTTGTGTGCTCTCTTTACATCAGCAGAAGTATGGCTGCTTCTGATGACCGCGATATCACTGGAGCATATTTCTGTTGCCAAGGTGTGGAAAAATGCACAAATCTGGCAGGAATGAATATGGCACCTCAGATTTAAGCTCCTGCTACTATTGAAAATAGGATTTTGCCAACACATACAACTTTTTGCTCTTATAACCATATCGACAATTCCCTCTCAAAGCAGGTGAAGATGTGACAGCAAAAAGACTTGCTTTTGCCAACTTTGCTTGTACTGCCTCAGAGAGTAGAATATATTCTAGCAGGTAAAGCATCCTGTGTGGGATGGAGTAGATGCCCAGAGACAGTCCCTTGGGGATCCCTCTGTACTCAGACGAGATCCGGCTGACGTAGCTGATGGGGCCTCCGCTGTGACTCACCTCAGCCTAAAATAAAATTAAAATAGGTCATAGGATTTATAGCTGAGAAGAACCTGTTCTCCGGCAACCAGGAAGAAAGCAAACTCACACGGCAACATCAACACTACAGGTATTGACAGACAGGTCAGATGTCTTCACCCTGGATTCATCTAGCAAATATTTGGATTTCTAGAATACTTCTTGCAGATTACTTAGCCACCACTTGGTTTTAAACAAATCCTTCTTATTCTACCTGAATCTGATGGAGGAACATGGACTGTTCTATATCAGTATAGCAAAGACCATGAACTCCAGCCGGTTGTGCTGACCATGACTTGCGCCTACAGCTAAAGGCTTTTGCTCTCACAGTAACTTTGTGAAAAAAAAAAAAAGCCTGACCCTTTCTTGCTATGACTGCCTTCCCCTCTGAAGTTTTGGTAGCCAGTGATATGTCTGTGGGATTTTAAGTCACTTTGGTACTTCTGGATTGCTCTTTCTTGACCTTCTCTTGTAGGTTCCACACAATTCTAGGGAAGAGCCAGGAGAAAGCCAGGGGGAAGAGGGGCCAGTGTACAGCTGGCCTCCCTCATAATTTCTCACAAGAATTTGCTTTTATTTTTCTGCTTGACAAGCTGGTTATTAAATTTCTCTCATGTCTTTGCACTGACCTGCACAGAAACCAATCTCTATTATAGCCACTAAAACAAGTCTGGTCTCAGAGAGACTCATGTGCCAGTGGTGATGGACATTTCATGGCACATCCCTTTTCTACCCCCCAGCCCACCTCTTTTAAAATGACAAACCTGCATTTAGGAAAAGGAAATTTACTGAGGCTTTTCTGTGCAGATGGTGGTAAGCGTGAGTTAGCATTTGTAAGCTTATAAGCACATATGGTTTTGTACATATCAATTAAGGCAGTTGGCTAATCACTCTAATATCGGTACTGATTCATCTGTATTCCTTCAAATAGGCATTTATGCTCAGCCTGCTGTTTTTCATACGTATGGACTGGATTGTGCAATTCTCCTTGTCACCGTTTGTAGTCAATAACATTTCCTTGGCACCAGAGCGACTAAAAGGGTACATTTCAGAACTGTGTGGGCAAGTCGCTTGGCCCATGCCTTATGTATAAGGCATGCACATAAAATATTTGTGCGTGTGTGGTTTCTTTTTAAAGGCTTTGCTAGTCATGCCGTGGGCTGAGTGACAACAGCACTGTGTCTGAGCACATGGGATATACATGCAGACTCATGCGTGCACTCATCCCGCTGGTGGTGAGCCTGCTTTCAAGGGCCAAGCATCCCGGCCATGCACGCCGCAGCCCACAGTCCTCATTGGCCTCACCACCATACTTTCCAAGTATGGAAGGCCTATGGTTTGCAAGGCCTTTGCAGAGGCCTTGGCAAAGCCAACCCAACCCCTCTCTCCTCCATGCAGAGGGCCGTAGACCCCCAAACATGAGCTCAGAAGCCTTCCACCAGCTCCCTGACTCTCTCGTTTGCCTCCAAGCCTGCTGCTCCTGCCTTTTTGGCACTGTGGTCCCTGCACGTCGTGCCTATCTCACATCCGTAACATTGTGTGGCTCCTGCTGGGATATGCCGTGTCCGGAGAAAACCCGGGAGCTGGCAAGCAAGTCTTGGCTGGTTACTTGCTGTGATCACAGATTTCAGATGCGCCTTCTCCTGAAGGCAGCTGTTCTTCGCCTCACCCACCATATTCTCTTCAAATACAAATAGGTTTACCTAGAGAATTGAGGCTGAAGTTTTCCTATGTCTGGCAAATTGTTTACAAATGGCAGCTATGTGCTTAAGCCCGTGTGATCATCAGCAGTGATTAACAACTCTGACTCTTTAGAAACCACCAAATCTCCAAAAATACATAACTCGATATATGCCAGTGTATCCGAGTGTCAGCTTGGGCTCTGGGAGGTGTTCAGGGTACAAAAACATGATGAAAGCTGTAGCTGTTGAGGGACTTGAAGAACTGGTTTCTCATTTTGATGCCATGAGGTCCCTCGGTATTGGAAACGCATCGGGATTGGGAGCACACTGCACTGCCTGGCTGCCCATCAGTGAGAAAAACTCCCTTCCAGTAGACCCCTACCCCACAAACCAGTTCTCTGACCTTGTCCTCTTGCCAAAAACCATTCATGCAGGTTGAAAAATGACCTGTCTTGTAGCAGATCCTAAAATGGAGGTGGGGAATTTTTCCTAGTGTTACATTCCAGGTACAGATCATGTGTGTCTTCACCCTATGCAAGTACTCTGTTCTTTTTCCTTTTTTTCCTTTTCAAAACTCCATGTCCACTTGTTTTTGTTTCCGTGTAAATGGTGTACTCCAGTACCAAGGACAAAGGTTTTGAAGAGCATAGGACTTTTTTGCATCTTTACTTCTGTCTTCAAATTGCTTTCAAATGTTCACAGAATCTTCAGCTTAGGATTTTTTTTTTTTAAGAAACTATTTTCTCTTCCAAAAAACATTGCTTGCTTTGATGCTGAACAGGTCTCCCTATCTGAGCAAAACCCTTAAGTTCCTGGAAGAAAGAAAACTGAAAAGGTCATAAAACGCATGACTGGTTTGTTCTCCCAGCTGTAGTCAAAAAGAAAATTTCTATGTTAGTTCCTCACAGGAGATTATTTATAGAGCTGTGCTAACCACTATATTAGGGCTGCTACAAAAGGTTTGCAGGGGAGTATTTTTGGCAACATATCCCTACCTAGAACTCAACGGTATGATTTCCTTATAATCTCCTCAAAGCTGCATAATAGAAACTGCTTTATAACTATACCAAAGTAAGGATGAAATTGGTAGGCCAACATGGTGCTCTGTTGGCAGGTAGTGCTGGAGACTTTTTTTTAATTGGACTCTCCTAGAAATGGATGATCTTCCAGCTTTCCTCATTTCTCCCAGAACTCCATAAATAGTTAACTGTTCAGTTGACTACATCTTTGTCAGCCTGAGGGGACCTGAATCCTGTTAGTGTTATGTACTTGCAGGTCCTACTAACATTAATTGAAACTGGAGGTGGAAGGTACTTTGTAGATTGGATCCAGTGAAAGATGGTGGCGGGTTTCTGCTCTCGCATTTATTATCAAAATGAGATCTGCCTGTGAAACCGATCTCCTGAAAATGCTTGCGCTTTTGACAAAGACTTAAAATACTTTGAATCAGATATGCTACGTCATGAGTAATGTAGATGGCGTGTCACACTTTGTGAGCCTGTTATGTGACCACATCTCCTGGGATGGACGGTCCTGTTTGCACGAGGGCCATCATGGGACCCTGCCTGGCTGCAGTATGTCACGGAAGGGGTATCCTGGCTGGGGTCTGCACTGCTATGGAGGGGCAGAAACACAAGGAAACCAGGCTGTGTACAGCATTTCCAAACCAAAACACCTTACTTGTAGTCTGAAGGAATATCATGTTTGCTCATAAGTTTTTGCAACACTAAATTAAAATCTCTCTGGAAATCAGACACTGGTAAAATATTTAATAGAAATTTAATTCAAACGTTTTATCATCAGAAAATTGATTTCATTTCAGCCCAAAGCAAATCTTGCTATCTTGATTAAATGAGACAGAGCGAATATTTACCAGTTGCTCACATCTCTTTGCTGTCTCATTTAGCTGTGTGCTTTTAGAGAGAAGAGACCTCTTGCAGAAAGTTGCTGCAGCTTGAAACTACCAAGGCTATTTAATGACAAATGTTTTAACCCTGGCTGAGACTATTTAGCTTGTTTTCTTGAATAGATCTCCAAGTCCTGTACACTTTCCTGAACTTAAGTGCTTTGAACAACAAATTCAAGAATAACAACCTCTTCAACAATTCAAGGCCAGCAACTTCTACATTCCTCTCATGTAAGTGTAACTACCAAAACAGCCAGTGCTTCTTCCTTGGGAAATAGCTAGTCCTCCGTCCTCCTCACCAGTCGAGGAGAGATGGTCACCTCTTGGAGAGCAAGTTATTTCATCTGTTTTGGAGCAGGATAATTGGGAGTGCCTTCACTGTGTAAACTGAGAATCTAACTTTTAAATGGCTAATGTCAGGAGGGATAGATCAGACCCAAACTGGTCCAGGTTTTAGCCTATATTTTATTCTATTGCCCTGAGGTGACCCAAGGGGTGATTGCATGACGCTAGGCCTCACTGCATGTTTGTAGACAAATGAAAGAAGCCCAAGAAATGTAAGCATATTATTAGTGCAATAAGTTGGCTTTCCTCATTTCCCTGAAAGATGTATTAAATTCAGTGGGTGCTGGTGCATTAACTGCAATTTTTGGCATTAGTTGATATAGAGAGCTTTAATGTTGAATTTGAGTGTTCTCTTGCCATAGTAATTTCTACAAAACATGTACAAAGTGCCTGCTTTTTTGAAACTTAGTCTCATTCAAGCTTTACATAATTAGCTTTAGTTACTTTAGTTAGTCTGGACAAGAAATCCTGTGTCCAAGAGAAGGAGAACAAGGTATGCAGCATCTATCGCAGATCCATGTTTTAAAGATAAGTCTCTGTACATCTCAAACCATTATAAAGAGTATATTTGAGTGTTGGAGGTCCAGTCAGACTCCAAGGTGCCCCTTTCAATCAGACTTGTTCTGGCCATATTTTTCTTTTCCACCTCCTGCCCATCCCTCTCCAGTCCCAGTTTTCCATGGCACAAGAGAGCTGAGCAGTGACTGGAGCGCTGGGGAGGTGATTGCAGGACTGTCCCCTTCCCTGGGCATTGTGATGGCAAATCTTCACCTCTCCAGGCTTCTCTCCATCCGTTTCAACCCTGTTGCAAGAACAGATGCAAGCAGCTCCTTGTGGTCCTTCTCTTACTCTCACCTGGCTCCCCACAGCCTCACTTCATCCACATCACTCACTGCAGTGATTTTTCAGCCTCTTTCCCAGAGTGTAGCTGTGGCCCTTCTCCTGGGTTGTGCTGCTGCTGCCCCATGCTGCTCTCCCACCAGTTACCTCTACCTGGTGAAGAAATCATTGCTCCTTCCATTAATTTGTTTCTTCTCAGCAGAGGAACATCGTGCATTTAATTACTTTAAGCTGATGACTTTTAGCATGGTGTAGGTCTGACTGATTCCACCTCCTCTTTTTTGGTGTTAATAAAGGTCACTGGAGGTGCCTCAGGCAACAGAGAGCACAGCTCAGAAGCTCTCTTTGCAGTATTCTCTTTAGAAACTCGACTGCAGGTTGTAAGGGGTGGATGGTGGGCTGCCTCATGGACATACTTCTACCGTGCTCCTTCCCCAGCACTGACATGGACGGCAGGTTTCCATGCCATGTGTCCCTGATGCCACCCCAGTTAGTGGGAAAATGCAACACCAATCGCTTTGTCTTTCTATCATTGAACTTCCACCTCAGATTTCTCTCGTATGGCAATTCCGTCCTTCTTAAATCCACATTGCTCCGAAGTGGCCATGAATTTTCATGAAGAGCCTTCAGAGATGTCATGCATAATGACCTGACTTCATGGATAATGTATATTTCATGTTAAGGATGCTCACCTCAAATTCCCACACAAATGCCCTGAGCTGTGTTCTCATGGTTACCAAGGTGTCCTCTGATTTCCTCAATAAAGTGCATTACAGTGGTGTCTGCAGGAAATATTATTCCTAAACTTTAGGAGACAGGGCCATTACTATGCTCTGTTTTCACTAGCTTCTTTACTCTCTTCACAGGAAAAACAATCTCTTCTGAGCTGAAACCTGACTCAGAGGACCTCTCACAGAGAGTGAATTTGATAAAATTCACTGCAGACATTTTTGACTTAGAAAAATACAAAATAAAACAGAGCTTGGCAGGTTTGGATTTTTTGGGGGGGATGCTTTTAGAAACTCAGAACTCTTTTGTCTTGGAAAATTAGTTCTTATGAAGAACTGGATCACTGTTGTATATCTTCTTTTATTATTGAAAGAAACAAAGAAATTAATGAGAGTACGAATATAAATAGATTGTATTTTTTTTTCCTCCTTTAGAAAATAAACTGTTCTGAAAAAAAAAAGCTATGTTTACGTATTTTTCTGAATTTGAATCTTGAAAAGCAAATTTACTGGTGACTCTGGCCTGCCAGAAACCATATTGCTCATGTAAATAATTTTGTCTTAAAACCTGATTTTCCTTTCATATATACAATGCCTTCTGACTGCTTAAAATATATTTTTAAATCCTTATCAGAAGAAAGGTCATTCATAAAATGATATGATTTTACTTGTAGAGATTCCACTTAGTATAATGTCTGTTGAAAGAAATTCAACTTAACCTTTTAAATGACTTTGGGAGCCTGAAGAAATATGATGGCACTGTTTCCTTGAGGCATTGTCATCTTCAGACTCTTTCATATCCCATCCATGCTGCCTCATCTTTCTCTAACAGCTGCTCATAAAAAATGTACCTGCCTGCCTTCATAGTCTGTTGTTTACGTTGATGTTTTGCCCAACTTGGCTTATAACTCACCACTTCTCTCTACCACCTCTGAGTGCAATGGCCACATGCTTTTGGTACAGAGTGCATAATTCCAAGGAGACCGGGTGCTGAAGGAAAAGAAATTGCCTTTCAGGAAAGACTTGCACTTCTTTTCCAGGTAATTACACTTCTGATTGCTTGTGGGTTTTGCTGCTTGATGTTTTATTAGGTCTGTGTTCACATTTTGGTCACTATAACAGGTTTATAGCAGCTTGTGCCAATAGAGTTAATGTTGCTTGAGATGGAGGAGCACCTCTTCTTGGCTTCACTAGAAATGGATGCTCTTGCAATCACTAGTTAAACCAGGGTTCTCCTCTCCTCTCCTCTCCTCTCCTCTCCTCTC
>VZSV01000006.1:4226154-4269801 GCA_013398735.1 Nothocercus julius
CTTCTCCTTTTTTTTTCTTCTCTTTTTTTTCTTCTTTTTTCTTTCTTTTTTCCTATTTCCTAAGCTAGTTACTTCATTGGTGTAGTCCTCACAGGAACTGCACTGCTGTCCACTGAAAGCCTCTAATTTGTGTGAAAATACTTTGCCTGTGGAAAAATATCAGCAGTGCCTTTAAGAACCAAGTAAACTAATAGTAAGGTCCAAATTCCCTTGAAAAAAAACCCATTAACTTATGCTGGCAGAGAGTCCAGACTCTTCAGCAGTGTAGTGCAAAGGTAATGGGAAGCCGCATTGTCCGTAAGTAATGAAAACCAAATAATTGCCGTGTTCCTCACCAGGCCTGGCTTCCTGAGCTTCCTGACTTGCTGTGCTCACCTGAAAGCCTCACAAGCGGCCACACACATTGACTGTACGGGCTCTCTGTAGCAGCTGCACCACAGCAGTAAGTTTTAGCCCATGATGACTGATCTCTGGGTACTACTCCTAAAGGTATGTTAAAACTAACCAAGAGAAGTGTTGGTAGCAGAACATCTATCTTCTAGAGTTCTGTACCTTCCCCAAGAATTATATAGGGGCCCACAATTAATAAAAAACATGAGTTGGACCCCTCTCTCTTATAATTGTTTGGCAGAAGATCCACAGTCCTCTTTCTTTTTTTTTAAATTGACAATTACTGTTTCCAATATATTACTAACATATTTTTCTGCCTTGCACATGACTCAGATATAAACATCAGGAACAGGTAAAATCAAATCCATAGAGCTGATTGAGCCATAAACCTCTCTATTTTCAGCCCCTTTCCCCTCACAGTTTCCTACAAACTGCCCCAAGGCATCCTGGTCAGAGAGCAGGGAGGCCAGCAAGACCCTCGTATGACCGTGGTCTACAGCCCTTTCCTCCAAATGCTCTGAGCACAACACTGCGTCCTGCTGCTCTGCTGGGGGCCAAATGGTTCTGCCTGAAGCACCGCTGACGTGGCTGCTGCCTTTGGCCCAGAGACTTCCAAGAGAATCTTGTCTGCCTACTCCAAGCTGCATTTAGCACAAACCTGTCATTCGTTACTGTAGCTTATAAATACTCTGAGCTACAGGCATGTACAATGAGAAATATAATACCTCTTACCTAAGGGCCAAATGTTAGTTATTTATTACTGTCATTATTCATTCCATTTTAGTTCCTAGTGTAATGCTTGCTGGGCCACTAGCCCACTTTAAGGTCCCAGATTTCCTTGGCTTGCCTATCACTTGCTTTATCTGCTATGTGATTCCTGGCTGGCATATACCCAAAGGGGAATTGGGCATCACAGAAGGAAACCGGTACTTATTAGCATGTCACATAGTTCATTATAATGTCATTTATTCTATTTTCTGTTTGTTTGTTTTTCTTCATTGAGTTTCTAGTAGTTAGATGAGGATCATTAGTTTCTGAAATGAAATATTTTAATTAAGCTGATCTGCACTGTGCCTCCTAACTCTTCAAATAGCTTTGCCAAATTAGGAAGGTGCAATCCCTTTTGTGTTTGCGTTCGATAAATATTTCAGCGCTGCTTGGTAAGGCTGGCACTGCTGCACCAAGGACACTTGGAACCACGTCCTACTGACTCACTGCTCTGTCTCTTCCCTTCAGAAGGTGGCGTGTGAGACTGAGTCACGCTGCTCCAGCCGCACGTGCACGTGCAGGGAGCCTGCCGGCGTGACAGGCATGTCCCCTGTTAATCTGGTGGTGCAAAGAAGGGAGGGACCATTAATCATCTTTATGCGCTGCCTCTGTAAATAGCCATTTCCACCCTGCTCCTGAATGGGGAATCGCGCTGTGCTTAGCACCTCTCCCCCCCTCTGCAAGTTCAAAAGGTAAAGGCGATGCCTTGTGGCACGAGCAGGATGAGGAATGGCCCAGCTACGCAGGGACGGACGGCTGCCCTGGGCTAGCAGCTCCTGCCCCCTCCGTTCGTGGCCAGGGCCCGTGTGGGCTCGCTGCCTCCTCTTCCCTCGTAAGGAGCACTGGGCACTTAGGTTTCAGGGCATAAAGGTCAGAAGGGGCTTGTGGCCAGGATGGGAGCAGGACCACAGGGAAAGGCATGAACCTTAAAATAATTAAACATCAAAGTCCTCTCCTTTCAAGTGCAGTTGCAGGAGTGACTGACTCTCATTTCTCAGGTAGTAGGTTCAGGCCAGTCATTCACCCCACGCCTCTGCCATCTTTCTTCAGCTGTGTCCCTGAAACGACCATAAACCTAGAAAGAAGCCCCAGGTAAAGCTTTGATGGAGTACTTTGCTGAACCCAGAAAATGGGAATCAAGCTCAGGGACTTGCTCTGATTCCCATTTACAGCCTCCCACTGCCTTCACTGCAGGGAAAGGCAGGGGGAGCAGCGGCTCCGGTGAGGGGTGGCAGCGACAGGGGTGGCAGCGCTGAGCTGAGCCACTCTCTTACACCCGGCTCTCATTTCTGCACAGATACGCAGGAGATCAGTGCTGGGCGCACTGAATTTCACCTCTTCTGTCAACATTAGTCTTTCCCAAATGCTGTCTTCAAGCCCTAAGAGGTGCAGAGCGCGGAGGCAGGACAGTGTCCTCCCTAGAGATGAGAGCCACCTGCCCTTCGCTCCCCACAGAAGTCGATGAGATGTTTCTCTCAGCCTTTGGAGGAAGCAGGGTTAGGCATATACAATCGCAGGACACAAATGAGTTCACAGACTACCAAATCAGCTCACCTGCAGTCACAGGCAACTACATCTCCCTTAAATAACATGTGTAACTCTGTCTAGAAATCATCCATCTGGAAATCTGTGGGGGTTTTTTGCCCTCTGTTTCAGAATCCGGAACTGGTTTAATTAGCAGAAAAAGAGCAGTCTCTGGTAGCTCAGCATACCACTATTATGATAATCATCTTGCACCTTTAGTTAATCATCCTTTTGATTCTCCCCACGGACTGGAAATGCAGGTATTTTGCTACTGATATTTCCAGCCAAAACTTACTTGCAGGGCAGTACCCAGGCACAATTTCTTATAAGCACTTGCAGAGATGGAGACCTGATTAAACCTCACTTGAAACTCAGGCCCCGAGGTCCTAATTCGTGATTTGGCATGTTCCAGAGGTGGAACCTTGTTTACCAACTCTCTGAAATACCTCTTCGCATTGACATTCGCTTAGCGTCTTCATTACCCTGGCTCTGTTTTTTTTTTTTTTTTTTTTCTCAGTCTAGTGAATCATTTATGTGCTTTGCTGCTATCAAAGAAAATTCTTCATTTTCAGCGCACTCTCAGAAGAAATTCCTTTGAAAAAATCTTACTTAGGCAAGCCTTTCAAATAAAAACAGAAATACCTAGCATCGCTCTTGCTGCTCAGGTTTATTAAAAAAAAAAAGACCAATTATGTAACTTTGTCTACCGTTTTGCCACTATAGAACTATTTATTATCATTTTCTCCAGGGTCAACTCTTAATTAAGCCCTCAACGATGATGCTTCCAACCCACTCTACTGGGAGGAACATTACTTCAGAGACTGTGGTAATCTGCTCTTTCTCTGCGTAGAGTCATTGACAACTATGATGGCTCCTTCCTAGGTGATACCTATGGCAAACTTTATCCCTCTTCAGTCTGTGTCAGCCAGCGACTGCCTTCACTGACCAAGAGTCAGTACGTGCCAAGTATAGGCTGTTATAATCTGGGAAATAAGGAAATTGCCCTGGCGTTGCTTGATTCTTCGTTAGTTTTGTGGGTCTTCTCTGTACTCCTGACCACTTAAAAACCTTCTCAGAGAAGCAGTGACCATCACTAAGGGGGTGCGTTAAGAGCATCACTTTGTCAGTGCAATTACACATGGCAATTTTCCTGTGAAGGAAGAGCTTAGGAGAGAGCAAAAGTCCATTACTGTGAAAGAGAGAAAATATCCTGTCCTTCAACCAGAAGTCCCTACTGAAGAAGCCCAAAACAGTATTTATCTTTATTTGCCCTCAAGCTTCACTGAAGGTTAATGTCCCCAGAGCATTGTCGCTGCTTGATCTCCTGCTGTTGCTGCCTCCCAGACTGTTCCTTCTAGTGGGATGTTTTTGTATGCACAACCAAACCTCTCTGTAACTGTGTTCTGCTTGTGACTCTATTCCTCTGGATTAGTGAAGAACATGGTCTGGAAAGGACCACGTGGGTCACAGAATGCAACTCACTTGGCAATTGTAGGCAACTGTGATGTAGACTAGGATTCCTACAGGGACCCACAACTAGAGTTTGGTCCTTTCCATGCACATATCTCCCAAATACCATGCAGCTCTCTGGAAGAGGAAACTTAAACCGCTCAAGACACCCAAGACTGTTAGTGTGACCTAAGCTTGGCCATAAAAAAAGGTAGTGCAGGGTTGAACAATGATGCAGCTCCCAAAGCACTAAGCCTAAATGTTCATGGGGGCTCGTAAGCTGAATACTCAAAGCAGAGGGCTGCCCAGGAGCGCTTGTGGCTACAACAGGGCAGGACACAGTGTTTATGGGCTTCCAGTCACACCAGCCTGACTCCAGCAAGCAAGATAACGTAACACCATGAGAACAAGCAGCACGGCTATAACATCACTACTGTGGGGTAAAGACAGTCACGTTTTAAAAATGATGCCAACCAGCTGTGCTTTGGAAAGCAGGTTTATTACCATATACTAATACATTTAATATACTTGGTGAGCCTTCCCTGTGCAGCCAGGCCTTGAATGCAGAAACCATGTTAAAACGGGTAAAATTAGACATCGGCTTTGGGCTGGGTGCCTTCCCAAGCTTTTAGCTTGGCTAGTGGGAATGTTAGACAGAAAAGGCAGTCACTGGGACACAAAATGCCGTCACTGCCTTTGTCTGGTTATTTATGAAATGTCCGCAGCGCCCTGTCTGTCCGTGTTAGCAGCACTGGCAGGGATGAGGGTGGGAAGAGCGTTTCTTTGCTGGCTGTTCTCAGCCCTTGCAGACCATTTTAAGGTCCCCAAACTTCCCCATGGGGGTTACTCTGTAAGTCCGTCTCTGATGGGTCCTTGGTTTTCCACCACTTTCTCTGACTGCTGCTGTGACACTTTTCACCATCTCCAGTGGGAATTCCAGTGGAAATCAGAGATTCTGATCTCTTTTTCTGAGCCAGCAGGACTGGGTTTTCTCAGAGAAGATGAGCAGAAAGGTCTGCCCTCAGAGGGACCGCATTGCAAACCACCCTCTCCGCATCCTTGGCTCTCCAATGCCTTCTCCACCCTCTCCCTCTGCCTGGGCAAGGAGGCATGCTCCTCACCTTCCCACCTTACTTAAGGAGCAAATAGCCCTTGGGATTCACATTTGGATGCAGAGACCCGCCCACTCCTATCTTTGCCTGTGCCGTGTGTCTTGGGCAGCCAGTCCTGCAGCTTCAGCTATCTCGGTTCACAGGGGAGTGTTTCAGCCTCTGTGATATCCCCCAACAAGAGCAGTTCTTGCATCCACTCACTTCAACAGGCTTTAATGAGCCCCTGGCAAAGCAGTATCTTTGCTCTGCAGTTCATTTTTACTGACCTCCTCATAACAAATGTAAACCTTAGTTGTGCATGTTGGATTAAACTCCATGGGAGGTGGCGAGGTGATGGCTCCCCACACTTCAGAGCGCTTGGAGTGGGTTGTTTATCTCCCGCCGTTGCTTTGGTAAACATAGCACAGTGTCAGCCAGCAATTTAGTGCTCTGTGCTTTAGCAACCTGTGTTGCCAGTGAAACGGACATAAAAAAAAAAAAAAAAAACGCTCTTTTGGAGCCTTTCTTACTTTTTAAGAAGAGAGGGTGGCTTGTGTCATGGCCTCTTCCTACAGACCCCAAGATGACCTAAACAGAGGAGGTTGGTATCTCAGGAAGTGAAGAAAAAAACGAATAACACTAAATAATCAACCTGCGTTTTTATTTTCCCTTTCCATTCTCCAGCTAAGTGCTCTGACCCTCAGAGGAGGGTCACCCTACTATGCTACTTCTCTCATTTCTGGAATTGCTGTTCTGTGTTGTTATAAAGTCAAGCAGTAAGAGAGGGAACAAGCTGTTTTTATAGACAGAGCAAAAATAATTTAGGGGAAGGGGAAACAAAACCTTGGGAAACAAAGATAACACATAATGATATGAAACTGTTTTTGAACATCTGGTAACTTCAGGAAAGAGAGACCTCTCAAATTAGGAATCAAATCCTGAGGCATTTGGGGCCACTAATTATGCTTTTGCATTCCCACTCCATGAAGACTAAAACAATTAGGGGTTGGAAATAGTGCACTTATTTATTACCATTTTTAATGACAATATTCATAACCTTGTTTGGTTTAAAATGCTATTTCATTTGGTTGATTACATTGTTCTGAGTCTGCAATATCCTAAGGTTTAACAATCACACCATGTCTTCATACTTTTATATCCATAATGAATTTTTGCATGCAAATAAAATACCCGTACTTCAGCTTCCAGAAACCTCTGAGGCAAACATTTTATTACATCATGAAATTAATTTTTATTGTCCTTCTGTTCTGTGAAGCAGAAACACAAAGCAATATAAAAAAAAAAAAAACAACTGAAGTGGCCTTTGCAATAGCTTTGCAGACGGAACTTTGTGTTAATCTCAGAGGGAATACGCTCTTCAGATTGATGGTCAAAACTGAGGTGGTAATGACACATAGTACGAGCTACGACGTCTAAAAATCTCTCTGCGATAAAGAAGAGCCAACCATTGTGGAACCGTATGGACCATCTTGCTGACTTGCTCTGAAGCACGTTGGAATTTCTGCCTAATAAACTAGTGGGAGACACAGGCATTAGTGTCTGTTTTTGCAGACGACCAGGCTGAGAGCTGACCAGGGCTTGGCTTTGGGGGCCCGCAGAGCGGCAGCCCTGCTGTAACATCTGTTGCAGTTTTGTGGTCTGACAGCTGCAGCATAAATGCTGGATTATTGGATTTGGAAGAACCGCTTGTGGTTTATCCCCCTCATCTGCAGGCGGGCAGGAGGTGTGTCAGCTGGAGGGACACGTCTGTGGCGCCCGGGCGGCGATAGCCCCGGCTTTTACAGGCAGCAGCCGTTCGGGAATTAGCTCTGGGGCTGTCTGGGGGCTGCAGGCAGGACAAGGAAGCGGCCACAGCAAGGTGGGCGAGAGGGCTGCTGTGTTCGTAGCGTCGGATCGATGAGGGGCCTCCGCGTGCAAACGGGAAGCGGGTGCGTGCCGCGCTGCGGGCACAGCGGTCCGTGCGAGCTCGTGTGCATCCTGTCAGCATTCGTTTAATGCTTCGCTTGTGCTGGCTCTTCCTCTTCTACTTTGCGTTTTAATGCGCAGGCACTTGCTGAAGTACAACCACTTAGTGAGCATCTGGCCTTGCTGGGATTTAAAACCGAGCACACAATTTAGCAGCGTCTGACTTCTCGCTCTGCGCTGAGAAAATTGATAGACCCAATATCCTTCCCTTGCCTCCCACGCAAGGCTGCCCCAGTCCTTCTTCCATAGCAGCCCACGTCTTGTGCTCGCACATGGTCTCGGGATCACGGCAGCCAATCCCAGGCAGCCCCTTGACCTAAGGACGGCACTCGGAGTTTTGTAAAGCACACGGAGCCCCTGAGCTCACTCGTGGCCTTCGGATAGTTCAAGCTTCTTAGGTCAATTGATTGCAAATGGGAAGCTCCGCTCCCCGCTTCAGTAGACTTGATACTTTTACTAGTTCAGTGCAACTTCAAAGGGCTGCCCTAAATTGAGGATTTACTTAAGGCTTTAAATTAAGTGAAGATCTAATTAGCACAGTTAGGCATTACCAGGCAAGTCACAGGGCTGAGCTAATTTGCTTTTTTGGGTTAGTATTTGGACCAGCTATGTGAAATAAAGTGACGTTAATGAAGAAGCACAAGATTCAGTGAAAATCCATCAGGGAGCCTTCATTAGACAATCAAAATCTCACCATCTTTGCTATACATCACCACCAAGCCCTAGCTCCTCCTTCTTCTTTCTTGTTCCTCAGAGATCCTTAATTGATTAAATCATTCCAACTTTTACAACCTTGCTCACCTGTGTGTTGCAGATGACCCAGGAATGCCCTGATCCTGATGAACGGAAATACAGTAATCAATTCAGGAGCAAACTGTCCTCCATCCTCAGCCAGTGATGGCAATAGCAGCTCCCGGCTACCCCAAACCGTTCAGCGTGGCCCTTCCCAGGCCGGTTGTGTTTATCCATGCTGTTGGCTTCATCTCAAAGAGACCCTGCGGAAGATTTGCTGCTCCTCAAGCCAGCAGCATTGCCCAGCCAGGTCTGGAAGAGCTCGTGGGGCATTTGCTCAGTGCCAGGGCACGCGTGGACTTTGAGCTGTAGCACCTGTACGGCCCAGTTTCAAGCTCTGTTTCCAGGAAATGTGCATGCACGCAGCCTGGAAATGCTCTCTCTGAAAGGCTTTGTGTTGATAAAAGGCCATCGTATGAACATGCAGGCAAGCGAGCAGCAAGGGAGGCTGCTGGCAAAATGTACGGAAATCTCGCAGTGAGTGTGTGTGGAAACACTTGGTCAGAGCTCATCTAGCTTTATGGCTAGCTAATCCTTCCAGTACAGCCATTACATAAAGGAGTTCTGAGGGTTTGTTTTATCACTGTTTAACAGTTAGATGAACTTTGGCATTGCCACACGGATTTACAGATTTGTCCTTTGCGGATAAAGGATCCAGCTGAAGGATCCAGCAGGGAGGGTGATCCAACTAGGCCCTTGAGGCAGAGGAGACACTGCCAGAGTGTCCTCTGTCTCGCTACCAAACTGTTCACTCACCTAGCTTCACTAGGGATGCTCTCTTTTTTTTTTCTCTTGTGTTGCTGGAGAGGACCCTGATAACCAGTTTCCTCATCCAGAGGTCTCCATCCAGTGCCTGGAATTAGCCGGGAAGATTCTGGGCCAAAGAAAGCATTTCTGTTGTGTGGTTACTATTTAAATTCACCTTTTCTAGTAGGATGAAAGAATGAGACGTTACCTCCTATGAAATTCCTGGTCTCCCACTGCCCAGGATAGCTACTTTATGGACAATGTAGGAGTATTTATGGATACAGTTTAGGACAGTCCTCAGAGGAGTTTTGAGGAGCCCAGATAAGCTCTAGGCAAGTGACGGGTTCTGGAAACAGATTTAATTGCCCTGATACACTGTCTTAACTGGTTTGACAGACACCTTCAGGAGGTGAGAATTTTTAAAGCACAAGACAGACATTTCCAGTTCACCTGTATGAACACCTTTTCACTGTCTATAAGGGAGATGAGAAAGATGCTTTTGATCCGTACACAAGATGAAGGAGTTTGATGAAGAATTGTAACAGGGAGCAATACATATGTAAATAAGTGAGCAGAGAAAACAAAACCTTCATATACTAGAGGCTTGTGTTACTTTGAGATTTTGAATTTTACTATTTTCACAAGTGGGACATAGAAAGTTGTGGATAGGATCGGCTTTCAGCTTGATATAACTCAATATATTTGATTCCAACAGTTTTGTTGGTCATAAAAAATTATTTCCTTCAAGTCTTTGTCCCATGGTGTCTGATAACATTATTTCCAGAATACCAGATAAGTCCAAAATGCACACTAAAGTGAATTCTAATACTCAAGGCTTCAACGAAACTCTATTATTTTAATGAGTTGATGGTGAATAATCAACTCCTATTCCCTGTACTTCTTTAATATGCAGAGTAGAGATATAGGGCTGTATAGGTGGTATCAAGAAATGAGCATGGGAAATCTAGATGTTTCAGAGCACAGTTCTTCAGTATTTATACCTAAAGGGGTCTCTGCTGACAACAGAGTGCAGTTCAATCCCACATACAATTCATACTGAGAAAAAGAATATTTCAAAGTGTCTTTGGAGTAGTGGTCATGTCTACAAACAAATTAGCAGGGAAAACACACTGAGGAGAGGTGGCATCCCTAAAATCTAACCCAGGACCTCTGTAGAGGAAAGGAGATGCTGATGGGATTGTAAAACTGGTGGGGCCTGGGAGAACCTGCATCATCTGTCACCACAGTGATAGGAAGAAGAGTTGGGGCTTCAAGGTTGGAGACCTTCTCTGATGCCAGCTCAGAGGAGCTTATTCTACGTGATCCCTGACTCAGGGTGCTCTGAAGCCCCTGTCACACAGAGGAGCAGAGGCAGAGACCTGCCTGGCAAGGGAAGGGTATCTACAAGTAGCCAGTGTTACCTCAGCATGACCCACACCAGGGTCACCCAGCACAAAATCTGTGGCACACAGAAGTCTTCTCATAGTATAAGGGGATTAGTTCAAAAGCCACAGGTTCTTTTCCACAGAGGTTATGACATTTACCGTGTTCTGTCTCTGTGCCTGCAAGGCTGATCCACAAGTGTTAACAGAGAGAAGAGAAGCTAAAAATAGTGCTTGGTTCACAGACTGTTGAGAGATCCATATCTGTCTGCACCTGCCTTGGAACAAGGAGTTCTCTCCCGGTGCCCTCCTGAGCCGCCCAGCACCTCCCTGGAAAGCAGCAGTGTTACCCATCTTCCCAGTCTGCTCAAAAACATGAACTACTCCTCATTGCCTTTTGAGGACCCCCTTCAGAGTATCAACCGCCAAAGCAGTAACAGCCTGCAGAGGTTAACACGTGCTTCCTGCCCACTTCTCATCCCTCTACATCCCCTCCAGAGATACACAGGTAAAGCACAGCCCACCCTTACTATCCTTCCTTCTGTCTTCTCCCCACTGCTGAGCAGTGCCTGCGTTTGTATGTGTGCAGTCTCTGCTCTCTTCATGTGCTACCTCCACCAGCTTCCCAGCATCCTTTTTAGTTCACCTCAACCAAGGAAGAAGGCTTTGCCTTGCAAATAGTTCTGTTATGCAAGACAACATGAAGAATGATGTTTACTGAGCAAATCTCTGAGCTTTCCCTTCTACAGCACTCCTCTAACCCACAGGAGCTTTCCTGTGAATCTGCCCTTCTCTAGGGTATGTAAATTTATGAAAAGTGTATTCTTGGGGATGCACATTGCTCTCCATGCCATCCTCATTCTACCTCTATTCAAAGAGTGGTGGAAAAGGTATCGTCGTCCGTGTAGGCATCTGGTCCAAGACCATGAGGGAAGCAGAAAGCCAGCGGGTTACTCAGAATGAGTGGAGGAAGGGCTGCTGATGTCCCCAGTGGTTGTAGGGCAGAAGTTTCTCTTTTCACTGAAGAAAGCCAGCCTAGAGTTCCAGGATCCCGATTTGCTGGCCTTTCTGGCTCCGTATCTGCAGTTGTCATCCAACTGTGCAGGTTCCTCAGGCAGCACTCACGTAATCTCCACGCTTCCTGGCCTAGGAGTGACCCTTCATCTCCCCAAGACCTTGTCTGCATGGCTGTCAGCAGCCAGGAGCAGTGAGCTGCTTGTGAGGATGGGACCAAGGAGGGCTCTCACATGGGAGCCTGTTCCGCACAAAGTTGTCAGGCAGCAACCTTCATTTTCCAGTGATCACCCAAAATCTACTACACTTTTCTATCCCCCTCATCAGTGCTGGTGAATGAAGCACTACTGGGATAGTGAAAAGACTGTGGGGCAAGTTCCTGCAGAAATAGCTGCATGCTCTTGAGTCTGCATTCCCAAACACGCAGGCTCTCACAGAGGGGTTGCGGCTCTCTTACTGATAAAAGCATCACAAGAACCTGAGTAGGGCACCCCACAGCGCAGTGCTAAGATTGGGGGGGTACCCATGGCGGCTACAGCTCCCCAGACAACAGTTGCTTCCTGGTGAGTCCCTGAATGTCCCAGCCCACCCAGATCTCAAAGTGGGAAATCTCCAGACCCATGGTGCAATGTAGACGTGTGCACTCAGGATGGTGAGCTGCTGTGCCAAGCAACGCCGCCTCATTTGGGTGTAGGAGTCTCAAGAAGGTGGTTAATCATGAATAGAAATGTGCTGCACTCCTGGAGCAATCGTTCCAGGCCATTAAATGCAGATAAGCAAAACCCAGAACAAAGTTAAAGGCAGCCTCTGAGTCTAGCCACAGCTGTGAACACAGTAGGCTTATGATTTCGTTTGCTTCCTGACCCACTAAAGGCTCAGAGAAATTAACTATAATACATTGACGCTAAGATTTATGAGAGGATCAAGGAGATATGAAATGAAAGAGTCAACAATATTCGAGCACGACGACAAGACATAGTGAAGTATTTTATTTCCATTGCTTTTAATATTATCTCCTGGTTGTCAGGAAATAATCCGAGCAGGGAGACTGCGTAGCAGAGGTAGGAAAAATAGATGTGATCATTTTCCACAGACGCAAAGTGCACCACTCTAGACATTTTATAACTTGCTAGTGTTTTTTGTCATTTCTTCAGACATCTGTGCGTTAGAGTGACTGAGAACTGCAAATGATGTATAGTTAAGATATCCCCCTATAATTAAGCTGAAATAATGCTGGATTATTCTAGCATAATTATAGGGGACTATTTTAACTATTAGATCATTAAAAAGCTATGATGCAAATCCTGCTCTGAAAGGGACTGAAGAAAATGAGGGTATGTGCACAAAATGTCAGTGGTCCTCTACTAAGACCAGATGGAGAGGTATAACTATACTCAGTTTATCAGTCAATACGTTTAATTACAGGCAGGGATGGATGGAGCCTGTAATGTTTTTTTATTGATGCCTGACATTTGCAAATAGACATGGTAATATGCAAATGCTGGGGGAGGGAATATGGTACCTATGCAGAAAGGTGCACTTTGGATAAAATTGGTCTGGATTTAAAATGAAGTCCTACCGCATGGCCCTGCATAGATGCAAGCAGTCATTTCATCTACTTTGTACTTAAGCTGTGGAAAACAGGGTTAGAGATGCTGGCATTGCAAGAACAAAACCCATAAATCAGCATTTAGGTCCTGCAGTGAGGCCAATCGTAGAGGAAGCGTGGAAGTGTTCTCCGCCGATGTAATCCCCGTCGGAGCGTGGGGCGCTCGCCTCTGTCTAATCTGCTTGAGGTCACACTGGTCAAGTGTTACGGAGCAGCGACATCACCCTGTTTTGGATGGTAAAAGCTGAGCTTGTACTCCTGCGTGGCCTGGCTGGCAGGGTTGAGTAGAGTGAGGCTCAGTTTAAGCAACTGAGGCACCACTGAACCTCCCTGTTTTTGCTTTCTGAAACCTTGGGGACCCTTCTGCTCCACGGGCCAAGAGCAGAGACCCTGTGCATGTCCAGAGCACTATAACTGAGCGTCATGGTTTTCCTTCCCAATTCAGGCACTGCTGCTGCCTCACTTGGGGTGACCAAATGAAGTTCACTTTGCAAGCATGTTTCGGTGTGTCTGCTCTGCCCAAAGGGGCATCTAATCTCTGGCATCCAACAGCAAGTGGCAAGGCAAAAATAATAGCACAGAAACCAAATAAGAAAA
Source organism: Nothocercus julius (assembly GCA_013398735.1). NCBI lineage: Eukaryota > Metazoa > Chordata > Aves > Tinamiformes > Tinamidae > Nothocercus > Nothocercus julius. Next base: position 4,239,504 of record VZSV01000006.1, read on the forward strand.
ATGACTTCTTGCCCTCAAGCATTATGGCAATAAATGGTGAAGAACATACCCTCAGGGAAAGGCAGAATGAGTGAGATGAATGTGTAATGTTCAATAGCTCCATGTCGAATCAAGGAGCTTGCTCTTAAAACGTGAAGTAAGCAGGGTCTAGTGAATGCAAGCAGCAGTGAGTCAGAGGGGAAATGTATTGTAGGGTAGGACTGCACGGTATGTAAATCCTCTTGGAGAGCTCTTTGCGGTTGCTGTTGGCTCTTAAAGGGATAGGTAATTAGCACATGACTTAGTTTCATAGTGAAATAATTGAGGATCAAAATCAACAGAAAGGCAGGAATGACAGCTCAGACCAAACTGAATTCCCACTCAACTCTCTGGGTGCGGTGCCTCAGTCTGGGGTGCCGGAGATAAGAAATGGGCAGATTTCTGTTGGAAAGAAGGATGAGGCAGGTTGTGAGAGAGGCTCCGGCTGTATGCTGGTATCTCCCTTCAGCTTCCTCCGCTCGCCGCCTGCTCTGCCCAGGAGCAGCAGTGCGGAGCCGGCACAGACTGGGAGACCAAGGAAGGGCCGGGGCCCATCTCACAGTGTATTTTTATGCCCGTCTGAAAGACCCGCGAGTAGACGTGGGTGAGGAAGTTTGTTCAAGGCTTTGACCCACAGAATCACCGAGACTGGTTGAGAAATTTGACCCTGTGCCCAGATGAGTTGTCAGAAAGCATTTGCAAGTGCCTGAAAAACATGTGCACTTTGCTCTGGGTGGACTTGTGCTAACCTGGTAGTACAATACTACATCCCGAAATAAATACTGCATCCCGACATTAAATATGTGGCTAGTGAGTGATGTGGTTATGCAAGTGGGGCAGCTGAGCCAAAACCTCTAAAAAGCTTAAAAAGCCTCCACTTTCTCTGTGTCTTTGGAGAGGGCTGGCTCCAGGCTGTCCCTTTTCCACAGGGCTAGGGAAGTTCTCAATATCAACGTGGGTTTCTGCCACTGGTGAGACTAGTAAGCCAAGGTCTCATGAGCCACTGGGTGGCGTATGAACACTTAAATACATAAAAGCCCAGGATCTAGGGAAAAAAAAAAAAAAAAAAAGGCAGAAATGCAGATAATGATGTGGCCTTTCTTTGGACCGGGGCAAGAGCGGGTGAAACCAACATGACATATATTAGGGAAGTGGTTATATGTCAGGCCTACTTTAACAAATAAAAGTCCAAATGATCAAGTATTGAGGAATAAAGTTCAGAAGCTGTAAAAACAATCAGATAATGAACAATCCCAGTACAGCCTCGCCTTTGCCACCCAGGGCACAAGCAGTGCACCACGAGGGCCGTGCCAGCTGCAAGATCCTTCGGCAAACAGCTGGCCCAAATACTTTCTTTTGTTGCCTACAAATAGGAGTTTCTCCCGATTATCCAGCTGGGCACTGGTCATGTCGTGGTTCCAGTTATTTTAGCTGTGAGGTCCTTTTTGGGCTTCAAGGTGCAGTGGGCTCTGCCAATACACCAGGTGGATGGGAGGGCTGCAGATCTGGGCACCGACCTGCTCCACTCTATTTTTCAAAGTTTTCCTCTCCTAGGGGCATATCCTTTCCCAAACTGTTTGCTTTTCTGTGGGGGGATGATGACAATCAGCTCAAGAACAGTTGGCCGCTCAAGCTGGATAAAGCCAGGAGGCAGATTTCAGCCCAAATTGGAGCCTGATATACTTTATCTCAGCACTCTCTGGACTCCACACATTTTCCCTCCAGTCTGCTTTGTCCCTGTTTGGTCTATAACCCTTGCGGCATTTCACAGGCTCATTTCCCCTTTATTGTTTAATGTGATTAAGAAAATATTGGCAATATTTCTATCTCAGATTTGCTGAGTGCCTGCAATTCTCCTCGAAACAAAGCAAGCTCTGGCAACCTCACTGAGCTGGGCCTCTGAGTACTGGAATGGAGAGCCATTTCCAGGAGTTACTCATTCCCTGACAGGTAAAGCCCTGTAGCAACAGAGAATAGGAGAGACTACCTAGATGTGGCTAGCGTCTTGAGACTTGTTTTTAATCTCTTCTTACCAGCTGTCAACACAAATGAACAAGCAGCCCACTTTGAGGATGTTTCCCATGTATGATATCAGGATTGGGACAGGGAAGGTGCAAACAGCACTAACCTAAACTATACTGCTTTCAGTTAGTTCAGATAAACATTGCTGTGAATGATGTTTAGCATCCCTGAGAACTGTGATATTTTTAATTATGCCCTGGCACGCTTTCATGGCATTCAAATATCAGTAAAATACTCTCATAAGTGACAAAAGGTAAGAAAGTGGAGGTACCAGCCAACCTAAGGACTGTATGTTGTACTGTGTTAGTCATGCTCAGTCCTCCACCTTCCCTCCTTTAAACAAGGGGAAATCATCAGGCCTATCTGCTCTCAGCTACCCGTCATTTATCACTCACCTACCAGGCAAGAAGTTGCTAGCAGTCCGTGGCAGTCCCATGCATGCAGCCAGTGTACTGGTAAGAAGGGTATTCAGGAGCACTGAGAAAGAGAGGAGTGGGTAATCAGAGCAAGGAAGTGCATCTCTTTGCAGGAGGAGCTGGTTTTAAACCAGCCTGGAGAAAAGAAGGGAAGTGGTGGTGGATGGTCCTGTGCAGTCGGCCCTGGGGAATCCGCTTTGATCTCCTCGTAAGGACAGTGTGATGGCTTTCAAGAAGCATGGTGGAGCAGCAGTTTGATGCCAGGCATTGTTTTGTAAATGCAAGGTCTAGGAAGGGAGCAGATTACTGGGAGATCTCGTGAGATCTCCTACCTTCCAAAAAGTAGTGATCCAATGTGCAAACTCTAATGGAAGAATAATAGTCCTGACAAAAGGGCAAAATCTCTCATCCCTAGGAAAGAGGGTAATAGGGCACCTGCACTCTGCAGGAAGGATAGATCCCTTCCTTCAGAGACAACAAGGTGCTATCTTTCCCACCCTGCATTTGGGAGACTGAGGCAAAAGATAAAGCAATTTTCACCCGCTGCAGAGGCACAGTGGAAGCTGGACTGTGTCTCAAGTTAATGCCCTCAGCAGTCCCCTCTTTGTTGCAGGTTCTAATGAAAACATCTGTGGTTTTGGGGAAGTCACTTCATCTTGATCAAGACTAGGAAGCATCAAGACTGATTTAGACTAAAGAGTGGCAGTAAAGTAAGAAAGGAGAATGTGAAGCCTGGTCCCTGAATCCAGAGACATCTACATGCATGCTTATCTGTAAAGGTTTCTGTGTTTCACACAGATGTAAACTCTCTCCTCTGAACTGCACCCAAAACACCAGCTGATTCCAGCAGACAGCAGGAGGCTCACAAATGAAGTCTAATGAAAGCCTCCGCACAGCATCCCTAGAGCAGCAGGCACTGCCGTGTCAAGTGTGATAGTGAAATGCTGATTTCTCACGGGCTAACAGTGGGACATTTGATTTTGAAGGGCTACTCCAGTACTGTAGTGTCACTGTTTAGTTGAATACCGTTTCTGATTGATTTCTTCCTTTAAACCCGCCTGTGGCTCCAGAGATGATCATGCTGTATGGTGTTTAGTCAGCAGGAGAAGAAAAGATCATTACTTCTTGCTTTTTCCCTTATTCCCTCCAGGATAATAGATTTCTCCCCTCCCCAGTTTTGTTATTCTCATGAGATCATGTAGTCCAGGACATTCTGTCCTTAAAGACAAACTGAAAAAATAAGCAGAAAGAAAGACACAAGGCAGAGAATATTACACCTAATGAGTAGAACTACCCTCTTCCCCCACCCCTGCACTGCCCAAGAAAGTGCCAATGAAACTAGATAGATGTGTGACTTGATGCTGCTGCCTGAGTACATTAGTCAATTTTAATCTCTTTATTTCACCATAATTATGGCATTGACTGTGCCCTTTCTTTCTGAGACTGAGTTTATAATGCTTAGATGAACCTGTGTAAGAAAAATGAGGGTTTTTTTGGAAAAAAAATTTACAAGATGCTTTTGCAATATTTTGCTTAGGGAGCCAGTTCTCCAAGAGTCTGCGTTCCCACTCAGTGAGAGTTCTGGGCACCTTGAGATCAGGCGTGTGGGAGAGCACAGCTGGCTCACAATCCAATGGGGTCTCCTGTTCCACCGTGGTCTTGCTTCTCACCTTTTCCCATGTGCTGGTAACTTGGGGCTCCCCTTCTCCAGGGGCTTTGCCATGCACTTGGTGGCTGCACCCTAAGTTAGATTGTTGTGCGTCTCCTGTTTCCTTGTGTTGCTGGGCCTGTTCCTGTGTTCACCACAGGGAACATGGACTGCAAGATTTCCTAGTGTGTTCTCTGTTTCACATGGAGCCGGACACCATCGGCTCAGTCCGGTGGTCTCTACTGCCACTGTGGACACGAGCAGCTGTACTCCACCTGCAGCTGCTGTCCCAGATGGACACAGGTCTCCTGCTTACCGAATGTTACTTGAAGAGGTCTCAGACGCCAGCTTTGCTTTAGCAGCATTAGAAAACTGTGTTAAGGGAGTCCCTTCCATAGGAGTCAGTGGCAGATGGAGACTGCTAACTTTAGGTGCCTGCATGAAGGCGTCCACCCACCCAAGCTCTCATCCTGGTCAGTGAAGGTCCAGCCAAGGAAGGCACTGGGCCTGGATGAAGGCTGAGCTGACAACACACCGGGCATCCGCCGTAGGGTTTGCTGAGCTGCTCTGTAGGTTCTGCTGACAGTTTTGGGCCAGGGCTTGATTCATTTATCCCCCCAGCACCTACTGCTTGGCACATCCCCTGCGGTGCCTGAAGAAGCTATGTGCATGTGGCAGCCCTCCATCCTCCTGAAGCAACAAGGGAGCCCTGATGTGCCCTGAAGAGCAGTAGATATGTGTGTGGGGATAAGTGAGCTGAACCACACAGCTCCACACATGCCTTATCTGCAGACATGTACAAGTGGTACTAGTCTGGGGCTGATTTTCATTCCTTGTCACTGCCATTAAATCTGACAAAATAACCTAGGGCATACCCACAGTGGCACAAGTTCCTGCAAGCAAGCCCAAAGTAAACATCTCAGAGAGGGAAGGGACTGTGTCCTTGAGCATCTCTCCCCTCCCATTCTGGAGAGGAAACGGAAATACTGAATTTACCTTGAAGAAAAGGTGCTCTCTAAAGAGCAAGAAATGGTTCTAGATGAACCAGTTTAGATGAAAATGTGGGAAATGTGCAGGGCCACATTAGAGGAGCCCTGCTTTCCTTTCTACATGCTGAATGGTCTCCTTGTGTGCATCCCCATTGGCTCATCTGAGCTGGACAGCATCTATATTTATTTATAGTTCTGCACAGCTACGGAGGATTATCTCTTTGCTTTTGAAGACTAAGTTTTATTTCCAGCTCTGAAAGGAGATGAGGGTCACACCAGATTTTCTGTTCGTGTGTATCACGAAACATGCAACAGTCTCCTATTTAAGCAGCAAGCTTTGCCAGAGCATGAATACCTCCTACAAAGTTCGGGATGCCCTCAGCTTCCACTGCCAAAACTTGGAGCCGAGGGCACTTGTCATCTCCCGGGAAGTGCCAAACAGTGGGTAGGATGGCGCGACAGGAGAGAAACAGCCCTGGAGTAGCAGAGGTGGCTCTGATCGATACTGGAGGGCACGGTAAGTGCTGCGTGATGGAAGCTATAGCACCTGTTTCACGAGGTCTGCCTGCAATCAATGCTATTTGTCCCTTGCTTTTATGAGTACTAAATGCACCCACACACCATTAAAACCAGCTTCTCACAGATCAAAGTCAGCTCTGTCTCTTCTGCATCCTCACTGCTATTATTCGTGCCTCACAGCTGGATCAAAATGTGATACATTGGAGTCCTTTCCTTCTCTTGTTCCTTTTTCTCCTCTGGGATAACAAGTATTTGTAACGTTTACCTGTTTGGACAAATAACATGTCTTAGCTAGTGATAAACGTACTTTGCATTTTTTTTATTCAGGAGGATGGCTCAGATTCTGAATCCAAAGATGATTAATGAATTAGTTGAAACTACCTGATGGATCAAAGTAGAACTATATATCCTGACTGCTGGTTACAACAAGATACATGTCTAGCAGGTGAGGCTGGTGAAGACATATTTATTTTACATTAACATTTCTGGATTTCAAAACAATAAAATGCTGCTCATGTGTAAACTTACTAAACAAAGGAGACTGCCAGTGGGCCTGACAACGTTTCCTTGGTAACATTTCTTACCTTTTACCCCAGTGATTGATAACCAAGGATAGCCATTTACTTTCTGCAGAGGAGCAAGAAAATATGGCTCAATGATTCTCTTCCTGGGCCCTGAAAACAGTGAGGGGAGAAGCAATCCATTATGGTTGACATGGCTTTACTCATATTTTATATACAAAAAAAGGAAAAAAAAAATCCAGCGACCACAGCCAAACACAAAGCAGGCAAACTGCTCAGAATCTGATTCAAAAAAAATCATCATACTTTATAGAAAAACTCATTGACTTCACAGGGCTTTGCACCAGACTTCTGACATGTACTTATGGCTGACTATCATCTGGCTGCATTTTCTGATGTGGAGTCCTTTGGTTTCATAGATTAAACCCCTTTGCACAAACAGTGTTTTGCTTTTTTTTTTCCGTTTGTGCTACTCAGCGCCAGCGATAATGGAGAGCTCTCAACACCACCTACTATAGGAAAATGAATGATCATGAGGTCTGGATCCTGTTTTAGTGCACCCATAGGACATCCCCAAATTAAATACAACCACAGAAAACCACATTTGCTGCCCCAATCAGGCCTGGTCAAAAAAAAAAACAAAAAAAAAAAACAGCTTTAGGAGTGTGATGGAGACAGATTGCACCACTCATCATTAATATGTGGAAACAACTGCCTTTCTCAATCCACCCTCTCCGAGTCTCTCCAGCAGCTGTGCAAGCGCATTCGCTGTTTATCTGCAGAGACATCCGAATGGCACCACTTGTGCCAAAGCCCTCTGCAGCCGCTCAAGTGACAGCAACGCTCACGCGACAATTACGGCTGCTAACGAACTCACCCGGCTGCCAGCGCTCCCACGGCAGCGCCAGCTTCAGTGAACAATAACTCCTTGTTGGATACCTTACAACATGCCAGGTGAAGTCTGAAAATGCACCGGACAGCTCTCCCTGCTGCCCAGGATGTACCCGCTGGCTCCTCGCCGCAGGACGTCGGTGCGCACGGCACATGGGCCAGACTCCCTGCGCTCAGCGGTCGCGTTTCTCAGTGCGGGGAGGATGTCTCCATGTCACTCTGCACCTCCATCGTAAAAGCGCAGGCTAAGGGCTGTTAAAACCTCTGGCAGAGGCTAGTGAGTCCCCAGAGTCTTCATTCCTGGCTGCTCCAGGAGTTGGGAGAGGGATCTGCAGAAGGTGGTGGTGCTCAGGAGAAGGGATGATGTTTGGGCTGGTTTTGCTTCTGCTTGGCCATGCCCATTGCACAGTCTCATTGAGAGAGCTGAGAGACAACTCGAAAGAAGTTGTCACACTAGCTCTGTGCTATTTGTGGTATCGTCCCTAGGTTTCTCTTCCTGAACATTTTTCTGCATATCCTACTCTTTCTAAGGGTTTGAACTGAAGGGCGTTGCAGATCTGCCCTCAAAGAGGGGGCCATGCATCAGTAGGGCAGAAGCATTGCTCTTCCCGTGGAGTTATGAGAGAAAATGGGATAAAGTTGTTTGAACACCTTGGAAACAACCTTGCAGACAAGCAGATAGAGACAAATTCATAACAACTCATCTGTTTTGGGATGATTAGGTACTTTCATGTTTGCCGTTTCTTCCTTCCTTATTTCCTGAGATTTATGTCTTGTGAATCTCTATCCCCATTTTAACTGACTCCAAATACGCATTTTTGTTCATGTCTCCTAATCCTGTTCCAGTAAACAGAGCTCTCCCCCATCTTTTTTTAGCTTCTGCCACGGGACCTCCACCCACCCTCAACTTTCCTCCTTGATGCCATGCATCCCAAGGTTCCTCAGCCACCGTCAGGAAAGGCTGGAAAGTCAAACAGCACCGGGAGTGAATGAGCTCAAGGGAAAGATGCTGCCTCCCAGGGGACAAGTGTGACCTCTCCCTTCATCCACCCATCAGCTTTCATGAAGGACGTGGCAACCTTGTGGCTCTCAGAGCTGCCACTCTGTGCACGTGACTGGCCAGAAGGCTGGGGAGAAGGACTGATGGACGGGCCAAAGGACAGGAGGACAAGCAGCACAATCACAGCGAGTCTCATTCCTGTTAGGAAACAGAGTAAATCGATGAGCGTACAGCAAATCAATGCTGTTGTTTTCTCGAAATGTGATCTTTTCCATTAGGATGCTGGCCACTGCTCCGTTAATAGTTTATAGTCAACCTCCAGTAGAGGTACCCAAGGTTTGAGAAAATGAAAAATTAGAAAAATGTGGACTGTAATTGATCCAGCAAGTTGTATAATCATATGGTACAAGTGGGAGATTTTATTTTTGTAAGCTGTTTTGAGTACCTTACTTTCTGAAGCCTGAGATATATTCACACGCTACATAAGCATTATATTGCTTATAAAATTATCCAGTCCTTTTTATAATCCAGCATCAGTACAATCTGTCCTGAATAACTCTTTTTAAGATGTACTCCACACAAATACTGTGTACTTAATTATTTCGCTTTGTTTTTCTCTATTATTTGTTTCATCAAGTGCCTCCCTGTTTCCAAAGACTTATTGACTCCATCTGCAGACATAGATAAGGGGTCTGAGTCCGGTTACAACCTGTACTGCCTAGTTCCTCTTGGTAGCACTGGGCACTGTCAGTACCTTGTGGCCAGCGAGGGACTGAGATGGGGAGTGGGGCAGTGGTCGACACTTTGGACTCAAGATGCAGTGGGCAGGTAGTTGTGCTCTGCCACATCTGGCCCCTCTGGAGTCTGCCTCAGCCTTTGCTTTCACAGCCAGACCATTGCCAGGTCTCTGCCACACACCTTATCTCATCTGGCACTCCAGGACTTTTCCCAGCTGAGCTGCTCACAGTTTCCCCCTCCTGACCCCAAATGTAGTTGCCAGAATAACAAAACTGGCAGCTTTCTGCTCTGTCACCCCACCACCCTTTCTGGCATAGAATATAATGTGCATGGTCTAGCGCAAAAAAATGCATGGTAGAGGCTACGTTACCTACCACAGCTGCTGTCTGCCTGCCTAGAGCATCAAATGAACTGCTGTCCACATGCCACAGAAAAGATAAAGGTTGTTCAAAACCTTCAGGCTCTTTGCAGATCCAGGCAAGCATCATTGCATCATTAGGTCCATGTTTCACAGAGTCACAGACATTCAAGTACATAGAAGGCTTCTAAGAAAATTAGTCTCTAGGAGCAATGTAGCAGCTTCACAGAAGACATCCAGGATTACTGGTAATATCTGACTTGAGTCCAGCTAGAACTGCTGTGGTTTTACCCTGCAGTCTGCAAGGTTTATATTATTGCTTCCATCGGCTTTGAAAGGAACACACAACATTCACTTTCCAGAAAAGAAAACTCAGTCTTCATTAACATAGTCCTAAACATCCAAAGTAGAGAAGAACCTCAAGAAAAGGCTATATCCTAGGAAAAAAGACTTCACATTGCACTTAGATTATTATTTAGTAATTTGTTGACTTAGAAGGGGAGGACTTTGTAGCTGCAGAAGAAGCTCAGACCAACCGTTCAGCATGAGGAAATAGAGGTTAGACAGCCCCCACTAATGTCTGGGAAAAGTACACGCATATATTGGGTGTACAGTCTGAAACAGTGAAGTGAATACACTGTAAATCATCCCCTTCCTTGCAGCACCATTTTCTCCAAAGAACGAAGACCAGAAACTGGAAACTTGCTTATATGATAAGGAGGGTGCAGGAGAGGCAAGGTCAGATGTGTTCTTGTTGCTGTCTTCCTGAATGCAGACACACGCGCTGCTCTTCTCTAAAAGCCAAGTAAGGGCTCAGATACTGTAGAAAGCTGCATTAGCTGTGTCAGACCCTTGCCCTTTCTATTGGATGTATATGATAAGTAACTAAGGAAACTAAACATGCTGCAGATGCCTTGGTTTGGAGTGTCTCTGCCTAGAGCTGCTTGAAACACAAGACTTCTATTCTGCAAGAAACTGTGATATTTTGAAAAAAAAAAAAAAGTTTTCTGTTCTGTTTGGCAATTAAAAAAAAAAAAAAAAGTCATTTTCCCAAAAGAGAAAAACCTGCAGAAAGGAAAAAAAAAAGGAAAAGGAATCACTTGGAAAAGTCAAACCATTGCTTTTTTATTATTTTTTTTTTCAGGGGCAGAAGAGAGGAGCAGCTGCTTTCTTCTCCTGAGGATGTCCCCAACCATGAAGTGAGCAGCCTCAAATCCCAGGGAGACACAGTGTGTGCCGGAGCTTCTGCGGCTTTCCGGCATCCCGCGGTGGAGCTGAGAGCTCCAGCTGGAGTGGGGGACGCCATCCTTGCAGCGCAGGCTCCTCGGAGCTGCGGCCCCAGCAGAGCCGTCAGGAAAACAGCCCTGCCACGACCCAGGTGCTTCCCCAGCACAATTCCCATCTTATCTGCTCTTAGTTTTCTGACAGAAGTTCGTTTTGCTGGAAAATTCCTGGCTAGCCTTATTCTTGATATATTTGCATGTTATGCAGTCACTCCTAGACTTGCTCCTTGGAAGAAATAGTATCATTTATCCAAGGGAGAGAAAAACGCTATCAACGCAAAGCATCGCATGCCCATGTTGAAGCACTCAGCCTCACTCCCTGTCTGCCAAAACAGACCACGATGACAGCTCTTACGTACACTGAAAGAGATTCACTGAGATGCTGGAAAAAACAACCTGTTAAGATGACTGGCTCGCTGCTCTGACCAAAATGGAAACATTTGAACATATAATACGCTCCAAGATGATTAAACCAGGGAACCATAATGATATATGAAACCAGCTTTTATTAATATCAGCCTGAAATGCATAGTCCTGTACAAGTGAGAGGAATCTTCGTCCTCCTTGTAATGGAGATTAGAGCCTTAAATGATCATTACAGTACTAAAACTGTACACTAATATCACATCAGGTCACAAGGGCCAGAGCAAATGCTTCTTTCTTTGTATTACATGCTTTTATGTCTTCATTTACTCCACCAATTCTCTCATTATTTCCTCCTCATCTGCTATTCACAGGCATAATTTCCCTGGCTGGCATTGCCCTCCTCTCTCGCTAACACGATCGATATTACATCATCTGGCTCCCTGCGATTCCTCATACATGATGAGATACATTTGAGCTGGGTCCTCCGGGACTTGTTTTCCAGCCCCGTGCCGCCGGAATCAGCAAGGAAATGAGGATGCTATGCAAAACGCCTAGGTGCGATTGGAGCGCAGCCCAGACAACATTATCGGCGCGCTTTAACCTCTCTTTATGTGAGGTGATGTCTGGGAGAAATCCATATGCTGCCATTTGCTCTTGGAGCCTGCATTAATAAGCCATTAATGAGGAAAATAGCCTAACAAATTAATTGAGACCGTCCATAAATTAAAAAGAGATTGCTCCAATACGGGGTGGGATGTGCTGGACAGTGTTGCCTGGGTGGGCACCTCGGGAAGGGAGGCAGGTGCCTTCATGCCTTGCACAGAAATAGGTGCTCAGCTTTCTGCTGGGCTCACCTATCGTTGGCACCGAGATAAACGGAGATACCCTAGAGTTACCTAGAGGGTTGGAAGACAAGAGTTTCCCAGAAAGGGAGAGATTACCAATTTTATTCCAAATAGCCACAGCGCAAACAGCAGGGAAAAGTGTATGTCTCACTTCTGTAAATACACAGCACTGGAGCAACACGACCTCTCTCATGCCTTGGTCCTCTTAGCCGGGTCACAGAAAACAGCTGGATGATTAAAGTCTGCTAATTTCTTCCAGGCTGCCTGATTTTGTCTCATCTTCTGCTCTTTTGCAGGGCTGCCTTGTAACGAGGCCACTCAATGGAATAGAGACCTGGGTCAGTTTGAAATAAATTGTTAGCTGGTTCAGAAGGGGAATCTCTACCACGTTTTTCTTGCTTCTTCATTTTATTTCCTGATTCAATATTGCCTGCCTGCCTTCCCTTGCTCTTAACTAGCCAACATTTCCTACTCCTGGGCTGCCTGCAAAGGAAAGCTATCTAACTCTGAAATTTAATAAAAACCTCTTAAGTGATTTGGGAGTGCGTAGGAGAGCGAGATCTTTAAAAGCAAACATCACTGCTAGGGTGTACATGTAGCTTAATAGGATTTTCTTCCCTGTGAATCTGAGCTCTTAATAAGATGATCTGAGATTAAGGAAGAATGGAAAGATTTTATTTATTTTGGTATCTATCTAAACATGATTCCCCTCTTTTCAGTGAACAATGTGTCAAAAGACACCATGCATTCTAATAATATTAGGTTGGGGTTGTAATTTTTTCTTTGATTTATTGTAAAACACCATTTCCCTTCCTCTCTGTCCTTTTGCCTGTAATTTTGCCTTTTATTTTTTCTTCATCCAGTCTCTCTTTCCAAATTTCTTTCATCCTCTCTAGCTTTTTTTTTTGCTTTTTAATCCTCCAAGACCAGGCTTCTTTAAAGAGCATGACTGAGGGGAGTGTGAAAATGAGTCACACAAGATTCACTCCCAATTTCCTCTTTGTTTGCCCTGGATCACTGGGACAGACCAGAGCTGTACAGGTGAGAAGATGTCCAGAAGCTTTTCTGAGTTAGGCTCTTATGTGGGATCCTTTGGTGCAATGCATGTTTTTCTTCTCCTAAAACAGGACACTCTAAACCAGTAGCCTCTGTAAAAGATAAGCAATTAAATTACAGCAAAGAGATAAAAGCAGAAATGGCTTTCAGAAAAAAAATCTGAAGTCATGTGAAAGGACACCCACTAAGGAAAAACCCAGCACTGCTAACATGAGGCACCGTAACATGGATCAGAAATAAGAAACCTGGAAACACCTATAAAAGGGGACTCAGCTCTGAACTGCAGGTGTTTCTCCATTATATCCAGGCCTGACCGTGTTCTGAAATGTTGTAGATGGAGTGTAAAAAACGCTACATTTAAAAATACAATTACTACAGCATGTCAAAACTAGAGAGAATTGCAAGGGACATCAAAGGGATCTCTACACAGCAAGATAAGTGGGCAACATTATGGCAAACGAAATGGAGTGTAAAGACTCTAGGAGGCAATGCAGAATAGAAGGAACAATTGACTGCAGTCACTTCAAACAGTGAATATATCTGTATCATCACGGCAAGTGAAGCAAAAATGATTGATCGGTGGTGACCCAAAGAAGTTGGTGAGATGTTAAACTATAGGTAGAAAGTGATACTGGATAATGCTGATATCAGTGGGCAAACAAATGGTGTCATCACTCCTTAGATACTACTTACATATCACAGAATCACAGACTGCTTGAGGTTGGAAGGGACCTCCAGGGATCATCTGGTCCAGCCCCCCTGCTCCAGCAGGGACACCCAGAGCACGGGGCACAGGGTGGCAGCCAGGCGAGTTGGGAAGATCTCCAGAGAAGGAGCCTGCACAGCCTCTCTGGGCAGCCTGTGCCAGGGCTCTGGCACCCTCACAGGAAAGAAGTTCTGCCTCATATAGAGATGAACCTTCCTGTGTTTCAGCTTGTACTCATTACCTCTTGTCCTATCACTGGTCATCTCGGAGAAGAGTTTGGCCCCATCCTCCCTACATCCTCTCCTCAGATACTTATACATATTGATCACATCTCCTCTCAGTCTTCTCTTCCCAGCTCGCTTAGTCTTTCCTCATACGATAGATGCTCCAGTCCCTTAACCATCTTTCTTTTTCTACCCTGGCCCCTCTCTAGAAGCTCCACGTCCCTCTTGTACTGGGGAGCCCAGAACTGCCCCCAGTACTCCAGGTGCGGCCTCACCAGAGCTGAGCAGAGGGGCAGGATCCCCTCCCTTGACCTGCTGGCAACTCTCCTCCTGGTGCAGCCAGGATCCCTTTGGCCTTCTTGGCCACGAGGGCCCATTGCTGCCTCATGGTTAACTTGTTGTCAACCAGGACTCCCAAATCCCTCTCCACAGATCTAACTACCAGATGTGGAAAATGATGTAGCATCAGCAGCAAAGAGTTAAAGACAACCAGCAGGAAGGGAGAGACGTGGATAGATTTCCAAACAGGAGTCTGAAACCATCTGAAACACTTGGCATAGAGTGAAAATAGGGAAGAGAGAAAAGGAAAGAGAAGAGGTTGCATTGGAGAGCACTTATTTATCTGTCCCCAAGCTTAAATACAAGAAAAGAAAGCACTGAAAGAAATTAAAACCAAACTGAAAAATACCTTCAACCCATCATGTAGCTAACCATGTGCAGAGCCCAGGAGGAATGTGCTGTCGCGTGCCTTTGGAGTTGCTCTCTGGCCACCATGGCCTGGGCCTCTGCATCCCACTGCGGCTCCTAGAGCAGCCGAGCCCAGACCTTCACCCTGGGGCTCAGCACCTGCAGGGCAGCGGGTTCGAGCCCTGCCACGTGAGCGTGCTGCTGATTACGGAGGGCCACAAGTCGTCTGGATGAGGAATTGCAAAGCAGTTCAGTTGAGACCCTGGCTGTTAGTGCTCTGGAGCCCACTTGTGTCAGTGGCAGATGAAGGGAGGAAGTCAGGAGACGGCCGCCAACCTGTGCCCTGACTCTCCCGAAGCCTCTGACACGGCTCAGACACAAGTGACATCGCTTATGTTACCCCGTGTGGCCGCCAGCACATCCTTCCTCTGAATGAACGCTGCAGCAACTACCTCTCCTGCAATTGCCAGCATTATCACATGGGTGATAATTTTTTATAGCTCATTTTTTGATGAGCTACAGAAGACAAGGGCACAATCTGCCAGCAGTGATAGCCCTGGCAGTGGCACTCAGAAAGCAGAGCAGTTTCTCAAGTGTGACAGGGTGGAAACAGCCAACTCCTTGGTGTTTGGTGAAGCACCAGCGCTGAGTGTCTCTTCCTGGTGCCCATATGTTTGGTGCCTCTTTTCCTTAGCCTGCATTTGAAATGATGCATCCACATAGCAAAGGGATTTTTACTTCTTAAAGAGTTGCCACTGTAGACACAAGGATAGGGAATGAGTACTTTGTCCTACACCCCTAGTCGTCTCCAGAAGAGCAGATAACTCACCTTGCTGTCTCCTCTCCCGCAGAGGTTCCACTCCCTGATGCCATTAACCCCCTGCTGTCCATTTCACAAGGTTCAGGTGTTGTGTATCACTTACACCTTTGAGCAGTTGCCTTGACTTCAGTGAAACTATTTGCATAAATGAGAACTCATGAAGCAGTCCACGAAGTGAAGATGAGCTTACCTTTAATTTGCAGTAATTGCTCATATTTTCAACTCTAGACTGAGTAGCTTTCTGAGCCAAAAAGATTCAGACACTCTGTATGCAGGATTGTTGCATTCTCCTAAAGCAATGAATGATTCATTCCAGTCGTGACTGAAAAGCTTAGGACTTGCCTACAATTGGCAATTTACCAAAATAGTTATTCTGGAATAACTCCTGGCATAGCAGCTCTTCTGGAATTAAAATGCCCACACAACATTTGATAACAACACTGTTATGCTGGAAGAGCTGTTCTGCTACATTTTTAAGTGTTGATTTTCCAGTGTCCAAGGCTACATATCTGGTTATCCTAGTTATGGGATTTAAAATGAGGAGGCAAGAAAGGGTTTGTTTTGGCATCTGAACATAATACTAGCTCTGGTCTGCAACTGTGTTTTCTAAGTGGCTGGAAACATAGCAGATTATTGACACTGAGGTCCTCAGCAGAACCCAAACTGTAAGAGTGCAGTAGAATTTATTTTTGAATCTAGCTTAATTCCAGCTTAAATTTTCTATCAGAGATTATGCCCTGGGATATAAGGACACGTCACTGCATTTTACTCATATTTCTTTCTGGTTTCATTTTACAGTTGCTAGCAGAGAGGAGGGCTCAAATACCAGTGATTTGCTTTGGCCTTTCCTACTTATTAAAGCCCCCATACCCCTACACATCCCCACAAATGATGGAGCGCAGGACCAAAACACTCCTGGGCCTTGTTGGTGCTTTCATATAATAAGCAAATAAGGAATCTGCAAAGACTCTCAGGTGCTTTATTTCCCTGTTTTCCCCTGTGGTGCTTGCTGGTGGCCTGAGTCCTGAGAGGAGCAGGCCTTGTCCTCCCTGTAGCTATCTATATGGGGCACACGTTAATGTGATCCAACAAGAAGGTTGCTGCCCAGTTACCCCTTGTGCTCTGTGGTACTGGGCACAGAACATCTCATATTGGGGCCTCCTTCAACATGATGAGGAGGCTAGATGATCCCTTCCCGTCTCTGAGAGATAAGATATGTTGAAGTGAGGATCATGATATTACAGATGCCAAAATCTGAGACATAGGAATTCATCGGAAGTCATTTTTACCAATGCTGTTCAAAATATTTGGATTTGAGGTATACATATGTATACAGAGGTAACTTCTGGTTTTGTTAATGCATGAAGGCCCAGCTGCCAGACACTTTCTGTAGTTAACAGTGTCTCGCTCCTGGGATAGCTCTTGCCTTTTGAGGAAAAGCCTCCAGGACAACACAGAAGATGAGGCTCAGCATTCCTGATGTTTCTTCAGGAAAAAGGAGCACCAGCTAATACAACAGAATAAAGCTTTTGGCCCTCATGATACATAGAGAGGTGCTAAAAGACACTTTCCCTCTATTTTCCAGTTCATTTGGAATACCTTTAAAAGGCAGCTGCGGGCAGTAACATGGCCAGATCTGTCTTTCAGGTTCCCTCCCTTTAAATTTGGTGGAAACACCAGGTCAGACAGCGGCTGGAGAAGGAAACAGGAAGAAATAAAGCACTTTACTACCTTTGCACTAGCCTTTATTGTCTGGTTCTTAAAACATCCCTGTGGTCTAATATATGCCATAAAGACAGCGTAGATGCTTAATGGATAAACAAACATAAACAGTAATGCACAGGCAGGATTTAAGACTATCTACAAACAGTTCATTTCAGGCATTGTAAGCTGGCAGGAACACATTTAAATCTGTGCATATTGCTGGAGAAAGGGAATGGGAAGGGAGCCTAGAACATCTCACATGTTTCTGCCCCAAGACAAATGTATTCTGGGCAAAGGTTACTAAATTAATGACTAAAAATTATGTTCAAGCTTGCGAGAGCTGTTTTCCATTCTCCGGGGGAGACCACAGGGACAGATCTCCATGAGTGGAGAAAGGGATCCAATGGGACTTAACCATCAGAAAGTTGAGGGCCATGCTGCTTACATTTCATGCTCCAAAGATGCCGCATAGGAGACATGAAGAGCAAGGGCCTCCAAGCATGTCCAGCCTACGCATCCAACCATGCAAAGAGCCATCCAGTACATGCTCATGGGCTGCTCCCACAGGCTGACAGAGGAATACAGCGACCAGGAGAGAGCCCTTAATCCCACTGCTCCGGAGAGCTTCTCCTGAGCTCACAGGGATTTATTAGAGCAGCTCAAAAGGGAGTGAGACACACATGCTGTCATATTCAAATGGAAATACTGCTGGTGGTCTCCGTACCTTCCATTCAAATGCTTGGGAGGAAAAGAAATGCCTCATTCCCCACCCCACAGTATCCCCAAGCACAGTGCAGGAATGTTGTTTCGTATTGGTTCAAAGTATCCCTGACACTCAATATCCCTTTCTGCAAATTGTAATTACTTTCAGTCTCCTCTGTCCTGCAAGAGCTGGCAGGATGACTGTAGCATTTAAAATGCAGGGCTGTACTTGTCCTGCAGAAAGAGGAGCAAACAGCATCCTGCGTGGTCAAGGACAACTGTGCTAACTTTAATGAAAGATCATGGCTAGGTTTGGTCTCAGGCCTCCTAACAGAAAAACTATGAAGACAATTTTTACTCTTGCTCTGTTGTAGCATCTCAAAAGTCAACACTGTGTGTTAGGAGGAAACATGCCTCCTTCAGTAGATGAAGAGCACTAGGGTCTTATTTGCTTGATATATTTCAGCTGACTGTTTTTATCTGTAAGGCAGATATGAGCATGGCAAAAGAGAAAATGGGAAGCATTTCAATGGTAGATTATAAAAAGGGAGATTTAACTTTTTATGCATATGTTCATTCTAGGAGTTTGAATTATCAGAGCTAGTATTTTCCTAATCACCACTATTCTCTGTGTGCCCTCCTTCAGAATGTTGCATTCCCTGGAAAACTGATGCTGGCTCATGAATAGGCAATTATTTGTTTCCTCCTTCTAGCCTGGAGGAGGAAAAGGAGGAAGGTCCCCCAAGGATGCCTTTCCACTTCTGGAAAACAGTACTTTGCAAAAGCATTTTTTAAAATCCTTTATGAGACACTAGGTAGGAAAGATTTTAAAAATAATACAATACAGACTTGCCTGCAGAAGGTTAGGTGTGAGATGCATGAAGGTTGATGCTAGGGTTTTAACAATAGTTAGGGATTTATCAGATCTTAGGAGAAGATCTTTAGAGTCGGGGACATCCAAGCAGTATGTTGAGAAGGATGAATGCATGGCTAACGCAGAGAGGGGGACGGAGAGCTACAGGGCAAGCAGGACTCTGAGGGACTGGGCCAAAGGTGGCCAAAGCCAAGTCTTCAGGCCTCCGAACTGAGGTAGCAGATGGCAGGAGGGGCCCCAGTGTTGGTGCGAAGAGGCTGGATGTTTGGCACGCGGCAGTCCCGGCGAGGGCAAAGGAGATGGGTTAGCAACAGCTCCTGGCAGCACCCCGGGGCCTGCGCAGGAACATCAGACAGCCCTTGATGCCCCAGGCCATAGTGAAGGCTCACGTGAGCATGGCAGCCGCTTCTTCCCCAGCTTTCAGCTAGCAGGCTCTGTCTTCCGTGAAGCATCTCACCTGCGGATTATCATTTCCCTCTGGGGCTGCTTCTCTGTGTGTTTTCCAGCCAGCCAGCTAACCAGTGTGTGAGAACAATGTTTTGTCTCTATTTGCAGGAGATGGTATACCTGGAGGTTTGACTCGTACTTGCTTTGCTCTTCCAGTGACAAGGAATTAAAGCTGATAGGTTTGTTATGTTAACAAGCTGCGGTTTAAGGCTTACATTTTCTACAGTTTGGCAAGCAGCTCACTGCTCTTTATGCAAAACTTTAAAAAGCAGTCATCTCTCAGGGCTCTGTTTATGTATTTCTCTTTCGATTCTTTATTAAAGGTGCTATTAAAGCATAAGAAGTTAGATAAAAGAACATGTAACTCTTTATTGTAAGTGTGCTCAATAGTATTACTAAGTTAAAAAACCTTTAAAATACATTTACTGACCCTTTTACCTTCCTAAAATAGATTTATGCTTTATTCCAAGCTTAATTTAATTTCCATATTAACACTATTATCTGTAAATATAAAGGGCATGAAATGTCCCTTTAAGAGAGAGAAAGAGATCAAATTGCATGAAATGGTAGCAGATGTTATTTTTCTCCAAGAAATTCATTTAAATTAATTGCATAAAAACCTGCAGAAAGAATTGGGGAACTGAGCCTATGCTTCTTCTAGAAAAATCACTTTGTGGCAGTTGCCTTCTGGAAACATGGTCTATTACAAAATAATTGAAAACCCTAGTTTCTGTAGTAAGTGACTAGTTTTTAAATAGGGTTGACTTGCTGGTGATGGCTCAAATAGACTGAGGAGCAGTTGAAAACAAAGTCATTTTTCCTGTCTGTAAAGTCCTCACCAGAACGCAAAGACCGTTTCCTGTCAGATGACATTCAAGAACTTCTAAGTCTATCCCTGACAATATAAGAAAAAATTTGACTGCCCAAGCATTCAGCCACAGCTTTATCAGTAAATTGAAGACTACATTTCCACAGCAGACTTCTTTCCTTTGTGAACAGGTAATATAAACCTATGGTGCCATCCACACAGATACTTTCCATAGTGACTTTAATGTGATGTCACCTCTGCTGAGGTGACCATCATCATGCTGCAGCTTTCCAATGTCCGTCTGATCTCCAAGTGCAGCGGTTGCTTTTAATGCTTGGCATGGGTTTTCACAACGCTGCATGCGACCTGGTAGAGTGGTCGGTCTTGGTGTTTTAGGCAGTCAGCTCTTCCTTTTCCCCAAGACATGGTTTCAAGCCTCTCAGAAGTACACTTGTATCTCCAAAACCATCTAGAGCAAGAGAAAGAAGGAAAGAAAGAAGGAAAAAAGCAAAAAATGAACAAGCTGGTGTGAAGGATTTCGAAGAGGGGAAAAAGTCCAAGCAAGGCAAATAGGTCCATTCTTTTTCTCTTTCTACCATTTCACCAGCAATTTAGTCTGATGTTTATCCTGAAAGGAAGGTTAAAGGCAGGAAGGCTGCATGGTTAAGGAGAAGATGGAGGAATGGTTGTCTCCATCCCCAAAAGACCTGGGATCCCACCTATGCAATGGGGAGGAGAGATCCTGGTACCCTGCCCCTGTGACCAGATCACTGCCAGTCAGTCTGTGCCTCCCCTCTTGCTCCCTGACACTGCTCCCTTTAATCACTTTGAAAGCCTCATCACCCTACACAGAAGCGCAGTGTACTCCAGGAACATCTTCTCTCTCATTGCTAAAACAGACTGATGAGAAATTCTCTCTTTCTCTTCTAAGATCACTTTCCATTCCTCTTATCATTACAAGACAGGCCCAGCCCATAAAGTCCGCTGAGTGGCCTTAGCAGACACAGGCACTTGTCAGGGAAATGGAAACAGCAGATTTCCTGAAGCTTCACTGAGCACATATTCCTCCTGTAACTCGGTGAGGTTCCCTCAGAGTAGCATCAGCATGGAATGCAGGAGCTAGCCCAGAGCAATTGCCCTCTCTATGGGCAGGAAAGGATGAAAAATAGGAAAAAAAAAGGATGGAAAGGGACTGAAAAACAGTCTTGCAGAAGTAGGATGCATCAAAGCTTCCCAAAGCCTAGCATTTCCAAAAGACAACAAAGCAGACAAACAACATATTCCCTGTATCAAAAAGGATACACACTGGAGAAGTTTTTCAATAGCAATTTCACAGGGCTCTATGATCTTCAACAAAGCTTCTCAGATCTAGCCCATATTTTTTAAAATTGTTATATACTTCTTACTATTTATAAAGGTAGATGTACTTTGGCATCATAAATTGCTCCATAAAAGCCTATAGGGAGAAGTACAGCTTTGCAGCATTTCAGGCTGTAGTTGTTGGGCAGCCTGTTAGGATATGCCCAGCCACAGACACACATGTGTTCCACGGGACTGAGATTATTCCAATTGGTAGGCTATGGAAGGGTGCATATGGGCTGCAGAGGAGGAGTGATCATGTCTGCGCATCCTGGTACAGAGTTAAAGGTGTCTGTTTCTATTCCCTGGCTCTGCTGGAGCTGCCCTTGCCCAATGCAGGCCCATCTGGACCTATCTGACTCTCTTCTAGATCCAGAACTTAAAAGCTGGAGAAGGAGAGGAATTTTGAAGACTTCCCTGAGGAATAAAATGCTATTTTTTTCAGCAGCTGCATCAATAATTGCTACCAGGTTGCTGTACTTTCCCTTGGCTTATAGACTGAGTCAAAGCATGATTAGAGAAATTAAAAAAAAAATACTGAAGACAATGAAAATTATTAAATATAAATATAGGAAGTCCCTGAACTGCACAGCTGCAAGAGGCTGATAGAGTGTCCTAGGCATGTGTAACAGGCACTTGTAATACACACCTTGCAGTGGTCCCTGGTCATCTTCCATCAGCCCTAGGCCAAGACTGGAAAGCAAAAAGAGGGACCTGTCCTGTCCTGATGCTCCTTCTTGCCCTCCTGCCCTTGCACATGCTCAGGGGCACCTCAAGAAGGCAGCACAGGTGTTTCCAGCTCACCCTGGCTTCCCAGCACCAAGATTTTTGCCTCAAACTCTTCTGCTAAAACAGAAGGCTGGCTCTCCATCCCCACTGTCTTCAGAAAGGCCACTAGGTACCTCCATTGCCCCAGGGTGAAGGAACAGGGATCCCCCCTTTTGTCCCCCTGGCAGTGGTCACTGCTGGAGACTTTCTGGCTATACAGTGCGTTGCTTAGGGCTCTTGGACACAGTGGGGAAAAATTTCTTCTAGGGCCAAGAGGACTGGTAACCTCCACTCTATATCTCCCTATGGAGGTGAGGAGCAAATCCCATCTCTAGAGGGTACAGTGTTGGAGAAGCTGTTTGATGAGACTGTCATAGCAATGTGCTGTTTCCAATGGACTTTCCTGTAGGAACTGGGGAAGAATTTCCCAGTTCCATTACTGACATATGTAAAGTCATTAAGAGCTCATTTTGGGGAACTGTCAATCCAATATCTGCTAGAGGCAGCTTACATTATTGTTGTCTCAATCACTCGCTATTGGAGGAAAAGGACCAACTACAAAGAGTGTCATCCAAGTCCTGTTAGGGCCACAGCTGCAGAAAATCTCCTGTGAACCCTGATATTCTGGAAGTGCAATAGATCAACTTGGGACATCTCAGCCCTTCAGAGCATGTTAGACACGAGCTGGCTGGGGCTGCTGCACAGCAGCAGTAGCATGCAAAGCTGCAAAAGGTCAGAGATGCAGCTTCCATTTCTAAAAAGTGGTACACTGTAACGAATCTGTCTACAAATACATGAGGTAGCATGAAATTGCAAATTATCATTTATTTTCCCAAAGTGCTTTGAACACAAACCGTGAAAACTTTGGAGTTTAGCAGAGGTTTAAAAGGCATTTATTATCTGTGCAAATAAAGATACATCTTAAGCCTCATATTCGGAAGAGATAACCTCAGCTTTGAGGCTGACCCCTTGCCTTTCCTGCCACAGCACCTCCTTCCCTCCCTCGTGACACATTCTCTTTGCTCATATTTTAAAACCTGAAGGGTTTCACAGCAGTCAGAGTACAGCAGAAGCAGCCGCTCAGCAATGGAGCATTTCAATCATAAGCAGAAAGTAATAAACAGACTTAAGGATTTGGATAGAGAGGAAAAGTGCAAAAGGAAGGAAAAAAAAAAAAAAAAAAGAAAGACCTTTAGTATAATTGAAAACAGGTTTATTGCTTTCTTCTCCTTGAAACTGGATTATTACATTTCAGAAATAACATTTTCAGACCCATTTCTCATGGTATTTTTCAGTCTCTGGACTAGGAAATATGTCTCAACTTCAAGGTAAAGACTTGGAGGCAATATATATTCCATTCTCCAGGAGATAAAATTTCTTCTTGTTGTCTGTTTCCTGAAATTCAGAGGAGTTATATAGGAGGCAGATCTGTTTTCCCAATTAAAATTTGATGCGCAGCATCTGATTTCCAAAAGCTTTTCAGTCCCTCTAAGGTTGAACTCAAAAGACCTCATCTAGCAGAGCTTGGCTTTAAAAACTATGAGTGGTTACACTGACTTCAGCAGAACTCCCATATGCTCAACATTAATCAGTGACTTCTGTGATTTGCTGGATTAAAGCCTTTGTGTGCTTACCATGCTACAGGCTTTGGTGCCACTGCGTGCTCCTGAAAATTAAGAATCACTCTCTTTTCAAGAAGAGACTTGGGTGAATCAGACCTGCAGTGAAGGAACACAATGTGTTCAAAGTCGCTGGTGCCATGTGGATTTATCAGACTTCTCCGGGTGTAGGTTCTCTATGCCTGCACACCAATGATCTTCTTAGCTTCACAACTTTACAAACAACTTTTATCTCCACCTTACAAAAAAAGAACAAAACAAACAAACAAATAAAACAACATAAAAAAGAGAGGATCTCTGAGTGCTGGAGTGCTTGTTTACAGCAGGGACATGGTTGCACATTCAAGGTCAGGATGCAGCCTGATATTTATGAAATATCCAACAGACAGCATTTTGACCTTTTGAAACTTCATCTGGTGCCTCGAACTGCTGGTTCAAGCTCAGGACCTTCTCTCTGGTTTGTTAGCTGGACCAAAGGCAGCCCAGCAGCAAAGCCGGCGGGCTGCTAGGACCCGTCACCACAACTTGGAGTCGACCCTGTGGCTGGTTTGGACAGAATCTGGCATTTGTGCTGCCTGAGAAAAGAACACTGTGCAAATATTTCATTTTTCCTGATTAGCAGTCTAACCAGTTCTGCATTGAGGTTAGGACTTGGAATAAAAATCTTGTAATGTTCAGTGTGATCCTCAGTGAAAGCAATTTCTGACTGGAAAGTGAATATTCAGTATAGCTTCCACGTGAACCTATGAATCACCATGGGCTTAGAGAGGAGATTTAGAGACCATTCAGTCCACTCGGTTACTGAGATAGACAAACGTGTGTAATTTTACAACATTTGTAAGCATGAGTAGGTCCTTCTGTTTTGCCCATGAGCCTCTTACACAGCTTCAGCAGAAACAAAAAGTCCCGAACTGGTGAAAGCTATTGCTGAAGGAATGGCCTTATGCCGGTTTGTACCATCTGAGACTAGCTCTGTCCAGTATATATATTAGTAATTATAGTGCAGGATGTGTTGTACATCTGACAAACTGAGCTGTGGCATAATCAATAAACTTAATTACCTATCACAGCCTGCCCACATAGTACACAATTTTAATTCAATTATAACTTCCAAAAAATGATACATAGCAGAGCAGATAAATTTATCACTGAGGTCTAAATCAGCTGTGCGTGTCAAGGCTGACACTTAAAAATGAAGACGTTTATAGTTTCTGGAGCCTAAAGAAACCCACATGAAAAAGCACATTCTTTTCTTCTCAAAATAACTAAAAATGATCTGTCATTGGTGGAGGATTTTCTGTCCAGAAAATGAGTCCAGAACCATAGTAAGCAGCATACTGCCTCCCTAGAGCCTTGACAGCATAAAAATTGACTCTCCCTCATAGACACAGGGAGCTGAGGGGCATGGCAGGATTCTCTCTAATGAAGCGGCCAACAGCAAAGCCCGGATGCAGCAAGTGAGGAAGCGGCGATCTGAGCCTCCTTTCCCCGCAGGGCCAGAAACGGTACCCAGCCTGCCTAGCACAATACTAAAAAATATTATCCCTGATCCCAATGGGCGTAAGTCCAAAAGCTTTGTGCCTGTGTCCTCACCTGAGAATTCCTGGGTTTCACCTCAGGTTCTGGAGGCAGGCAAGATTCAACAGCTGCCCCAGCTTTTAGTATCCTGGTAACCTTTCCCACAAGGTGTGATTTGGGCAGTTCCTACCCTTTTGTCTCCATGGCTGTTTCTCACCAACATCAGGAAGAACTTTTTCCGTGTTCTGCATGACCTGCGATAGGGGCAGGGGCAATGGGGTTTGGGTGCTCTTGCTCTAAGTACATTGTTCCTATGACAAATACACAGGGATGTTATACAATGAGGAATTAAAAATGACTGGCTGGCAAGGAGCATAATGCTAATAGCAGAAAAATTAATCAGCCTCAGCAGCCAGGGGATTCAGTGCAGAACTCAAAACCAATGGGGTGTCCTGGTCACCAAGTCGAGCCCTTTGCAATTGTAGGCACCAGGTCCTATAATCATATTCACAAATGTATTCATGGCCTGCGCATCGCCTTTTGTTCTTGTGCAAGCGCTGTCCTCCAGCATAACAGCTGTTTTCCTTCCCTGGTGTCTACCCCCAATATGTTTATAGGCAGCAATCAGACCCTTTGTTTTGCTGCCTTTAACAAGGCGAGCTCCTCCCCTTTCGTGTAAGTGAGGCTGCCCGCTCCCCATAGCGTGTCCTTGAGGCTGCTCCAGCTGATGTTCTGTCTCATGGATGTGGGAGACCAGGTTGGTATGGGCGGATGAGCTCTTACTACGGCCTTCCGCATGAGCATAGATCTTTCTCTTGTGGAAAATACTCGGACTCTGAATTGCTGAATGTCACAACTGCACCAGGCTGATGCCAATTACCATTAAGATACGACCGAGTGAAATTCTGAGCAACTTCTGAGCAACTCAGTCCAAAGTGCCAGGAGCTGGGACAGCCAGAGAACCCCAGAACAAAAGAAGCTGAGAGAGGATCATTCCCTAAAATCTCCCATCTCTGTCATACAGAGATGTCAAAACTCTAGACAGTTGGCTCATTGTGCTAAGGTTTATGTGTCTTAATAAATTGGCCTCTTCTTCACGATGGAAAAAAACTGTATTCTTACTTTGTATCAGCTGTGGCTGTGGGTGTCAAGACAGCCTGCAGAACTAAAACAAGCCACTAGGGTAAGATATAATTTTCTTTTTCCTCATTCTGTTAATTCTGACATGCAAACAGACATGAAAGCTACAGATTGTCTCAGCTTCACTAGGGAGTTACTACCCATCCTGCCTTATGTCAGGGAACAGTATATACCTCTCTGTCCTTTGCAAATCCTCTGCTTCTGCAGGATCTAACCTGCCATTAAAAAAAGAGACCTTTCAGCCTTCCTGATTACATAGTAACCCTCAAACGTGAGCAGAGTATAACTGATGCTGTGCAGGCGCCCTGCTGCTCCTGGCAGCCTGAAACAACGTCTCTGAGATGTGTGAAATTTGCTGCCCTTGTTAATGGAACAGCAGCATTAACACTAATAGTGATAACCCCGAGCTTGCCAGCATTGGCAATTTCATTTTAACAGGACAGGTGTGAGTAGAAGAGGAGCTGGAGGCTCTTCTTCTCAGTAAGAGAATGAGAAGGCAAAGAAAGGCAGGTCAGAAATGTCCATGCTTGTATCGCAGCACCAGCTCTTCATTACATGAGACCTGAATATGAGTTGACTACCTTTGCTACTAGGTGTCTTGACTACCTTTGCTGCCGATTCCCAGCTCAGCCAGCGATGCAAAAGGGCAGGCATGCACCAAAAGGGCTGCTGACAGTGAGTCCTATACCAGTTGCCTACCTGTTTCGACATCTCTTCTCTTGGCTTTCTCCACAAGGGATTCTCCATCCAGAGTAGCTGGGCTGATTTTCCCCAGGCATATTATGGTCTTGCTGTCTGGATCGGGGTGCTGAGCCAGCTCCCAGACCATGCCAGCTCCTCGGGCCCTGCTCACACACAGCCACCACAGGAGCTGAAGATCTGCTGTTGCATGGTTGTCTTCTTGTTCTACCCACCAGCAAGTTATACCCCTCATCCTCCAGTCCTTTGGCACCAGTGGGGACATGGTTGCACATTCAAGGTCAAGATGCAGCCTGATATTTTTGAAACATTGAACAGACAGCATTTTGACCCTCTGAAACTTCATCTGGTGCCTGGAACTGCTGGTTCAAGCTCAGGGTTTTCTCCACAGTTTGTTAGCTGGACCTGTAAGTTCTGTGCAGACTAAGACCTGGAGACAGTCATGGGCCTTTTCAGCTACCCTATAATCTAATTCTCTGTAATCTCTAAAGAGAAGTAAAGGCAGAACAGACAAGGATATACAGAGAAAATTTCTAGATTTCCATTTCTTTCTTTTATTTTTCTTTCACTTGTGGCAGGTAGCAATGAAGGGGATTAAACCTAGGGGAAGATCTCACTGGTGACCAATTAAGTGAAGGAAGGCAATCCTTTCCTGTGTACTTTGGCCAGCAGAGAGATTAGTAACATTTTGGATGGCTAGTTAAATGGTAGAAAGGCTGGAGAACGTGAGACAGCTGTACAGAGCCAGGGACAGCCAGTCTGAGCTGTTATGGAGCCTTTGGTGGTTAGACATATTTCTTAGCTGGCATTGGACACAAAGATTCAAAACCTGACCAATTGCAGCAAAAAAAAAAAAAGGGTTGGATGTTTGACAGAGAGGGAAGAGTTAGATCTACCCACAGGTAAGTAGTCTGGTAGCTAGTCAAACTGTTGGGAGACATCAGTCAGGTTTAAGGAAATAATGCGAAAGAGACTTGCAAATAAGACCAGCCTGCCACTTTTGCTTTCAGATGCAAGGGTATATTTATGGTGATTACGGTGGATGAGCAATGAATGTTCAGGTTTTTTATATTTTCTCTCCTGACATCTATGCTGATTTGCAAATGATAGACCAGCACTCTACTGATTAGAGGATTATGTGACTAACTTCCATCAGAAAAAGAGAAATATGGGGGTTTTTTTTCTTCTTTTTTTGCTTTCTTTTCTGCTTGAGATGGAAGCAAAGTCATCAGCACTGAAGATCTGGCATCAGGGCTCTTGTTTATTTTCAGCTGAATATTGAGAATTCTGGGCAAACTCAAAACAGTCCATCACATTCAGTTCTTTAGCATGTGAGATTTAGCAAAGACTCAAAGCACTGATGGAGTAGAGGAGAATGCTGGACTTACTAATGCCAGCAGCATTATGTAGTGTTGGTACCTACCTTCCCCGAATAATAGGAAACATTGCTGACAGGCAGTATGGTTTTATTTATTTTTCACTGTTTCATGAATTTCACCTGTTAGGGCAGACATGCAAGGCAGGATGATCCAGGGAGTGATGGGGGAGGAATTTGCTTGTCTGCAAATATCCTGCATGAGGCCTGTGCCTCACTACGATGTCC
Source organism: Nothocercus julius (assembly GCA_013398735.1). Taxonomy (NCBI): domain Eukaryota; kingdom Metazoa; phylum Chordata; class Aves; order Tinamiformes; family Tinamidae; genus Nothocercus; species Nothocercus julius. The sequence goes on from VZSV01000006.1 coordinate 4,267,852, forward strand.
TGTGTGAGTCCTGGTCTCAGGCAGGACAGTATCTGCCAGGTGATTTGCTACGTCTGCACCCTGCCCCAGAAGGACATGCACCTCTGGAAATCCTCTGGAGGTCTTGAAGTCAATCGTGCCCTTGTCTCTGACCCTGCACAGTCATTACCTACCATATTTCATTTTACTTCTCCATAAAATTAATCTTAATAACATTTTGAGCATCACAGCTGTGTTTTGGGTCTGAGCTCAACGATACTGGGGATATATGTTGTGATCATTTGATAATAACAACTGCTATCTGTGCTATGGGTCTGGGTACCACAGTTAGGGTTGGATGCAGGATCAAAGCATGGGGCTTTTAGACAGGTATCATAGACAGTGCCACAGTCCCAAAGGAGAAGGAACTGGACACACGTGTGACTCCCAAAATGGGAATGCACAACAGGGGCGGTGGGAGCTGTGGGACAGAGCAGAAGGGGGAGCTACCAGCTTTCCTAGCCCTTCTGATAAATCTCTGCCAAATATTCAACTTCTTCATGAGCCTAACACAGTGATCAGGGTTTGTGCAGTTCCTGGAGAACTAAATGTTCCAGGTAAGTGCTATTATTAGGTGTCCTGCAAGTAGAGTAGCAGAACAAGCAAGCATCCGGCTTTGTAACCTACGGATGCTGAATTTGAAAAGCCAGGAAGGACAGCAGGGCAGACTTCTCAGGAAATGAAGGGGACTGGGAAAAGAAAATGCTCTTTCTGAAGACACAGAAACTGCGCTAACAGACATGCATATGGAGTGGGCAGAGACACGGGGTAACAGCACAGTCTGAGCTCTGCTGCAAACCGCGTTTAGTGGTTTAGCTTTTAGATCTGCAGAGAGCAGCCCAAGGAGGTAGCAAAGACTGCCAAAGGAAGAGCAATGCCCTGGGATGCAACAGAGCTGGCTTGCGCTTGGGAAGAGGCAGTTGGATGTGGAAAGACTCTTGCCTAGAGAACCAGAAATGATGCGTGGATGGCACTGAGCAGGGAGTTATTACTCATGTTTCTCATAACAGTGGATTGGAGTTTCCCCTCCAGCAAGACGCAGTGGATCTAATGCCTGCACAAGCCTGTGCTTTTCCACCCAGTGGAAAGTATGGAATTGATAGTATGGAACTCTTCGCCACAGGAAACAGTGGAGGCCAAGAGCATTAATGGGCTCAGAACCAGATTAGGCAAATTCACGAACAATATAGATCTGCCATTGGCTATTAAAGATGACCCAAGTAGGATCTGCCCCATAGGCCCTTTAAGCACAGCCTTCTGGAGGCTGGACCGTTATAGAACGGAATGATCCCCCTTTATATGCCCTGTGCTGAATAGCATTTAGTAGGACCAGCCATGGGCTGTGTTCTGGCAATGTGGCCGCAGGAGAAAGGGCGAGGAGGCCAAGTTGGAGAGCCATTGGCAGGCTGGCGTGCCCCACGGCTGCTGCGCACGCCAAGGCGGCTCCTCTGCTGCTCTGCCCTACAGCAGAGCATGTTGCAGCTAATACAGGGCCCTCTTCTCTGATCCCCTTGTCTGCCTCAAGTCTGCATTTGTAACAGCTGAGAATCTGGTCTTCAGTAGGAGGATTTAGGGTAAGACTGAGGGGAGTTGCTTTGGTGCCTGGAGGAGAACTTAGGCAAAATAAGGGCTAGTAAAGGGTCCTGTGTCTGCCCTTCCCCGATGGGATGAGCTTCCCTCCGCCCCTGCATTTGGCTGTGAAGGTCTCCTAGACATCACTGTCCCCGGGGGTGACAGTGACCCTAGATATCAGTGAGCTAAATGGCTGGTAACGCAGCTCCCACATAAGCCCCGCTGTAATCCAGGGACACCGTTTGGCCCCAGAGGAGCACAGTCTGCTGCGCGTGCTGCAAACAGGGCTGGCTGGGGCCCAGCAGGACTCGGGGAAATTAAAGAAACGCCGCCCTCCCGCCGCGAGCCCCCGTGGCGACC
>VZSV01000006.1:4270005-4289007 GCA_013398735.1 Nothocercus julius
CGCGCTCCCGGCGCGCGTCCCCCGGGACTGTCTTTGCCTGATGGCAGGGAGCAATAATTACTGCTGCTTAATCAGGACTGTTCTAGGATAAATTCTGTTTAATGAGGATCCATTTTGCGTGTGCCAGGTAATTAAAGGACGCTTAAGCAGGAAAAAGAGGTGTGGGATTCTGAACATTGCTCTCCGGAGGGATGTTGCAAAATAAAGACAGCGTGTATATTTTGCTGAGCGTTTCCATCAGACAGAAGGGTAAGATGTGAGGCCCTGCGCAACTCAGGCCCCTTCGCCTTCCTGAGACAGTGCTCTGGGTGCGCACGTTCGCCCGGGCAGCCAGAGCAGCCAGCGAAGCCCAGGCTCTGCGGGGGCCCTGCCCGCCTCGCTTGGCTCCGAGCGCGCTACGGCAGCGCCGCGACCGGGAGAACCCGCTGGCCACCACTTGCATGCGCTAGGAAGCGCTGCACAAATCACAGAGGGGATGAAATAACCGAAGTATTATTTCTTAATAATTGTCTCTTAATATTATCTCTTAATATTACTCTTAATATCAAATTCACCACTAAGCCTTCCTACGCCTCCCCTCCTCCTTCGTGCCTTCCCCTCTCCTCCTCAGCATAGCCGTGTCTTAGCAGGTGAGCAGGGGTCTGACTTGGGAGGAGGAGCAGAGGCTCACTTTGGGACAGGCCTCCAAGACTTGTGCACACAGCATGGCATCTCCAATAAAAAAAATGCCCTTCCCTGCTGAAACTGGTAACGGAGGAAGAGAAAAAATTCAAGGAAGGCAGTGGCTTAAAAAACTACATGAATAAAAATTGCAAGTTCAGATTTCACTCATGCTTGGAGTCCTCCCCTTCTCTCCTGACACTGTCCTGCTGAGCTTTGTCCAGAAGGAACATTTTAAAACTACAAAAATAGATACGTGGGAATGAGGAATGGCTGAAATATTTTTAATTCCACTCAGTTCACACTTCTCTGCAATCCAAGGGGCTTTCACCCACCAGCAGCAAATATCTTTGGAGGGCAGTTCATACCAGTTATCTCAGGTATTTGTAGCGGAGGGAGATGATCAAGATCTTTCGAAGTGACTGTTGTTCTCTGCAAACACTAAAGGGGAACCAAAATGACCACTTAGACCAAACATGCAGAGAGAGGATCCATCGTGTAAGTTTAAAAGCCTATATCATAATAACCACAGTCTAGACCCTCCTTGCAGAAAGACAGACACTTCTGGATGTGACTCACTGGGTCTCTTTTAGACATTTTTTAGGATGAGATGTGCTTACGCATCAGAAATCCCTCTTTCCCTTCATTGCCTATAAAGGAGTCAGTATGACTAGCTCAGATGTTGACGTGTGCACTGTAGGAATCTAAATTTGGGCAGATGAATCCCATTTCCAACTTTCACACGGTTGAAGTTAGGGAACATTAATTCTACTGTGGGCATATGCTAAATATTTGAATAGATGCTATTTTTTAATTCCTCCCTCCTTGCAAGACAACATCAGCAGGGTTATCTGTGGGAAGAGGAAACATAGTGTGTCATTAAAATCAGAATATATCTAAATTTCATACTTGTTTCTGGCACAGATTACCATGTGAGCTACAGCAGATTTTTAATCTGTCTGCTTTTTAAGTCTTACCATTATTTGATTTTCAGATGCTAGCGCACATTTTAATTTTTGAATGCATAGCAAATGCTTTTTGGCATGTAACTGTTTGGTTTTCCTCTAAAATCATTTTTATGTGACTATTTAATTTTGTGTCCAGATTCATTAAGTTCTGAGTGTGTGGGGGGGTTGTTTTTGTTTTTTGTTATTTTTTCCACCTTCTTCTGGGAAAGGATATGTGTTTCTTTCATAAATCTTACCTCTCAAGTCTGAAGAACTGCACTAGTCTTTAAGGTCAGAACAGTACTCCTCCACATTTGCTAGTTGTGAGAAAAGTATTTATTTTCTCTCCCTTCTAATTTTCATAATTTTATTAAGTGACTTGCTGATGTGTAGGGCAGTATGTTCTGTTCTGGAAGGAGACTTGAGAGCATATGCCTTCTACAGAAAAGGTTTCTATAATCTCTTGCGTGTGTCTTTATTCTATTGCGTAGTTTGACACCTATTTCTGCTTGACTCACAGTTTCTTATGGGAAAAATTCTTTCACTTTGGAAGCTTGGGAGAGAACCGCTCAGGGCAGCTATGGCTTTCGAAGATACACACACTCACCCTTCATCCCTTTATGGTACATCCTTTACCCTTTACATTACAGGGAATTCCTTCTTAGTGCTAAATATCAATAAAAAACTTGATGGATGAGGCTTAAGATCCACCAGAAATGATCGTACTGTGCAGAGGGTTGTCACCATATCCAGATTATTCTGCCCAAGAGGGTGCAAACTTTCAGTGGGGGCGAGCAGCCTTCCAAGCCCCAGCAGTAAGTTCACCTCTGAACGAAGGAGCAAGGAAGCACTAAAGGCTCCCCCAAGGAGTTCACAACTCACAGGACCAGTGAAAGAGCGGAGGTGCCTGCAGTGGGACGGTGAGGAACGGAGAGGGATGGCGCTGGAAAATCTTGCCGAGGTCACAGCTGAAAGGCTTGACAGCATTTGAAGAGCTCGTGACGGCCTTTGAAATGAATAGGAGTATTTTTCTAAGGAACGCACACGAAAGAGCCACAAACATGGAGAAAGTGTAGAACATGCACCCACAAAGACTAAATTTAAAAGATGTGCTTAGCAGGGAACACATGGATAGCATATGGATGCAGCTGACGGAAGAGCTGTTGGACTCCGTTCAAGATACCAGTCACATAACAGATGAACTATCATAAATTTAAGCTACACATGTCATATCCCTAACACTAAGGTTCCCTTTGGTTGTGTGTGAACGCAGCTCAGTTGTTGGATTCTGGCTTGCTATCCAGCTTCGTCGTTCCCTGAAGTCCGTAAGCATGGTGGGCAGGACACACAGCGTAGAGGGATACGCAGCTGTTCGTTACCTTTTGTGAGTTAATAGTCGATGGAGTTTTCCTAGCCCCCACTTTGGCATTTTTTAGTCCCCACATTTGCTGCGTGATGGGTGTCACAGTCTGTCCTTCCGTTTTTCAGCTGTTCCCTGATAGACAGGCCACCTCCTTCAACATTTGTCTTGATACATTTTCTCATATTAAGTTAAGCTCCTTGAGCTGATTAAAAGCCTTCCAAGATTTTATCACTGCCAAGCCTTCTACATGCACGCATGCACCCACAGTCCAAGACAATAATTCTGAACAGGAAGACAAATAATAAAAGCTATTCTGGATCTCTCCAATTAGGATGCTTGTAGCAGAGTCTCTCTCCTCTGGCCAAATTTTTATATTACTAAGCCAATCCATGACTCTGATGGATACATAAGAATGCCAGCTTATTATTCATTTGCAATTACTTTCAAAGTCTTTGAATGTAAAAGCTATAATATACTGGCAAAAATGGTAGAACAGGTAAACATTTACTGAGGGACATTTATGCAAAAAAATCAAATATTCCCTCATTCCTATTCATATTGGAGTTATAAGAGATTCCTAGCAGCTGTTTGCAAGGAATTAAAGTTTTAGCTTTGCACTGTCCTTCTAGAACCTAATTTGATAAGCAGTTGCTTATACGCCATTAATTTGAATCCAAGATACCCTCTGTGTTAGACTAGCGCTAGGGAAATCATTAGTTTCCATTCCAAAATGTGCTTTATCACATATTTGTGCCGCACCTTCTGCATATCTTTTGACTCAAGGCAACAGCAGCATGATATTTAAGCACCAGTTACATTTTTGTAATTCACACAATAAAAGCAGTGAAAGACTGAATGCCCTTAAACCTTGATAGGATCAGGAAAAAAAAAAAATCAGTGGAAGGATTTTTAGGGATTTGTTTCTGGATGTTTTTGATTTCTTGGTAGCAAAGGCTTTTAGTATTGTGCCCAATATTCAAATTACGTGGATGTTTAAATCTGGACCTAAATTTTTATGCATTTCAGATATCTTTTTTCTTTAATGTGTCTAAATGAAATGAAAATTCAAACACCATCTCTCTTTGTTTAAAGTCAGGGCTAGGCAGAATAATGTTATTTGTCACTAGTGGATCTATATTATGGTAGCAGCCGGTGCTACCACTCTGTGATGGCAGTTTCTTTCAGATTTGGGGCTGTATGGTAGAAACACAGATGCAGAGGCAGTCATATGATTTGGGGCTGTATGATAGAAACACAGATGCAGAGGCATCTGTGATATGATTTAGAGGATAACCTGCTGTTTGATGAGGCTGTAACTGGTTTAGGATTTGGAGGTTTCTTCAGTGGCAGGTTTTGTTGCTGTTATTACTGTTACTGACTTGTGGCAAAGAGTTAATGAAGAAAATGGCATGAATGTGAAAGCAAGCAAGTGAAAAGGAGAGGGAAATCACCATCTAGCTAACTAAGGACAGCAGGGATTTTTTTTTCTTTTTTCTTCTTTTTTTTTTTTTTAATACTAAGAAGAGGAGAATATTAGTACTTCTACGAATTTGTGGATTTTCCCCAAAAGTAGAAAGGGCAGGACAGGCTGTGGCCATTCTACAAGAGAAGGCATGGTCAGTGTCACACTTTGTTAGTGTAAACAAATACAGTGAAACTAAGAAATGAAAGGCCCTGAAAGTGGAGGTGAGAATTTTGACATGGAATAACTTCAAGAGCGGTGTGTTGTGATCAGGGATAAGTCAGAATAGCTACATTATACATGAACTCCAGGGACCTAGGACTGCAATAATGAAAAGCGATGAGTAAGAAAATATCAATGACAAAGAGTTTCTGGACAAGTATTTTAGATATGGAAATGCCATAATTGAGGGATGATGTGGGAGGACTAAGTCAAAAATCACTTGTGTCTGAAGATGGAGACAGAAAGAAAGGAGGCAGAATTTCATGAAGAGGAAATCAAAATTTGGTTTTAGTCATCCTGAGTTTAAGATTGTACCAATGCAGTGAAGTCAGAAAGAAAATTAGAGGTGTGAACCAGAGGTCTTGCAAAGTGCACCTGAAATTTCTCACCCCAAAGTAACTGAAGAGGTGTAAGGCTCGAGGCTGTAGAAGAGATGGCCCAGAAGGTCAGGTCCATATCGAGCTCTTCTTGGAAATTGCCAGGAATATAAAGGAACTACAGTGAGATTAAGGAAAGCAGTAAAACCAGCAAAGAACTATGTCAGAAAACCCAAAGAAGAACAAAATGGTAGACAGATAGAGAAGACATAAACATCCTGAGGCATTGTATTGGTTCACACCTACCCAGTAACAAAGTTTGTGTTTTCACCATATTTACAGAGACTCAGGAATTCTTATTTGATTCTCAGTTAAAGACCAAGATGTGCCTATATAAGATTCATAATTGTTGTCTGACTTGAATTTTAGACTTGTGAGCCTGTAATAAAAAAGAAAACACATTAAATTTTCTAAGCAGACTGAATGCTCTTCAGTTTTTCCCCTGCAGTTTAAATTTAAACTTATGTTTCTAAATTTACATATCCAAAAGCTTTTTCTGAAACCTGTTCAGAATTTGGATGTCTCTTTTTATCACATTTCACTTAATTGCAACTACTTCTAGAATTAAGGCATCATCCCTACTCAATGTCAAAGGACAAAAAATAAATTGCTTGAAAGAAAGCTGGAGCCACATTTCTATTCTGCATTTGAGCTGCTGACATTTTTTAGATAACACCAAGAGATGTCAGAATACTGGCTGTTAAAACAGTCTATGTTTGGAGCCTATTAAGCTGAATTCTGAGAGAGCGAAGGAAAATGTGAAGACTTCTGGAGGGACTGACATATACCATTACTTGCTTTATTTCAATTTTAGAGTTCCTCTTTAAATATGCCAGATTCCTGGGAAACTGCAGTTTCACTGTTTTAATTCCTCTGTGTGTTCCAGATCCCCCACTGTACAGCTCCTGCTCTTCTGATGGGAAGGATTGAGGGGAATTCCCATCAGATCCTGTTAATCTTCTATAACTGCCACGGTTGTCCGGTCTTTCTTCTTGACACCAAAAATTCCACTTCTTTATCGCTCCCACACTACATAGCTCAAGGGATCCAGATTACTTCTTGTTATAAAGGTGTAGTGCATTGCGGTCATTAGAGTTACACTATGGCAACAACACCTGGAAGACAGAGGGAGGCTCTGAAAGGGCCACCAGGATGTTTATGTTAAGCAAAGAGATCACTCCCACTCTTGCTTCTTAAGCACCCTTCTCACCTTTGCACGCGGTGTTAAATTGAGGGGGGAAATCCTTTCCGCGGTGTTAAATTGAGGGGGGAAATCCTTTCCCTGTAGGTGAATCATTCCCGGAGCTCCTGGGAAGGCAACGGCAGCCTGGCAGACCCCCCTCTGGAGCGCTCCCTCAGCCCCTTGCTCCAGCCCACACAGGACGGGATGTCTCAGCATGCTGAGACCTTCCTCTGCCCACGGCACAGGGCGCTGCGCCTGCAGGGGTGCTGTGAAAACCCCAGTGAAGGGGCCGTGACTGCACACAGCTGCAGCCTCCAGCGCGCGGCGGCGCTCTGCCAAGCTAGCATATCCCGCTTCTCCCCGCTCACAGCTTGAGCAGGATGCGTAGGGTTGGGCAGAGCCGAGCGCGGTCGGATAGGCCTGGATGGGCTACTTGCAGAGCTAGCTGCCATGCCTCTGCCAGCCAGCTAACCTTCATCTTGAGTTAATAGACAGCTGGTGGCATTTAATCAGAGGCAATGTTCACATACACTTTCCACACCGATGAGCCTTGTGAACTTTGCTGCCGGTGGCTAATGCAGATCTATCATCCCGCAGTTGCTCTCAGAGCCTTTTGTGTCCATCAGTTTATAGATTGCCCAAAATATTGCTTCTGAATTTAAAGACTAATTGGATGCGTTTAAAGGCATTTGAACATCCCTCACATCTGAACAAGAAATATTACAGAACGGCCTCTCCTCCCACCGCGCAGCCGGCCAGCGGTTTTCCGCGGAAGCTCCCAGCTCGGCCTGCCCTCCCCTGGAGCCTGTTCCAGCAGTCAGCGCCGCAGCCATTTCCTCTCAGCCCTGCCTTCACAAACCTGCCCTCAGATTTTGGCTGTGCGGTGCTTTTGAACCACTAAAAAGCAAGCTCGGAGCTCCAGCGTTTCTTGGCATGGAGCCCCACGCACAGGTCCAGCTTCTCCAGGCTGGGCACGCTGCAACCCTGTCCTTTCTGCTCTTGTGGCAGGAGCCTCCCCAGCAGTACTGACATTGCCTACGGCTAGGACATGAAGCAGCCTGAGTGAGGCTCCTACGGGACAGCAAAGACCCCCTTGCCACCTACTAGAAACTTAGAAGAGGTGATACATGTGTGTAGAACCCTGCCAGGCAATGCAAATCCTAGCCTGGAACACTGATTCCAAGCAGAAAAGCACAGGAAGCTGACATCCTTTGTATATCTCTGTGCTACTACTGTGTGAAGTAATTTGCAGTTAGTGTCACCAAATTTAGCTTTCTAGCGATTGTCTTTTCAGGAGCTAAATTAGCGTTTCCTCAGTTTGGATCTTTTTTTGTTATGAGTTGTAGTGATGAAGGATGCAAGTGGGTGGGTAGCTGCTAACTTGAGCATGGTGGTGGGAGTGCTGCACATCAGGTACACGGAGCATGACATGGACATTGTCTTCACCAGCATTCCCCCCTAATGCAGCCCCTGGGAAGATCTGAGTGCGTAATAAGTGACTCAGGGCTTACTATGCTGGTTCTGGTACCCTCATTAGCTAAGCCAAGATCTCTCAAACGCGTGCTCCCTCACCGTGAAAACACAGGAGGCTCTGCGTGTTTTAACCTAGCTGGTAAAGTTTGACTCTTTTTCAAACTCAATGATTATTAATTTGCACCCATGAACTAGCCAGAAAAAATAAGGCTTCGCTCTCCTCTTAAACTGTAGTCAAGCGGGAGTTGGCCCACCAATCTTCATTCGCCTAAAAGGCAAAAATTCTAATGCAAACGAAAAATCAGGCACCCTGAATTTATCCTTTTAACTCTTCTTTGGTTTTGAAAGAAAAACTGCTTTGAAAAGACCAAGAGATATTCCAGAGGTGAAAGCAGAAATTTATGCAAACATCATGACTGGTTTTAAAGGCCCTCCATAAGTAAGTATTGTTCAGAAAACAGCAGTGATATTCCAGAGGGCCAAAGGATGCAATAATCCCCTGAATTACCCTCAATAATGCATTCAAGGACATAACTACATTATTTTGCTCAGTCTAGTCTTTCTTTCTAATTAGATCAATAAATATATGCACCAGGAACCCTTAGTATTTTGTGTATATGTGGGAGCTGATTCTATTCATTTTGAAAATCCTTAAGCCTCCTGTTTATTTTGATTATTTATCATTTTACAAAGAGAACACAAGCATCCAGAGCTCAGAAAAACATGAGAGAGTCCAGCTTCCCTCATGGCTATTTTTTTCTGTTTAATCCTTGGGGACCTGATTGAATTTTTCTGTGATTATTATTTTATATTTCTTCTTCACATTCCATTTATTTATTTTGATTTATAAATTATACCACCATCCTTAGGGCAACTGTCCACCACAAATCATTCTTCTTGTGCTTGTGACATTTGTGCAAACCTTGGCTCCATGTTATGCATTTGAGCCCTCAGTCACAAACTACTTTAGGCCACGGTATTGTTTAATTTTTTCCTCACTTGACTAAGCAGCCTGAAACCAACTGCATAATATTCTATTTGACATTAAGCCTCACATATACTTTACAGTTTGTAAGTTCTCTGGGGCAATAGCTGTCTTTTTAAATTATGTATAGTGGGGCTAGTGTAATGGGGCCTCAGGCCTTAAGATGGCCCCCTTAGGCACTGCTCCAATAAGCCATACATTTCTAACAGCAGAGGAGATGAAACACCAAAAAGAAGTGTTGAATTGTCTGTCCCTTCCCAGCTTTGCATTCCCACTGGATCAGCAGCTACAGCTCAACGCGAGCTCAATACAGGGCTAAACGATGACACTTAAGGGCTTGTGGAGGTCAAACAAGATGATCCAATGGGCCCTTCCAGCCTTCGATCTGTGAATCTATGAATACAGATAACAGCAATTAAAAAGCAACACTGTGAAAACATTTCCACAGCCACTGCGACAGGGAGATTGAGAGTTATTGCTGGAAGTCTTCTTTAGGAGAGAGGCTGTGGAACAATTCTGCTTTTGACGCACAGGTAGGAACACAGCCTTGGGGAAGAAAACAGGTGCTGGGCAGTGGGAGAAAAGGGGATTCCAGAAAAGTCATCTTAAGTAACCTGGAGGTTTGTAGACTGTATTGCTGAGTCCAGAGCATTGCCACAGATAAGTGAATCTATTTTCCACGTATAAATTTTAGGAGTGAGCAATTAGGAACAAAACACAGGATAGATGAATTTTGAATTCTTCATTGACGGGCTCTTGAAACTTCTTAAAATCCCACTGGAATTGCTTTTGGAGTCTCTTATCTTTCTGATAGCCTTGGGTTTGTACCATAACACAAAATAAGCAGCAGCTAAAAATTTATATATATTTGCAAAGCAAGATAATGACTAGGAATCCAAGACCGCACAGCAATGAAAAGCTTGTTGAGTGGGGCAGATCATATGTAACTCCCAGCAGACCCCCAGCGAATTTTTGAGCCAGGGCTGAACATCCCCTGGATGGAGCCCAAAAAGGGGCTGCTGGAGGTAAGAGCTGTGAACCACCACATGTACTGCTTGGCTGTCCTGTTACACCTTCACCCTCCATTGCCTCCATTGTGGCAGTGCACTACTTAAGGACATGGGAAAAGGAGCTTTCTTTTCCAATTAGACTAGTTGTTCAAACAGCAAGCATTAGCAGTAATTGGCAATGGTAGCAAAAAGCAAACTTTAACCAACCAAATCTCACCCTCCCACCAAATCCCTTCCCAAACATGTACTGATTTGCAAGCAGAAAATATTATTGGTAATGAAGCAACATGGCAAATACAGTTCAGTGTTCTGTAAACATGAACACACTCAAACATGTGTATGAGCTTTTAGATGAAACACTTTGGAAAAAAAGGCTTCTTGAAGGGCTTCTCAATCCTAGCCAATGAGAAATCATGAGTTTGCAGAGACCACTTTATAATGCAAAAGCAGTGAAAATCATCATTATGGTTTTCCATCACAAAAAAAGAAAAAGAAAAAAAAATTGCAGGCTGTGCTTAGAGTCAGAGAAGCAGAAGGAAAGGCTAGAAATGGTGGGCTACTGGCTGGTGGTCTTTGGCTTTGATTCAGCTCTTAGAATGACCCAGCAATGATTCCCCTTCACTTGCCATGCTCTGTATTATTTTGGCATATAAATATTCCTAGTTCTCTAGCATGATTTCATGAGGAATTGCTTAATCTTTGCCTGCACATTTCTGGAAGGCCTGGCTTGTTTCTCCTCGTGCAGCATGACACCTTCCTGCTTCTCTTCGTCAGTGGTGGTGTTGCCTCTGCTCCTCTGAGGAACCAAGCGAGATTTATGTCTGGATAACCTCAAGCTGTCTTGAGCAACAGTAAATCTGTAGTGCTCTCATGGGTGATACAAGTCAGCTCCAGATTATCTCAGGAGCCGAGACAAGATGGAATTTTGCTGAAAAAAAGCATCAGCAGAGGCAGGGGAAAGTCCTGGAGAGCCAGACTTTCTGCCCCTGCTGTGCCAGGGGAGTGAAGGCAAGAGGGCTGATGACAACTGTTGCAGGAGGACCCCAGCTCTTTGCTACTGCCGTCAAAAGCCATGGCCCCGCACGTCCTGCTTCCTCCAGCAACACCAGCCTGGCTCTCCAGGGCACTCGCGTGGACTCTGGTAGCACTGGGAGCCTGAACCCACGCTCGGTCCCTGGCAGTCTGTTGCTATAGGCAACTGCCTATATTGCCTATACCTAGAGCTGGCCCTGAGCAGCGCGCCCAGCAGGATTGCTGTGATGAGATTAGCACTCTTTATTACACTATCCCTGCTCTTATCACCATCCCCAGCTCTCACGAATTCAAGATAAGGAAATTTCCCTCACATGCTCACCATGGGCTTGAATAGGATTTTAGGGAGAAGCTGTGAACATCACTATGTTCACATTTATAAAGAGAAATTTAGGGAGCTGTTGCCATTCATGTCTTCAGGTCTCCTGAACCTTGCAGTATCCTAGTTCTGGTCTGGTTGCTTATCAGTTATCCCAGCTTGGGTAGCTTGAGGGTATCCTCTTTGCATTGGGTTCATGTCAATATGGGACCAGGGCATCATAATCCTCTCAACTGTAGCCCATAATCTTCTTCATTTGTTAAAATAAAAATCATTTTACTTCTAATCATTCTAAACCAGCCAGGAACAGCCTCTTTCTTAGGCCAGCTTTAGCCTATCCACCCCTTCACTTCTAGCAGCCAGGCTAGAGAGATGTATCCAGTAAGCATACCAAGGGCTTGGAGGAAGGTAAAAACCTCTCCAGCTGTGCTCCAAGTCTCATGGATAGCCAAAGCAAGGGCTTACTCAATAAAACTCAGGCACATAACCAGGTTGCCTCCATTTAACAAGTTACTAAGCACCAGCTGTGGAGCTCAAGTGCACTGCACTGCTCTGACCTCACTAGTGAAACCGTGAGAAGTTCAAATAGAAAAGGCAAGTCTTCCTTACATGTATTTTACAGTTAGGTCCTTAACTCCTTATTGAAATGCCTGGTTGAGTCTGGAAAATAACTCACCGCATAAAGCCCAGATCCTCAAGATCATGCTTTCTAACTGGAATTAGGCACCTAATTCCATGGAAAATCTAGGTTTTAAACACAATACTATATAGCTCTGCATATACTACAATACTTACCTAACTCTAAAAGTCTGAGCCTCACACTAGGTTCTGCAGAAAGATTTTTATGTAATGTGAGGTGCTATTGTATTAAACAATAAATATGGGCCTAAATTCACCTGACAATGACCTTTTTCATAATAGAAAATCACCAAAATAAGTAAAGCACAATGCAAATGCAGATGATTTGGTTACAGTAGATTTGATCAAATAAAACAGACAATGTAATTAACCAATGATTAAATTAAGCAGAAGTCTCTGTATTGAGTGATGGATAATTAACTGGAATTGTATTTACTTATTTTTATTGTACTGCAGAACAAGGCACATCTTTGCCTTTCTTTCCTTTCACTGCAGTCTTTTAATTAAACAAAATTATTCTGAATGTTTTACACAGACTCTAGGCCTCCTAGTAAACATGGTAAGTTAGAAAGACAAAGACAGCCCTACGCTGAGATTTAGTTTTTGATCAATACTGCTTGGATAAATCTTACCCTGCTTGGCATTTGCTGCTTGGCATTTGTAACTTCAGCTGAGTGGAATGGGAGCTGCAGGTGCTCAGCCCTTCAGAGAACATGCCCTTATTGTTCAAACTTAATTTATGCCTGGGAACAAGCAAACAAACAAAAATATTCAAGCTGACTCCTGTTTTCTGCACCTGAGTCGATCAACATTTATGTTTATTAGGCCCAGTTCACATAAGGGAATGACACAGAGCAGATCAGCATCTAAAACAGAAATAAATGTTACACTTTAAAATCCTTATCAGAATAGGATGTGTGACTTGTGAGCATAGGCCATCAAAGAGACAGGCCTGTGATTTAACTCTTTCCTTTAAGAAACTATTCTGGAAGATTTGTTTGGCCCCTACTATTACAAAGAAAACCCTATAGTATTGGAAAAGCCCTCTTAATAGCACAGCTTGTCACATACCAGGTATTGTATTGTATCAATATTGTATCAATGGCATATTTACCCGAGGCTGTACAATAGCCTGTAAACACTCTGTCACAGCAAACAAACAGTATGTGCACCGCATGCAGGGGCTGTGTGTTCGCACGTTCCTCTGTCCAGAACACACCAGTTAACTGGGTGGAATATCTGTGGGCATTGTTTCTCCCCTGGCTGTGGGACTACTGTCGGTCTGTCTGTCTAGACACTTTTATTTTTCTCATTACCATGGTATCTCAGTGCATCCAGACCCATGGATATCTGAGGAGGAGTTAATAAGCATTAGCTCTTGCTAGGTCTCTTCACAGGATGTTTCTGCCAAACTGCAGGGGACAGCAGATGAAAACAGCATGAATCCTGAATGCAATGAGCTGTCTGAAGAGGAAATCTAGCAGGACAGTGTGGAATCTGTTTAGCGATGTCCTGCTCTCTGGCTCTGGCCAGGTGGCAGGGCACTCTCAGCCTGGCTTATGAGCAGGCGCTTGTCTCACTTTTGTGCAAGGCTGAGCAAGGCTGGCGTTGCTGCGCGCCCTGCGCTGCCGCGAGCACCGTGCGGCTCTGGGCGAGAGGGCCAACAGCAAGGTGCCAGCGGCAGCCTTGGGGGCATTCCCCTAAGGTACAGGAGGACAAACAGCAAGCTGTTGCTGGTAAGAGCTGGAAAGTAAGACCTCACTACAGCAATTAGCTTATTGACCTGCTCTAAGGTATCACCTAGGCCTTTAACAGAGGACCTGGCTGAACAGGTAATAAGCCACTACACATGCCTGGAGTCTATTTAAGGCTGCATTTTTGATCCTAGAAGAGTAGTCCAGCTGTAAAGCATGGCTTCCTCTTTATGATGCAGACCATAAAGGTGCTTTTTCACTGGTCAAGACAGGAACAGTTAAAGCTGCATCTGCTCAGCACTGTTGTTCTCAGGGCTCTGTTTTGGGTCCACTGATGCTTGGAGGGAAACCTCTACTTGTCCTTCACATGAGCCGGCTTTCAACTAGTAAATGGGGTACTTAGTCCCCATTTACACCCGTACAACTACTCTGACAGGAAAGAGGTGTTACAGTAGGTGAAATATGTGGCCCCTGTTTTTTGGTACTCTTTTTGGTAGCTGGCTACTTTAGTAGTTGTTCTCTCAGTTTGCAGTCTCTCTTCCCGTAGAGTCACTTTGCCTTTAACATTTCTTGCTAAAGTTCGTTCCAAGTAATAGGAAAATGGAGGGGACTATATTAGAAAGTCTAAGAATATATGTGAATTTTCTGGTATTTCTGGGAAAAAAAAAAAAAAAAACCTTAAGAAGTGTTGTTGCTGAGAGGGCTAAGTTCCAGGAAGGCATATATACTCCCCCAAAATACAAACAAAATCAAATCAACAAATCAAATCAACAATGTTTACATTTGTTTCTGTGGCTACTGTCTGTAATTAACAGCATTAAGAATGTTGCCGCCCATGGGCAGCAGCTCAGCTGAATCCCCCTGTCCTTCTCTTCCCAAAGCCACCAAGACAAAAAAATAGAGGTAAGCTGCAGGACTTGAGAGTATTTGTCAGGGTCCAGCAGCCTAGCTGCATCCTGACTCTATCTTAAGGCAACCCCCAGGTTACAAGCCCCCATGTATCTTCTCCTCTCCTGCTCCTTCTTCGCCTTGTCTCCATTTCTGGCAGGGCCAGGATGTTCAGATGCAGGCAACGGAGCTGCGCTGCCAACAAGAAAGAGCTGGAGAAGATAAATCTACCCAAGTAAGGGGGGAAGCAAGAGTGGAGAGAATAAGCAGGTGTGGAGCACCAGATCCCCTGATAAATGCCAGGTAAGAGAAAAAGGAGAAGTGGCACCCAGTTTTCTCTGCTCAGCTGTGATGTACGCACGCAGGCACCAGCCTCGTAATTGTGGAGCAGCTATAATGAACCACGCAGGCTTCTGTCTATGGTGCTGATTACTGCTGTTCCCACAGAAGCCGCTTGTGTTTGTGAGATAGAGATGTTTCCAGCAGGCAATGAAATATTAGTCACTATTTAAAAAATGTACTGCCTAATTGCAGAAGATGGCATGTTGCTGTTCCAATTAGAAGTCAATAGCTGCAATACCTGAAGGAGCTTTGTGCAGCATTTGTAGGTAAATACTGATCTTTGTGAAGGAAGCTATGCATAGGAAAATGCACAGTATGCTTGTGTAGGGTAGGACTTAGATGTAAACCACTGGAGTATTGATATCCTACAGATAATTCTAAGCAGAGCTTGAGATTTTTCTCCTAAACACATGCAAAGTATACTGCCAACAAATACACTGCCTTAAGTGTTTGCATATGAATATGGCAATCATAACACTTTCCACCTGAGAAAATCTTGGCTTAAGGTGTTACTGCTGAATTCACAAAAACATTTAGACACCGCAATGCTTCACCTTCATCCAGCGCCTGTCTTAGCACACTAAACGTGCCTGAGGCCAGCCTGCAACATGAGGTCAACTGCCATGAAATTGCCCACACTCACTCTTAAACTCCTAAGCAGCATGGCCATAGGCAAACAGTTTACTGGCAATGAGACCTTTCCCAACAGACATCTAAACTAGCCCACTGCAAATGCTGAGATGTGCCCTAACTGCCAGACCTATACCATCACGTTTAGCTTCATGCCTCTCCCAAGCCAAATGCTTTCTTAAAAATTATTTAATGCTAAGGAGAAGAGAGAATGAGAAGGAACAAGAGGGAACTTCTTTCCCTCTGCCCCCTGCCCCTCTAGAAAACCCTTTCCTGGTGCTTCAAACATTCTCCAAGCTGGAAAAGATCTGTTCAAGTCCCATCTAGCAGAGAAGGACATTGGACTGAAGTTTCACACCCTTTATGCAAGTATCCCAACTACAGAGGTATTACATTAGACAAACCGGTGGCACTCCCCAGCGCGTTTCGTGTTTCTGGCCTATTGCATCCCATCAGCAAGATGGTGGGGACAAAAGTTCAGCCCATGACTCAGCTAAGGCTCGAGCTGGCTAGCTGTAAGCGTGACTTGGGAGCTCACCTCGTCCGCACTGTCACAGCTGATGTGACATGGCTGTACTTAAAGATAAAACTGTAGGCAGCAAGCAAGCTCAAGTAACACAAAAGTAGGGGCCTATGGCCTCCGTTCAACACACACATATTTTTGGCATGTGTGGGCAGGTCTTCTGAGAATATGCATGTTGATGGTAGTTGCTCAAGTAGACAGGCAGTTTCTGAATCCAGGCTTTTGTGGATTCAGCCACTATTTATGGGAGGCTCCCCTTCTAGAATCAGTAATCAGCTTGAGCTTTGGCTAGGGCAGTACATGAGCTACCTATAGAAAATGTCCTGGAACCAAGAAGAAAACTTTAAGTCAACTGAGAAAATCCCACTGGTCTGTGAATGAAACTAGAACGGGACCCTCATTAAAAGACACAACCTGTTCTACAGCTTCAGTTCCTTCTCGCCTTTGGCGAGGTGTTATCAGGGCTCCAGAAGCCCTGCTCGGGACTTTAAGCAAATGCAACTCTTCTCTCTTGACATCTGCCCATCCACGCTCTGATTCTGACCTTGTACACCATGGAAAAGTAGCTTTCTTCACAGAATTGTGCAATCCTAAAAGATGTCTGAATTAACTTATTTTACAGGAAGGGAATAGAAGTGTATTTGCGGTATGACTACGGACTTGCAAACAACAAAAATACCTGAAAAACCCTCTGCTTGATCCAAAGAAGGGCTGGAAGCATTACTATGGCAACAATTCTTACCCAGTGGAAGAAGCATGCCATTATCTGTGCATCGGAATAAAATGAGGCACTTCTCAGCACTGTTTCCCACCTCCCCTTGACCAGAACTGGTGTGGTGACATCGGGACATGAGCTGCTGCTGCAGGGAGTTTCAATGTGATATTATTCAATGTGATATTCAGTGTTCAGCCTGGAGAAGAGAAGGCTGAGAGGAGACCTGATCAGTGTCTATAAGGACCTCAAGGGAGGCAGTGAGGAGGATGGGGCCGGCCTCTTCTCAGTGGTGGCCGCTGATAGGACTAGAGGAAACAGCCACAAACTGAAGCACCAAAAATTCCACAGGAACTTTAGGAAAAATTTCTTGACAGTGAGGGTGCCAGAGCCCTGGCACAGGCTGCCCAGAGAGGCTGTGGAGTCTCCTTCTCTGGAGATTTTCTAAACCCGCTTGGACGCAGTCCTGAGCCATGTGCTCTGGGTGACCCTGTATGTGCAGGGGGGTTGGACTAGATGATCTCTAGAGGTCCCTTCCAACCTTAAGCATTCTATGATTCCATGATTCTATGATTACTTAAGAGAATTATTCACTGACTCACGAACAGAGAATAAAGAAATTCTGTTGGCCGCAAGAGTTGTCTCAGAAAACAACACTGCATGGAGCTCCAATTTTCCAAAAGTATCAAGCATCTTCCCTGCATCTTTAACAAGCTAGATTATCACTGTGAATAAAAGAGACAAGGCTATTCTTGCTCACTCTGAGGGCCGTATGTCATTTGGTTGCATGCCACTCGAACCTTTCACCAGCACAGTCATTAAGTCAGAAAATTATATAGCATCTATTCTGGTCATGTTCTTTATGAGAATGAGTTGATGTTAAAAGTACAAATCTTTGTTGGCATTGTGGTAATGGCATTATTTGGTCTATTAACTAGCAACCAGACTAATAAAGTCAGCATGAAACAATGTTGTGCTATATGGCTATATTGAAAGCCCTCATCCCTCATAGCCTGAAGGCAGACTCGAGAGCTAATCCTACTCCAGGTGTCTGTAACACTTCAGAAGCTCTATCCGCCGCTCCTAGCTGCATCCCTCACCCCCATACGGGTAATCTGAAAGCGTGTTATTGCTCTGCCCACTGCTCTAACTCCAGGGATGGGAGTGATACTGGCTACAAGTCCAGGCAGACTGTTCCTCCTGCAAATGGCTGAGGAAAATGATTGTGTGGGAGATGGTGCCAAGCGAGGAGAGAAAAGGAGCAGCCTGGAAGAAAGCTTCCAAACACACACTCCCACTGCAGAAGCACTTTATGGCTGTCCTGAGCCTGGGGAGATGAACAAGCAGCTGCAAGCTCTTTCCAAGCTGTCTCCTTGCCAGCCTTTTCTCTGGGCAGCCTGTGGCACAGCCAGCTGTGAGAGCAGCACAAGTAGGTGTAGCAGCTCTGCCTCCTTGGGAGCACTCTGCTGCTCCACAGAGCCGCTGCACAGCGTGAGTCGAGCGGCAGACAAAAGGCAGGATCTTGTCCGCTGCACCGGATAATGTTATCTGGGTGTTTTAGAATAGCAAAATAAGAAAGGTCAGGAAAAAAAAAAGGCAGACGGCAGAACGCAGAAGGAGACAGAGACTCAATATATGCAAGGTACATGGAAGAAATGCAACAGCCACCAGAAATAACTAGGGAACATTATTATAATGTTGAGAAAATACACAAAATGTCATACAGCCATTTACTAGGTCCCTGCCCTAAAAAAAAGAGCAGAGTTCCTACTTATTCTGTGGAGATGGTGAAGATGTATCTCTTCCAGAGCAGTATCCACTCCTGCTCCTCTTGGAAGCAATTTATCTTTGCTTTATACTCATCGCCTCCTGGATCAGAGGCTGCCGTATTTTGGTGGCACAATATATATATAATCTATGTGTGTGAATGCATAGGAATGTGTTACATGGGTACACACAAATGCATGAAAGTGCATTGAAAATGTCTTGATGAAAAAAAAATATTGAGATTTGGACTTAACCTTATTAGTCCATTACTTTCTCCTCTTGAGAGGGCTGCTTTTCTTTAGGTAGGATTGACTTTCATTTTTCCCAGTGTTCCATGACTTTGGGTTCTGAAGATCTAGAAATAGGATATGTTATTAAGGGTATCATTATTGCTTTGACAGCTTCCGTGAACTTGGTTGAACGAGCAACGACTCATTACCCATCAAGGAGTGTTTTCCCCCTTCCCCAGCTTCCTCTGCCTCCAAGGCTGCAACACCCGAGAGCCTCCCAGGTGCTTTACAGAAGCACGGGCGGCCTGACCAGCCGCAGGAGTCTCCTCCCACGTTCGCTTTGGGAAGACAGCATGGAGGAAAGGCCACGCCGGAGAGAGAGCGCACACAGGCAGCCTCGAGCGCGGCCGAGTCTGTTTCCGACCCTGATGAAAGCGAATTTCACGCGGCCGAGGTTGCGTCAGTGAGGGCCGCCCCAAGGGAACCCCACGGCGCTGCAGCCGCCCGCCCCCCTGTCATGGCGGGCGGCGGCTCGAGGCGGCGG
>VZSV01000006.1:4289357-4346198 GCA_013398735.1 Nothocercus julius
CCCCCGCCGCCTCCCGCTCCCGCCGGCAGTGTCTGGGCCGCCTCGTCCCTCCCTCCCTCGAGGGAGGCTCGGGAACGGCGCGGGGACGGTGCTGCTGCTTCCCCTTGACGCCAAGGGTAGCAAGCTGCGGTACCCAGCCGCCTGTGCCCCGGCGCAGCCTTGGAGCACTGCCTGTTGGCCTCTGGAGCAGGGCCGCGGGGCTTCGTGTTTACCGGAACCTCCCGCCTGCACTCGGTGATGGGACTTGTAATGAAAATGGTGCATAATGGAAAAAAAAAATATCTGTTCCACATAGGTCTTCCAAACGCAGAGAGGAACACAGGCTGCCTGCGCTGCGCGGGTACTAATTGCAGCCCTCTGACAGGAATGTAAATGCAGTTCTTCAGCACATTCTTATCACAGCATGTGTGGGATTTACATATATAACTCCTATTAATGCTAATGGAAGCTATATACATAATTCTCTTTGCATAGGGCTTGCACTATGTTTTTATCTGAACTTGATGCCCATGGTAACAGCCATCTTATAATAAGTGGATGGTTCAGCAGTTTCTTACAGGAAACTTTCTTAAAGTTTTGGTTCTTTGAAAATAGAGGGACCCGATGCAAGTAAAGGAAGCTGCAATTTTGTTTTGTAAAAGCACTATGGAAGGTTCATAACATAAATATAAAACGTACTGTGTTGTCCAGGGAACTCTCACTGAGTCTAATCTCCTTTAGAGTTTCTTTTTGCTTTTGCAATCTAACTTTTAATGTTTGGATATGTTTAAAGCTTTACTTGGGGTATTAGTACTTAGAAAACACAGCATCTCTTCTATTCTGAGCTCTTGTCTCTTCAGGTTGGTTCATCATTCTTGATCAGTGCCAAAGGCTCACGTTGTGCACTATGATGCTCCTGTAGCAACAAGCATCCTGAACCTTCCCCTGTAATTAGGAGAAATTTGCTTTCGCTGGTTAGCAAAGTCCTCTACCTTTTGCTAGTAATATCTAAAGTTTTTGAGTCTCTGATTGTTTCTTAAGCTTTTTTTGTCATCATCACCTCTTTTTTAAACTGGTGCCTGGATGGGAAATTGCAGCTTCTCCTTTCAGAAATGCCAACGTCCTGCAAAGGCTATGCTTAGTTTGCCACCTCCAAATTGAATTACAGTAATGTGTACTCTCCAGAGTAGAAGTTTGGGGCTTATTCTAAGCTCATATGAATTGTCCGAAATCTACTGAGTTAAGAATTTGCACCATTTGGGAATGAAAGTGCCCTAGCCCTCCCTCCTATTCATTTTTACAGGCTTACATTTATTCCATGCACACAAACAAGCACAACCCATGCTGTGCCAAACTGAATACAGGCATTTTTAAACATGATTGTATTTAGACTGTAAAGAGGATCTTTATATTTTCCTCCTCCTCCTCCTCCTCCTCCTCCTCTCTGCTCTGCTGGGCTAGTTGTTGGTAGACAAGACTGTTGAGTGACTGTTACATTAACTTAAAGGAAGCTAAGAGAAAAGTGATAGGATGTCCATGGCGAGAGCTGTCTTCTAAAGAAATTGGTATTTTTTAAGTTTCATCTGAGATAGCATTTGATGATTACTAGGCATTTTAAAGGATGTGTCTGTTTTCATAGGATTTTCATTTAATCTTTTCTTCCTTATGCACTGGATAAGGCTGGAGTCTTACATTAGCATTCAACTGAATAGTTAAGTTATTGTTTAAGGATTTTTGTGCGTATGCTAAAAGACTGTTCTGATGAGCACAGCTTATATGCTGAAATAAATGTCAAAACCATAGAGACAGAGATAACAGAAGAATAGGATTTTGATGGCTCATTTGTAATGCTGGGAAAAAGAGTTCAGTATCAGTTTATCATTGTGAAGAATGCTATGTGCCACTGTAGTGTTAATCCTTTACTATGGATGAATACAGGTTTTATATTTGTTTATCACTGACTGCAAGAGAAATGGATCTGTTCCTTTCAACCTGAGAAATCTAAAGTTTTGGATAGCGTGTGAAAATGTAAATGTTACACAGAGATTTAGTAGCAAGAAGTGATATATCAGCTTGCATTACTGCACAGAAATAACATTTTGTAAACATAAATCTTGAAAATAAAAAGCTGAGAGACAGCGAAAGCAAACTTTACATTGGTAAGTATTTGTTATCAGAAAAAAATAATCTGAGTAGGCTGGACTGGCAATGCAGACTTGTAAAAACAGTCATAATGACTTGTCTTTTCTCTTTGCTTTTGGCAGAATTAAAAAAGACCTATTGCTTACTTAATGAATTATTTCCAAAGACACTTCACTAAGTTACTTCTGCTATGAAACAGCTACTGTATCGCAGTAGCCTTTTAAACAAAAATTCAGATTGCTTGCTAATAGAAATAGAATGTATAATCCAGATTTGAATCCCAGATGGAGATAGGAACCTTTTGCTTCTGTACATTCTGTGAAACCCATTCCATAACCTTAAAGCACCATAAAAAATGGAAGGAACCCAATCACAGTGATTAAAACCCTGGTACCTAATTAAAATATTGTACCTGGTTGACTCATCATTGTGCTAGCTGTCTAAACCTGACCTTGGAGTATGATGGGGAAAAAAATCATGTGGGAAGGCTTATGTTAGCCAGAAAGAACAAGGAATGAATTAACTGAATGCAGTTTAATGAAAGATATTCTTAACTCTTTTCAGTGAAGACCTATACTTTGCATATAACCTAGACACTGCATTTTCCAGAGCACTGAATAGCCTAATTTAGTGTAATAGGCTGATTTATAGTAAAAATACATTTTTTTTTCTCTTAAAGAATCATCTTAAGGTTTAAATATGAATGCTGCTCACACTGGATTTTATGATATGGTTTTGAAAAAAAGTCTTTTTTTTTTCTGCTGTAGTTAGCAATAGCAAAGTGTTAGCAAATTTCACCTTTCAACTGAGAAGCAGAAATAAGCTCAAGGAGTGACTTTGCTGTTCATTGGGCATAGCCATCGCTATGAGCAGGTTTCATTGCATTAGAAACATAACTTTATTCTTTGTGTTCAGGTTGGAATGACACCGTGCTCAGGGAAGTAGAATCTGGAGAATGCACAGTTACATGTGGTAAGTAGCAAAGCAGATGAATAAAACATTGTCATTTGGTTTTGAAAAAAAAAAACATTAAAAAGTGCTAACTGCAGCAATTTAGCAGTTGTAATTTGCTTGCCCTTGTTCACCTCTCATTGATTTCGATTGCCAATAACTATAATTAACAAAAACAATCAAGCTGATTGTCATTAGAAGTTTAGGTCGGATCTGTTGTTTTATTAATTTCACAGCCTGCAAGCTCCTATTTTAAACCAGTTCCCTACGTTTATTGGCACATGAGCTGCCTTCCCCAAAGTAACAATTTTCGCTATTTGTGAACATCTGTGAGATGTTCAGAAGATGAAAGATCTTCTGATGCTTCTCACAGATGTCTTCCCACATACAATATTGCCAAAAAACTGCTTGCCTGCAGTAGCCTGTTCTGTATTCCACATTTATACAATTTATAAAACATGCAATGAAGAGGAGAGATATCATTCTGGAGTAGGAAAGGGGAGAGGAAAAATAAGTTGAGCCTTAAGAAGTCATCTCTTTTTAGGTGGTGATAGGGATTGCATTGGGATTTTAATTATATTGCTTAGGAAGCAGTCTTGAATGTTAAGTTTATCCTGAGCAAATTCTGCTTCTCATAAGACAATGGAGAGAAAAAGACGAGTTTTTGCCCCAACGATCTGACCTTCTTTTCTAGAATAGGCCTTTTTATTTTTTTCTAGACATTTTTGCATGTGTTCGATTTTGGACTTCCTTGATTCCTTAAGGGAAACTGTTTCGCTTCTTAGAATACTGTAGTGTTAGGAGATCTTTTATGCTCTTATCTATTTTATTATATCCTTTTCTTCCCTTTGTAGCTTAAGAGATAACTGTATAGTCAGTATACCATACTTTTTTATGGACATACTCTTTTATGGTCAATATCACCATTCCATGTCTATCTTTTATCCTCACTGCTTTAATGCTCACATTTTTGGATACTGAAAAATTGTTTGTTATGTCCCGTCTCAGTAGCAGACCTTCTCTCAAATGCCCTGTACTTCCAGGGAATTTCACTAAGTTTCATCTTAGTTTTATGTTTGATCACTCTGATTTAGTATTTAAGCCCTTTAATACTGAAAATTGTGTGCCATCCCACTGAAGAACCAGGAAACAGAAGCTATGAGAAAGAATAAAAACGCATCACCTCGTATCTGGAGTTCAGGTAGTGTTTGTAGCCATTGTTTGAATCTGGCTGTTACACGTCTGTCTGTTGAAAGGCTGACTCTCTTAGTTCTCCCAGCAAAACTGCCAGCTGTTTGTCTCCTCCTATTCCTTCTTAGAATCATCTATATTTGTTGCTTTCTGAATTGTCTCACTTTTCTTGATTTTTTTTTCTCCACAGTGCTGTGTCCCAAGTCCATTGGTACTCTATTCATGCTTCAGGTGTTTAAATCATTGAAGCCTAAATACTCACTTGTTAATGAAGCTTTATCATATCTGGCTAAACTCTGCATTAGTCTTTTCAAGGTCAAATTCTTTTGTCCACTCCTTCTTCTAGATTGCTATCATAACTGTTGTTTTCCTATTGCTATTCCTATTCTGTTCTCTGTGATTCTTTTTCCTCCACCAGATCTATTAATTTACATTTTTCCAGGATGAAGTTCATTTAGATAATTTTCTGCCCATTTTCTGCCAGTCTTTATACTGCATTGTGGCCATTATTTTTTTTTTCTGTGAGATTAACTCTTATGACTTACTGAAGTTAAGATCCAGTAGATTAATTTCATCAGAATTGGCAGCTACAAAAGAAGAGGTGCAGAAAGCAAACATGGAAATGAAAAGAAAAAGCTCTCCCAAAGGAAGAGACAGAGGAGTACTAACAGAATTTTCAGATCTCCCAAGCAGAGCTTTTTTAGCAATCCCTTTGAAAATGATGTACTTCCACAATTTTAATATTCCCATAGTTAAGGCATGGTGAGATTTTTCCTGATGAATGTGGCTGCACTTAGCCCAGCAATCAGATTTTCTTAAGTCAGCCTGTTGGTTTTTCATAGGTTTCCTGTTTTTGTTGTTCTTGTTGTCTTAAGAAAATACCTGGCACTGAAGAAAGCAGAATGCCTTTCATAAAAGTGTCAGTTCATTGCCATTTACACCTCTGTCTGTGCAAGGAGGAGATGAGACATTCTCTGCAGCGGAGAATGATCCTTGTTTTGTGTCAGTGCCAGTAAGTGGTGTTGTCTCCCTCTGTCACTTGAAGTGCTGTTTCATGAGTTATATGACATCTCTAAAAGATTCTGAAATACACTGGTTTATATACTACACATTTAAAGAAGGCAGATGCATCAGAAATGCAACATTCAAATCAATTTTCCATTTATTGTTATAGTGCAAAGGGAGGTTAACTTTCTTCTCCCCATGGCTATTTAGTAAACAAAATGCTTCTGGAAAAATGGCAAAATCTTTGGTGTTTATTGGACCTAACCATATTATTCCTTCCTCCCCCACATGCTGTGTCATTCCAGTGAACTGTGTACGCACAGTTTGGCAAAAGCAATTACAGCACTTGTTTTGCATTTCTTTGTAATTGTTAAAATGAGGATGTTCCCATTGAAATCCTGGTAATGAGAGTGAATACTTCTTGCTTATGTATGGAAAATTAATCCTTAACTTTAAGTATTTATGATAGGCTGTCTCTACTGTTCTTCAGTACACCCCCTGCATTGCTGATAGAGTCTTTATGCTCCACACTAGTTCTCATCCCCTTCACACTACTGGCCACCACCCAGTGTGGTCTCTGGCAGCCTTCATTTAAGAGTTTGGTAATGATACTCCTTTGTCTCTCGTTGTCAATTACTATAGGGAAAATCAGGACACTCCAGTCTCAACCCCAGGAAGTTTTTAGTGCCCTCAGTTTCTGGCCGCCTTGGTGGGAGTTGAAGACACTTAGAGAATCACCAGACTGGAGGCACATTGAGTTGGCAGTCTGTACAGTAATATCTGTGCCATCTGATTCGAGCATTTAAAGGCCAGGTGCTTGAATGCTTTGATATTTAAAGTGAATTAATTGTTTTGCAGCACATACATGAGTTTCATTTTGAATTCTTTTTTTCTTTAAGGAAAAATTGAATTTATTTTGAACTGTTTTTCTGACACAAGGATCTGTTTCCTTGTGGTGCAAAGTCTGACAGAAGTAAATGTTGTCTTGTACTCTTAGATAGTAATATGGGACAGCTTTAGCAGGCACTCAGAGAAGGTCTGTTTTGCCTGGTGTTTGGTAGATACATCATATTAACATCCATGTCAAAGAAGGAGAATGTAAAAACAGTTGGAAGGAGATGAAGAAGTGCTATTTGAAAGATACATATATCTTTTTTTTTTTTTTTTTTCCCAAAGGGATTGGCATTCGAGAAGTTCTGTTGACGAGGGGATGCCCTGGAACTGAGAAAAAATGTGTTGTCCGTGTGGAGGAGTGCCGGGGGCCAGTCGACTGCGGATGTAAGTGGAACACTGCGATACAGGAACCTAGAGCAAACTGGTGATTGGAAGAAAACATCCTTATTCTTTGTGTGTGTGGTGGAAGTAGAATCATTTTATTCCACCCTGCAATTACCCAATTAAGCATGCTGGGAGCATTTCAGATTTCGTTTCTATACTGATGTGCATTTGATTTCAAGGCCTTGTATCATTTTTCTGCTCTTCTTTTCAATTTTGTAGATAAGTGTATCTTTACAAATAGTACACCAAGCAAAAAAAGTATTTGAAGTAATTTTAAGGGAAAAAAAAAAGATGATTTCCAAGCAATATTCTGCAGATTGAAGAGTTATGAACTTTATGGTCTATAGAGAAGTAGTTTCAGAGAGTTGATGATGTAGCTATTAAAAATTCCTCCCGCAGGGGGAGAACCAGTTTCTGACAGCTCTGCCAGCGTGAAGATGCCTTGTATTTTTATACTTCCTGAAAATCGATTTAAGTATGTTTGGAAGATACTAATTCCAAACCAGGTAAGTAATTGAAACCCTCTTTACGCACAAAAATTACATACTGAATGTGTCTACCACGTGCTCCAACTGACTTATACAGACTTCTGGGCTGATTATTTCCTTTGTTGTCATAATACAAATAAGCCCTGATTTCTCTAACCTGGTAACACTGAGGCTTACAGGACTTTGCACCTTTATGGAGCTTCAGTTTCCATTTTGTTTGAAGGAAGAGATTATTTCTGAGAGCAGTATTTGTTTGCTCGTATTTCGGAAATATTGGGCATAGTGACTGATGTGTGAATACATGTCAGCAAGTCACAACCACATTGCCCTTCACAGTTGTTTAAACGGCAGGTGCTAAAGAGATGGTAGGTATTTTCTCAGCAGCCAAGGGGTCCTGGTGTGTTCAAAACTGTTGAGATAAAAGAAGCACTTCTTCTGTATGTCTAGCAGAATGCAACTCTGCTTTGCAAATCTATTTGAAAAGAGACAAATCTTCTCTTTTTTCTTTCTTTTTTTTTTTTTTTTTTTTTTTTTTTTTTTTTTTGTATATATATAATATGGATAGCCAGCAGTCACTCTTCCCAATGATTCAGCTATTTTGGAAGTACGCAGAGATACCCGCCCAGTTACTTTCCAGTGTGAAACTCAAGAAAAGGGAATTGCAATTGCCTCTATAAAATACAGAGTCTACACTACACCTGGTAAGCTCACAGGGATGCTTGCAGTGTTTCAGATGACCTTGTGTTCGTTATGTAGTGCTCAATCTTTGCAAGATTGCATGTCACCAGTAGCACACAGGCAGGAACTTGTGTGCTCTGGTAATGACTGTCATGAAATACAGGCCAGTAAAAGAGAGATATAAAAGGAAATGACAGAATGGGAATGAAGAGGCTTCTTGTGGTAGAAATGAGCATTCTCTTTAGCTTTGTAAATTCCAGGAAAAAAAAAAAAAAAAAAGCAGGTTTTCCTCTTAGTTGCTCCTTTATTACTGCATCTAGAAAGCAGCATAGACTTCCTTTTGCCTCGGTAGATTGGAGCATGATCAGTTACATAGAAGCAGCAGAACGTCAGGCACTTTTGCAGTTAAAACTCCTTTCCCCTACAGTACTGAAGCAAGAAAGCAGTCTTTTGAGGTTTCTCTTTTAGCTGCCGTCTGGAATTAGCTAATGCACAATGGATTTACAGAATATTTACGCTAAAAAGAATACATCATAAAGCAGTTCTCATGTAGCATCTTTCTGCTCTGCTAATGGGATTTTTTTCTCACTTGATCAGGAAAAGTAGTAGTAGGCCGATCTACTCAAACCGTGAGAATAACCTTGTGGAGACTGTAGCTCTCCTAATCAGAGGAAGGGCGAAAATAACCTTCCTCATCAAAATGTAGAGTTTTCCCTGAAATAATGAGGATTCAGCTGTTATGCAAAAAACATAGCAGACCAGAAAGAAAGAAATCCTTGGGGATACCCCCTCCCCCTTCTCTTCCTTTCATGTTTATCTAGATAAAACAGTCCAGCCTAAGAATCCTGCTTTTACTCTTTAATAAGATCAGCTATTTGCTCTGTCTATCTTGAGGTCCTTCCTACCATTGAGCAGTAACCAGGAATTTGTTTGTTTCTTTTCTAAGTCCATCTGGCAGTCACAATACAGCCAAAGCTTTGATTATATGCATTTATATTCTCTTTTTCTTCTCCCACTATTCAGTCCATACATTTCCTTTTGTACAAAGAGGATATTTCCTTTTTGAAACCTGCATCAGCAGAGAACATTGTCTGTTTTAGATCTAAGCATGCAGATAGTCCCATTGACTTGAGTAGGTGAGTCATCAGCAGCACAACACGCACACCTATACCTAAGCTCTGGTTAAATAGTTGTGGTGAAGAGCAGTCAGATGAAGCCTGTCCAACAGATAAAGCCACTGAGAACTTCGTACACAACTGAGATTATTGGATATGACTATGCAGAAATCTTTAGCTTTGTCCAGAGATATGAACATAACCAAAAGACTTTTTGGAATCTGCTCTCCCAAGACTGCCCTTGTTTGAACTTTAAAAAATACCCAATCTTAATTAGTTAGGAGAAAGAAGTTAGCAGCAGAAGTTTTGATAAAGAATGTACCAGTGCTTACATCATATAGGTCCAGTTTTCCTGAAATGATCTGAAATTCAGTGAGATAGTGTATTTACTTTTTCAACAGAATCAGGAGCAAATTAGAAAGATCTCTTTGATAACATCAAGGTATGCAGCAAAATTGCTTGTGTGTGGATGTAGATTTTTCTTAACTGCTGCCTTATAGTTTGCAGAGCTGCTGTTGTTCGGGCTTTGGGAAGGGTCAGTGTTTCTTCCTGCTGTGTAACATTGTCTTTTCCAGTTCCCTAATAAATGATTTTTGAAATGAAGGTTGAAGAGTTTCATATGTAAGCTTAGATCATGCAAGATTGTTTTTCTATATACTACAGAAATTCTAAGCGTCCTGTTCAGGGAAGAGCTTTTCCTTTGCCATAAACTGATCTTCAACCTGAAGTATAGAGAAGAAAAAATCCCCAAACCAGTAACAAAAATCAAACTAATTTTTCAGTCTCCTGGACTGAACTTTTTTTTTTTTCCGTCATCCAAAACTGGCCTCAAAGATTTCAAGTCAGGGTGAGTTGGATGGGCAAGAACTGGCTCAGGGGAGTGTCCCATATAGACTTTAAGAAAGAGTATTTGAATCAATTGAACTGTCAAATAAGTTTTATTTAGGAAGAAAGTAGGCCTGCCTGTCTATTTGCTCCTAAATTCCTTTTTTAATTTTTTTTTTTCTGCAACTGGCTTGCTTTCTAGCTTTGTGTCTGAGTCACTCAAGTCCATAAAGCTTAAGTTTGTACTTTGTCTTTTTCATGACCTTTCAGATTCCCTTTGCTATTCTACAGTGATGAATTTCTTTGTGCCAGTCCCAGAGCTACAGGACAGGGCAGAGGAAGTGCAAGTGCTTTTGCTCGGTGGCTAGCAGGTCAGCAGAGCTAAAACGAACCAAGGCAAACAAGAAGGGGCAAATGCCTCATGCTTCCTCCTTTCTCTATTGCTCTTTTTTTTTTCACCTGTGAGACCAGCAGGGACCACATTCTATGACAGTTCAGGACAGCAATAGCAACACTATTTGAGAGTCTGGCCTCAAAGCTATCACTCAGAATTACATAGCATGACACTTTCTGGTTCAGATTTTGAGGTCTGTGAGGTGGGATGAGGGGAGGACACGTGTTGCAAAAGGACAGGTAAAACCTCATGGGATTTTTCATATATGTTCCATGTGGAAAAACTTAGTATAACTTAATTTTATCACTATGCGCTGAGAACTTATGTCCTTACTCCACTGGTCACTGCCCTTCTCAGTGACCTTTTAAACAGGCTGTTGATCAACCTTGTGTTGATCTTTGTGTATGAATGAATGGTCTTTAATAATTTGGCTCTTTGCTCTGTTTTCAGAACCGTTCAGGCTGGTGGGTCCTTGTCTTTCACAGCAATCTGTTGACTGAGAAAAAGAAGTATTTTATCTTCAGCAAAAATACTGTGATCTCTACAAAGGAAATCCTATCCCTTAATAACTGACGTTTCCATATCTGCTCCTTACTAAATCACTACTCTGAGATACAGTAAAGGGTCTTGTTCCACACTGTTGCCTGTAATGTTGTTAGGCATTTTGTTACAGCTTTAGAGCCAGAAGGCAGTTTATTCATATTTTTTAATAATATAGGGAGGAGTGTGAGGGTAGAGAATGATCTTCCTTATTGTTATCTGTGAAGGGTGTCAGCCTTGTGAGATCCTCACTGTGGCCCAGACTCCACAGTTGTCACGAAAGAGTGAGGTGGCCTGTGTAGACACCAGGCAGCAGGTATCTCAGAGATTTTTCTAGCACCCATTTCTCTTCAGCTTATTTTGTGGTGGTGATTTCAGTGCCAGAGCTCTCGTCAGAGGTAAAAGTCACATCTCTGCAAAGGGTTACTGAGCAGATGCTTAATACTCATTGCTGTGTTCTTGCATTTGCAGACTAATGAAAGGGGGAATCCCAATGCACAGGTATAGCAGTCTGGGCCTCCTCTGCGTTTATGTGTTTGTGCACGTGTGTATAACTGTGCACTCAGATTTGCATATCTCTGTACACTTTTAATACACAGGAAGAGTTAGAGATATCTGGAAGAGAAACATAAAGCTATGTATCACCATTATATGCAGGAAAGGAAAAATGAAACAGCCTGTAGAGGCAGAATTTCACTTCCCTCTGCCAAACGGATATGTACTATCTGGAACTGAGAACAAGGAAAAAAACTCCTGTTGGCTGTTGGACCATGCAAACAATTGTTCAAGTATCTACTTATAGATGTACAGTCAGCAGAGGAACTTCAACTCAATGGAAAATCTAGGGGAAGAGGAGGGTAAAGAGGAACAGTGCTGCTGGCAGAGGCAGTGGGTTTCCTTTTGCTAGAAGTGGTGAGGAACAGCAGGTGCTCCAGTTTCTTGACATATATAATTTTTAGTATCGTGAGTCTGTTTCTTAGTGAAGAAATGACTGAAGAGAATGCAGAGACAGAAGTTGCATTGCTGACATTTTCTGGAGGAAAATACTAGCAGTGGCAACAGATGCTTCTAAGTATATTTACATACGAACAAATTAAAGTAGAGATGGTTCCATGAAGGCAGAGGACAGTCCAGAAATGCACTGCACTGCATGGAAACCAAGGAATAATGAACCTTCAGTTAAACTCTGTGGAATACAATGGAAATACACTTGTTGGGCTGCACCACAGCAAGCAGTATGTGTTCTCTCCTTAGAGCTATCCTGCTCTGATGTTTGGTGGGAGGGAAGTATGCACTGAAGCTCTTCAGAGAGGTGAGAAAGCAGTAGCATCCCAGGCTCCTTAAGTCAGGTCCTGCATGGTGGCTCAGCCTAAATATTATTCTGATGGCACAAAGAAGATAAAAAGACTGCCAAGTTTCTTAGCAACTAGTATTGGACATAAAATTACACTTTTCTCCAATTCAGCATGCTGTCCCCCCGTTTTCTTAGCAGGAAGGGACTTAGGTGGAGGGGCTTGGTGTGATGTTTAGACCATTTGGAGCTGATTAGAAGACCTTCATGAGCTATTGCCAGCATAGTCCTGACCACAGGACTGGTCTCAGGAAGCCTTAGTGCAAACTAGGTACTAAATCTGGACATCCCCTCTTTTCCTTCCTTCCTGCTTTGGTCTGACTTGCACAAAAGAGTAAAATTCAGCTCTATACTTTAGATGTATAATTAAGTACCTACAGTCTGGAGCTAAATCCTACCCTTTCATTTCATTTAAGTTGCACTCCTTTCTTAGTCAAGATGATGCCAACCTTTTGGTAAGGTTGGAGATTTCTGAAAAATATATTAGTAGTAGCCAGTCTGCTAGCAAGTGCGTTAACAATCTTTTCTTTTTTGAACTGTGGAAATGTAGAAATTTTTCAGTAAATGTGCACACTATTTTAGGAATTTCCATACAGTGAAGCTGTGAAACATATATGAGATTGCTTTTCTTCATCATTCTTTATGGTTAAATAACCTACAGACCCCCAGAAGGCTGTAGGCTCCCGAGCTGAAAACTGCTGAAGTAGACATGGCATATTTCGGAAAGTAAATATTTTTCTTCTTTGACTAAGCTAAATGGACTTTTAAAAAAGTTAGTGTAAATACTTCTTTGGTATCTTACCTGTAAGCAGAAGATGTATTAAGGTATGTTCTGATCTATAGCAAAATTCTTACTGATTGAAAGTGTTGCCTGGACTTAGGAGTGTGGGCTTGAATGTGCACTTCTCTGCTCCTTCTGAACCAGCTTATTGGAAAGCCACTTTTCTGTCTTCTTCCTGCTTGCATTTTGAAAATGTGTATTTGCTTGGAAGGCATCCGCTCTGTATTACCAGGTTGTCTCTTGGGCAGTTCTAGTTCTTGACTGCTGGCAGAATTTCCTTCCCAAGAAGAAAACTTGAGCAGATCAACAGTGGATAAAATAAAATTCGCTTTTCTCATCAGCAGGCTCCTGTTACAGCCTGGGAGCAGAAGTACCCTTCAAGCTCTAAATTCACATTTTGCCAAAGGGAAAAATAAAATACTGATGTATTTGTAATGAAATTGCAAAATCCAAGATAATTAATGTCCATTCCCTTAAACTGCATATATGTAACTCCAAAAGGGCAGTCCAGTCAGTGAAGTGAATTAGTCTAAAAGCAGGTAGCTCTACATTGTGTGAAACTCCCAGTATTCAGGCTTGTTTTTTATGATATTCTCATCTCTCAGCTAGCTTACCATTCCTACCTGTACTGTATCTTGCAGAAAGATCAGGAGAATACTGTGGATGAGCTGTGGTTTAAGAATAACAAAATGAAAATTCCGTGATGCGGGAGAGTGAAACTCAAATGATGTGATGGAAGAGTTGCTTAGTTACTGCAGTGATGACAGTGGAACGAGACCTTATATAGAAATAGAAATGAAGTAGAAATGGAGATGGTTTTCTTGCAGTCATTCTGGTACACAGAACAAGATTTTTGCATACCAGTCAGCAAACAGAAATCACCTTCTACTTTCAGAATATATGTGATTGAGGGAAAATGAAAGAGAAATTAAGTCTGGTTTGGGTAAAATTGTCAAAAATGGAGGAATAAGGAAAGATGTCTGACATTTTGTGGATTTGCTTGAACAAATAAATTCAATTGAATTTCAGAACAAGATGACGGGGTTTGTTCTCCAGGCATTTCTTTATCCATTGTCAAAAAATAGATGGAGGAAATTTGTTGACCATCTTTAGAGTTCTCCACTCTTCTTGTGTTGTTCTCTAGTCCTCTCGTAATGTGTATATCCAGTGTTAAATAAACTGGCCTAAATATTGTCAGGAGCATCGGGTTTTTTAGATGAACATTCCAAGGTTTAACAGTAATATTACCAAAAATACTTTTACTTGTTATCTTAGCTACATGTTCCACTCCTCAGCTCAGTTTCTTATAGCTGCTTTTAGATAAGTTTTGCATTCTGGGCCATGCAGAACAACTTTAAGGAAAAAAAAAAAAAAGACATACAGACATAGGTAGAAACCAAGAAAAGAAAAGGAGCACTTTAAACATTGAAGACATTGAATCCAGTCCTTCATTAGCATACTGTCTTTTATCTTAATTATTACCATTATTATGGCAACGATTGTGACTGTTAGAATTCTTTTGTACTGCGTTGGTAACTTGGTGTCTCAGTCTGGATGATGGAGCACTTGGTACCAGGCCCAGTGCAAAGGAGCTGTGCCTGCCTCAAGTGACATATGGTTTCCCATAATTACTGTTTCTCTATATTTTTTTTAATAACTTGTGTGGGCATGTCTTGAAATCTTATATTGAAACAGTTCCTAAAGCAAAACTATTCTTAACGTGAACCAAATAGGTACGTTTTTTTCTCTCTCCAAATAATGTGCATTGCAGTGCCCTTTCCTGCCACCATTATTTTGGCTAGTAATTTCCTGCCAACATTTGGCATTCAAAGCTCTGATCTTTCTATCTGCCATTTAAAACCACTAGGTCTTCTTAGACAGTAAGAGTGGAATCCTTCTAACCAGCTGTTCTCATCTGAGCTATCTGGCCAGACATCCATGGAATGGGATCAATTCACCTCATCCTGGACATCTAAACCAGGTCAGCGGAGTGTAGCTTGGAAACTACTGGATTGTAGCCAGTTTCTCTCACTGATTATAGAAAGAACCTAAAATAGCTAGGTGAAATACCTACATAGTAAAACATCTGAAGTTAAGCGAGTTGAATCCCACTCCACGTGTATTAATCTTCATTTCCTTGCCTCTTCTCTGGTCAGATATGCCTTTGCAAAGTAGATGGAAAATACTACTATTTTGACTTAGGTAGTTGATTAAAAGCCTAATGGTCATGGAAGATGTCAGACAATAAAGAATCAGGAGCTGGTCCTTTTCAATTCTGTTCATGTCATAAAATGACTGACTCATTTGAAATTTGAACAAAATAATGACTGTGCATTTCTTTTCTTCAGGCCAGCCAAGAAGACCACCAAGGAAGACAAGGGCAGATGTAGTTCTGATCTTTTCCGTGGTAACCGGAATCATCGTGGTTATTGGTGTGATCTTTGTATTGATCTTCATAATTCTTCACCGGTGGGTGGACAGCATAGAATATAATTTTTGTGTGTTATTTGATCAAAATACAGTGTTACAGTATTGTTCGATGACAAACATGACATGGAGTGAGCTAATCACGCTCTTCTGTGGTTTAATATTTATGCTGCCAGTAGAGAACAATGAACAGGTTTCTTGAGATTAGAAAGGAACTACTTTGCATTGCAACTGTAAAGATTGTAGATGGGAGGGGGAATGATTCAAAACAGTTAATGTAAACCTACTTAAATACACATTTCCATTCAATTCTCTTTTCCATTTCAGGTCTTCTTTGAAAAATATTTGGGAATCAAAACTTGGAAAAGACAGCAAAGACAAACAGCTAGCGAAGAAGGATTCACCAAGAAATGTGGAAGAAACAGCCCGCTCCTCAGGGTCAGGATCGACTTTGAAAGGAAGTGGAACCTCTGCATCTGGAGCATCAGCTACAGTGTTACCACCATCTGAAACAAAATCAGCGAAAGAAGTGCCACAGCCCTCACCCGCAGAGAATGAAGTAGAGGAACCTGCTCAGAACTGGCAGGAGGAAGAAAATTAGAGAAAAAAAAAGAAAAAAAAAAAAAGACTGAGTTACATAGATACATGATCTAAGAAAAAGATTAAATATGCTTGAGATGCTGGTTTTAAGAAGTGCTTTTTATAGTTCATTCACTGACTTGGATCACTGAACTTTAAATGAGATGGGTAGAAATACTTACCTTTTAAGATGGACATCACTTTCCAGGTAATTTCATGGTCTGAGAACCTCTGAACTAGAGTATCAGAGTCAGATTTTTGGGAGAATCTTGAAAATGATGTATTTCTCTATGTTGGTGATTTCTTCTAGTTTAGGCAAAGACCGTCCTTTGTAAAGTGCTCCTTAGCTCTTTGTTCTTCAAACACAACATCTAGTATGTAGTGACTCTGATCCAGTTTCTTCTTGACACCTGGAAGGATATATAATGATACAAAAGATACCAAAAGTTGCTTCATAAGTTTTTTTGAATTTGTACTTGCACATTTCCATCTTGATATAAAGAAGAACTTCTTTGCTGTGAGGGTGGCAGAGCCCTGGAACCCAGAGAGGCTGCCCAGAGAGGTTGTGGAGTCTCCTTCTCTGGAGATCTTCCAAACCCTCCTGGATGCCACCCTGTGCCACATGCTCTGGGTGTCCCTGTTGGAGCAGGGGAGTTGGACTAGATGATCTCTAGAGGTCCCTTTCAACCTCAACCAGTCTGTGATTTACACATGTAACCATTTTTACCAACAAAGGACCAAAAAACATGAACAGAAGAGCAGCTCCTTTGGGTCAGACCAAAGGTTCATCAGTATAAATGGCCAAAAAAGGATACTTAGGGAAGAGTACAAGAACAACACAAGTTTGCATTATGTTTTCCCCGTGTACTCTTCCAGTCTCCAGCCATTTGCATTTTTTTAAGTCTGTTGCAATTTCCAAGGGGTTAGCAATCTTGAATGAACTTTTTTTTCCATTATTTGGTGTCCTCTTACACCCCTGTAAACTTCTGTCCCAATATCCTATGACAAGAGGTTCTGCAGGACAGCTATGTTTGTTCTCCACCGTGAACCCACTACTTGCTAGTTTGACTTGTCACACAGTGAACCACGATTTCCCATCATGTTCTTTCTGCCACTGACGATCTCTTATGCGCCTGTTATGTTCCTCCGGTTATTTGCTTTCTAAATCAAAGCCTGCAAGCTTACTTAGAGTTCTTCATTCACAAGTTGTTTCCATACCAGTCTTGCTCACCTCTAAACTTTCTCCATAATGTGTTTACTCTGTTTCTGAAGATGCTTTTTATTTATCTAAATAAATGCTGTTTGCTGCAAATAAAAAGAAATAAGCAAAGCTGATGACATGTTGAAAAATTGAGTGTGGAGTGATTAAGATTTTTAGTAGGTTTTATAATTACCTTCCTCTCTTGTGTGTAATAGAAACTCTGAAAAGGGGCCAAATATCAAGTTGAGAATGCTTCTTGGTACAGAACATTGCAAAAATTGTAAAAAAAGAAAAAAAAAAAAAGAAAAATAGATAGGACTAGTAACTCATCCTCTCAAAGAATTCCTGTTCTCTTCAGTTCCTGTATTGCTGCAGATGTTCTAACTGCACCATCTGCACATCCTTAAAAAAGCATTATCATATTTTTCATAGATACATCATTTTGTTTGCTGCTTAGTGAAAAGATCATTTACTTTTTTTTTTTTTTTTTTTTTTAAGTGAAACATTTTAAAATGACATGTCCTTAACTGTTTAAAAATATCTCTTTTAAAAAAAGGAAATTATATTTTTGGTAGCACTGTCATTGGCTATGTCATTTTATATCATTTGATGGACATGCCTAAAAATCTTGCAACAGGAAAATTCATAGAAAAGGGAAGAGTAAACAGTAATAATATTGCTGTTTGGAAAAGTGGTTTACAAATTCAGAGAGTTTTTATCCCATGCTGTCAAAGCATATTATAATGAGTCTAGGATTAGATAGGGGATGCTGGTCTTAAAAACAGACTGAAACCAGTTGTTTTTACTCAGGAGAATGTTCCAATTGAAATTATATTAAAACCCTATCACCAGCTCAGTTCTTGACTTCTGAACTACTGCTTTCCTGCTGTAACTTAGGTTTGGCATAATTGAAAGAGGGAATTTGCTTATTAATTTTCAGATTTATGTGAAGATGTACAATTGCACAACCATTTTATATTTTAATTACATTGCAGGGAACCTCCCAGTCAAATTTAGGCTGATATTTTGAACTTGCAAAATTCCCATGGTCTGCTGGCAAATCCAGCAGAATGTCATAAATACACAAGCAGATTAGTCTCGTTGCTGAAATTCAGAACTGAGTGAACGAAATCTGTACTGGTAAAGGTGAGAGTCCTTATCGTAGATCAGTTTTCTTTATTAGCTTATGTTTTGCAAAATAAGATCATGTTCAGCTTGTTTTTTTTTTTTTTTTTTTTTTTCCTCTGTCTTTTTACTAAAAAAATCCTTAGAAAATTTGATGGAAAAGCTGCAGCATGAAACACAGAAGAGCTGCCATTGCTCCACAGCCAGGGTAAGCAGGCTCTTCTGTTATTAAGGTCGCAATCACAAACTCCAAGAAGTAAGAAACTCAAAAAATTGAGATGTCTCTGGCCAGGCAGCCACTACACAGTGACCGTTTTATCATTCCCTTGCCATGAATGTAAACCTGAATGAATTGCTCTTTATACTAGATGCAGTATAAAGCACACAGCAAGTGCAAAATGATGTCTTTAGCATGGGCCACAGCAGCTTTCACTGACTTTTGACCTCATAAAAAACTGATTATTTCTGAAGGTAAGCAATGACAGATCATTCAGGACAATCACATAAAGATCATTCAGGAATAAATGTTTAATCTTAGGTACTTCTAAGGGGATAAAGAACATGTTGCCATCTATTCAAATTCTCCTGTCAGAAAGCAGTCACCATATAGAGCTGCTATAGGGCTCCACACTGTGGAGTGGCCGACACTCCAGAGGGCTGCGCTGCCATTCAGAGGGACCCGGACAGGTTGGAGAGTTGGGCAGAGAGGAACCTCATGAGGTTCAACAAGGACAAGTGCAGGGTCCTGCACCTGGGGAGGAGTAACCCCAGGCACCAGGACAGATTACGGCTTGACCTGCTGGAAAGCAGCTCCGCGGAGAGGGATTTGGGAGTCCTGGTTGACAACAAGTTAACCCTGAGGCAACAATGGGCCCTCGTGGCCAAGGAGGCCAAAGGGATCCTGGCTGCACCAGGAGGAGAGTTGCCAGCAGGTCGAGGGAGGGGATCCTGCCCCTCTGCTCAGCCCTGGTGAGGCCACACCTGGAGTACTGGGGGCAGTTCTGGGCTCCCCAGCACAAGAGGGGCATGGAGCTTCTAGAGAGGGGCCAGGGTAGAGCCACAAAGATGGTTAAGGGACTGGAGCATCTATCGTATGAGGAAAGACTAAGCAAGCTGGGCCTGTTTAGCCTGGAGAAGAGAAGACTGAGAGGGGATCTGATCACCTTGTATAAATATCTGTGGGGAGAATGTAAAGAGGATGGGGCCAAACTCTTCTCGGTTGTGGCCAGTGACAGGACAAGGGGTAATGGGCACAAATTGAAACACAGGAAGTTCCATCTCCATGTGAGGCAGAACTTCTTTCCTGTGCGGGTGCCAGAGCCCTGGCACAGGCTGCCCAGGGAGGCTGTGCAGGCTCCTTCTCTGGAGATCTTCCCAACCCGCCTGGCTGCCGCCCTGTGCTCCGTGCTCTGGGTGTCCCTGCTGGAGCAGGGGGGCTGGGCTAGATGATCTCTAGAGGTCCCTTCCAACCTCAACCAGTCTGTGAATCTGTGATATAGGATATATGGCTGACCTCGCTATAATCGTCTCTCTTTGTCCTGTCTGAAAAATGTAAAAATTGTTTTCACTGTTACATTGCAGTAGTGGATTAATTGAGAGTACCAACAAAAGTTTCTCTTTTTCTGCAGGTTTGAGTACAATATTTCTATTTCCTCCTGTTTGCTGACTGCAGTGGGAACATTAACTTTACTTACCTAAAGCACATGCCCGAGTCCTACTAAAGCTGTAGTTATTTAAACTACAGTGATAATCTATGCTGCATTTCTCAGTGGAGAAGCAGAGAGGACTGGAAGGAGCTGCGACAAAGATCATCTAAAAGTTATCTTTAATGTCTCTAGGCATTAGAGCTGCCTGTAAGAGCTTTTGCATAACAAAGGCTCCTTAGTCCACTCTGTAAAGTGGGGTCTGCTCAGAAGACCCGGTGCTGGGGAGCTCCTGGTGTTCCCTCCTTGGGACACCAAGCCTTGGAGGGCCATCAAACGGAGACCTCCCCCTGCCTCCGCTGCACCCAGGGCTTCTGGTAGCTCGTCCCGCTGCTCCAGCGCCTTCATCCAGTTTACAAGGGCCGGGGCAAAGGTGAAAATCTCATCATACTTACGTTTAAGCTTCTGCTTTCACACTTTCCTGAGTTAACATGTCCTCATGTGTGTGTTTAAGCGATTTCCTGAATCAGCGCCAAAATAATCTCTTTCTTTCATTTGCTTTTTGTTGTCTTTCCTGGCTGTGCCTGTTTGCCGCGTTTGTTTTAATTTAATAATCTTTTAAATGTTTCCCCACTATTCTTTCATCTTCTTTTACTTCTTAAAGAAAAAAATCTTTTTGGAATGCATAGCTTGTCTGTATGTGAACCACCATCTGTCTCAGGAAATTCAGGATGTCTTTATAAAGCTATTTAGATCTTGGTGTATACGCAGTTTCATTTATGTATCGTCTAAAAGTATATACCATAGAAATGATTTTTTTTTCTTTTGACAGCTTCTCTAACTCTTTTTGGAAATGAAATTTTTATTGTGAATTGAAGAGATTTTTTTTTAATATAACTTCATTTAGTGCAATGTACTTAACAAAATACTAAGTATTCATGTTTTTTTTCTTTGCTGCCATGTGTACAGGAGAGAAATTGCTACAGAAATATGGGCCATTTTTTAACCTAATGCTGTATTAAATAAAAATATAATAAAAAATGCTAGCTGAAACAGATTCAGTCTTCCATGATTGGTAGCAAATTTTTGGCGCTGCACAGATATTAGAGGGAGCAAATAATTTGATTTATGAAACAGAAAGCTACAGCTAAATGTTAAGTCAAAGGTACAGTATTTTATATTGGTTTGGGGGATGGAGCTCTGCAGTTTCCAGTTATTTCTGTAAAGGGTAGAGATGGATTTTTCAGAAGAGCTGAGGATTCAACTTCCACTTCATTATGAGAATCTCTTCCTATTAGGCCAGTATCATGCACTCACAATTTCCTAAGTTTTTACTTAGTGGTGTAGAAAAGCTTTGGCTTAGAACTAGGTCAGAGCGCTCTGACTGGAAAATTCATCTTGGCGATTTTTTGTGACAAAGCTAGTTTACCAGGAGTTGTGCTTGGGGGCTATGAAAAGGTAACTGGATAAAGTACTTGCATGTCTGAAGCACTTAAACCCCAAATCCAGCACAGTTAGATGTGGATAATTAGTCTTCATCTTGGACTGTAAACCCTTTCCTCAAGTGATGGTTTGGTATTGTATATTCTACAAAACCTTGTGACATGATGTCCTGGTACTTATTAAGGTATCACATGTTATCATAGCAAAAGAATTAAATAATAATATATAAAGCTGTTCAGATGAAGCACTACTTTCTGCTGTATTACACCTAGAATAACAATATTTTTTGGGGGGAAAGGCAGGTAATATTGTAAATTAAGATCCCTTGACATTTCTTGTAATCTAGTTTTCCATTGCTTATAACTGCCAAATGAGGTCTTTAGACTGAAATTGTCCATGCTGAATGTTTAGCCTTCAGGCTACTATTTTTCTTTCTGGAACTACGTACCGGCAATAGTTTTACTTTTTCTGGAAAGCTAGACTATGGAAAAAAAATACCAAGCCCATACTGAAAAGAAGATCTTTAGCAGTCTAGCACTTTGAATGAGGTTTGGGGATAGCTGTGGCACAACCTATATGCCAGAAGCATGTTATTTCCTTATCTACAAATCTTCCCTCCAGATCTGGCCAAATTAAAAGATAGGAAAATTATAGCCTTGTCGAAGAGAGCTTTAATAGAGGTCATCTGCAAAACTGCAGCAGTTCTTTTGCAGACCAAATTCACTACCCCAGAAAGAGATGGAGGAAGATGTAGACTCTCACACTCTACTCTTGGACTGAACAGGGCATGTGCCTGAGCCTCCAAGGGTTTGAATATGCCTCACCCTAGAAATATGGTTCAACAGACAGGAATAATGAGGAACATGGAGAAGGAGACTGGAACTGAGAGACCTTAGGTGTTAGAGAGTGGAAAGGGCTCATCTGGGGAGTCTGGTGTGATGAGCAGGAATATGCAGAGGAGAAA
This sequence comes from Nothocercus julius, assembly GCA_013398735.1. Taxonomy (NCBI): domain Eukaryota; kingdom Metazoa; phylum Chordata; class Aves; order Tinamiformes; family Tinamidae; genus Nothocercus; species Nothocercus julius. The sequence goes on from VZSV01000006.1 coordinate 4,311,458, forward strand.
GGCCTCATCAAGAGGCTGGAGCAGGATAAGCAACCTAGGTGCAAGTATTCAGACAGGAAGACTTTGGGTTGGGGTGATGAGACTGAGAGAGCAAGACTGGAGACATAAGCAAAGAGAAACTAGGGTGAGAAACTGCAGTGAAGAGTGGAGACTGGAAGCCACTGGCATGAACAGACCGGAGTAAGGAGCGAGGAAGACGCAGGACTAGAGGAGCTGTCAGTTTTGAAACGCACACAGCAAAGAGATCAAGCACACGGAAGTGTTTGGAAGTATCAGGGCCCACCTGAACATTCACATCAAGAAACTGGAGTGGAGCCAGTTTTTCTGGGCCTCTTCAGGTCTCTGCAAATATCTGGGAGACTCATTAGCAAAGAATGTGTGCAACACTTGTGCTTGCAATGAGCTTGGAGAGTGAAGATGTCACTGCTCAAGTGCCCAGGGTCCTGTATTGGAGATCAAAACCCCAACCAACCCAACAGAGGTTATGAGCAAAGCACCACCTGACAGAATACCTAGATTTTTATTTCCGAGTTTAAGAAATCATAGAAAGATTTAAAGAAATAGAAGTCTCGGTATTAGGAGATGTCAGCCTGTGGGTAGGCTGTGCCACGTTAGCCCAGCGCTTGTCTCTGGTTCTTACCTTAAAGTTCCTGCTCACTCTTGAAATACATTCATACAGAAGAGGCAGAAAAGTGGGGTAGCAGAGGACAAGCGTAAGCTGCCAGGTTTGACGAAGCAGATTAAGCAGGAGGGCATCATAGACAAAACAGAGATCAAAAGTCTTCCTTTCCCCACCATTAAGTTTGGCCACAGACACCAGTGGGACCAGAACATAATCCAAATACCTTAAAAAGCAGAAAGAGAAAGCCACTGAAGACTTTAATGGGGGTAGGACACCTCTTAAACTGGCAGACTTGTGTGTGTATATTTACTTTGCTGTATATGAGACAGAAAAAGTTGGCAGACTTTTTATTGGGTTTTCCTTTTCAAATCCCAGAAACTATCAGCATTATAGATAGACAGATAAAGGTAAATTCCTTGCCTCATGAAAAATTCATCAGGCGAATGATGTAGTTCTTTCAAAATGTCATCAGTCTTCCTGGTCCTAGTGATATTCACAGCAGGTTGTCCACCAGTGGAAACCAAAATGCCAGCTCCCTTTCAATAGTGTAGAGGCAAGTCATGTATAATTGAATCTCTTATTTTTATTGTTGCAACACTGGTTTTCTCCAGGTTGCCCATGTGCTGCCCTTGATGATATCAGGGGAGGACATTTGTGATCTTCTGAAAAAGCTTAAATGATGCATCCAGAAGGGTCTACCGAAACACCTCGTCTGATCTTCTCTCTGAAAGAAGCTGATCTCCGTTCTATTCCCTATTACTTTTTATTGAGCCTAGTAACTGGACCAAAGACTGTGCTTAAACAACACCTGCAAGAAAGGCACTGAGGCTGGAAGTCCAACACTCACCTTGGCAATTTGTTGCAGAGGTTTATTGCCTCCTGTGCTAAATAAGAATCACTGCTCATTCAAAATATGAACACATTTGGCTTCATCTTTCAGCCATGGATTCTTTGTTCTGGTGAATTAAGCAACCTTTTAGTGCTTGGTATTGTTTTCTTTATGGAGCATGAACACACTGTAATCAATCACTTCCCAGTCTTCTTTTTATGACTAAGCTTTTAAAAAGTCTTCTCAAATGTATTTTTCTCTAGTTTTTGGATACTTTTTCTGGTTCTTTTTTGAAAGCTTCTAATTTTTCACCATTCTCTGTTAATACAGTCAAAGACTACATAAGCTCCTATGATACTAAAGTCCGTGTTCAGCTGCTTGCTGTCTCTACATCTTAAATCATCTGCAGAACACTATCTTTATCAAATGCAGCTCCTTGTTCAGTAAATAGAACCCACATCCCTTATTTCTGTGGACCAGTTGCTTCTGATTTGGCCTTGTTAGATCACACCTGGAGAAGAGTAGTTCCCACATGTTCCCAATTGCCCTGCATGCCCACTCCATCTTCATTCACTCCTTCATCCATCTTCAAGTCCTCCACCCAGTTCGTTTGGACCTCTCCCGTTGGTGCACAGGTACTGTTCAGAGGAGAACTTCAGTAGAGATGGTGGTGCAGGGACGCAGGGAGGAATCCTCAGTGTTGGCCCCTGACCTGGTAGCATCCTGGGAGATGCAGATGCCATTCCCTCATCCGAGAAAACAGATTTGGGACAGTATCTGGTCACTGGGCAAATGGTTAGCATGGCAGCCAGTTCGTAAAGACTGACTCATGACTCATACAAAATGTCTGGTGCGCAGTATTGGGAATGATCACCTATGCCCCTGCCTGGGGCTACTGATGGTCTGAACCGGATAAATCTTCATGTTGCTTTTCATTTCAGAGAACATGAAATATATATATTTATTTTTCATTTTGAATGAAAAATCCATTTTTTTTTTTACAAATTTTGGAACTTCATCTCCTCATCTTTGAGACAAGCAAAATGAATAATGGTCCGTCGTTGTGGTTCTTTCCATTATTTTCTTTTGTGGTTGTTTTTCCTTCTCCTTTTGTTCCAGACAGAGTGGCAAAACTGTTCCTAAAGACCTCTAAGATTTCAGAAGTTAAAGTGTTAAACTGACATTTCATTTTCAAAGTTTCCCTCTGCATAAAGCATATTGCAATAGAGCTGTATTCAGGCACCATTACCCTAGCTCCATACCTCTGGCTTTGGTGGGTTTATTCCTAACTTTTAATCCTTATAATACAATCTCCTTCAGAATCCAGGAAAGGACCTACTATATCTTTTATTGATAACTTAAAATTTCAACTCATATTCAGACAGATCAGTTCATCAAGCAGTGACATGTCAACCTGTCTTAGAAGAAGAATTATATCTATCATTTTCTGTCTGCCACAAGAAAATGTCTGTCTCTGAGATACTGATTCACAGCGGTGCCTGAGATATGAATTGTATTGCTAGACTTTGTAGATGTAAAAACACATTAAATAAGAAGCAAATTGGAAGGTCCCATGACAAAAAAATCCTTCAAGTATCATTTGTAAATGCAAATGCAAATATAATTCACCTAACTTTGCTGCTGCCCAGACATCCCTTCTTCCTTCCGTCATTCTCTCTTTTCTCTCCTTCATTCCTCTCTCCTTTGATCCTTCCTCCTTTGCTCCTTCCCTCATTCCTCCTTACCCTCAAAAAATATTGATTCTTTGTAAAAAATAAGCTTTTTTTAAAGATTGAATTTGGTATAGGGGGAAGTATAACAGCCTACTTCCATCTTTCATTCTCTCTGCTATGGACTCCGTAATTGTCAAGAAGTGGTTTTTGAAAGCACAGAACCAGCTCGGTCATTTGGGTCAGCCCTTGCAGCAATCAGTGAGAAGGCAGGTCACAGTGAATGAAACTGCACAGCAACTGTAATCTAAGTCTGACTCCTTGCTTTGGAAACCAGTGCTGGGCTGCGCTTTGGGACCTGCCTGCTGCTGGCCGAGGGCGGAGGACACAGCCGGAGGGAGCCCGAGCTGGAGGCAGTAGCTGGTATTTCCTTGCCTGGTGCAGCATGTCCTGCTGCCGTCTGCCCTCAGGCCTGCACGGGGGCAACAGGCTGGGCTCTGGAAACAAAAGAAGGGGCTTGTATCAAAATTGAAATTAATGCAGGGAGAATGACCGAGGAAAGCAAGCCCTGAAGCTGGAGGCCACTGAGAGCTCCTGGGGGCAGGACCTCATAGTTAATGATTTGAATCCAAATTGTTTTCTAACACTGGTGAAGCTCTTGGAAGGCTGCACTGAGCCTCGGGGGCCGAGATAGGCCTGGCTGAGGAGAAAGGAGCAAACTAGGACTCCTATGGCTTTGTTCAATGGGCAACCACAGGGGAGAAACGCCCTACAGCTCAAGGGGAGGTGCTGGGGCCTTGTCTTCCTGACCCACACATCCCACCATCCCGTGGGGAGGTTCCCACAGACAAACCTCTCTGCAAAGACTTGCCCCAGGGGTGCGAAATGTCCTGTGCCTTAGAGGGTCTTCTTGCACCCACAGAAAATTCCTGAGACCTTCAGGTAGGCAGCAGCCATGGTGAGTTGCTGTGTAAAGGTCTTCAGAGTGACTGTTCAGTCAGTCACCCTAAAGTCAGACTGATTTTCTCCAGTTTTTAGTAGCTAACATTAGCTGTTGGTTGATGCACTATAGAAGATGGCAGTTGTATCTGAGTAGCGTCACAGAACTACAAGATTCAGCTTCTAGTACAATGCTAGTCACATAGTTCACACTGATCAATACATGTAAGCTAATAACAGCAGACTCTGTCATCAGATACAAACTCTGTCATGTTGGACTGGATTCACAAATTCACCCTGGATTTACAAGAAAAGCATGTGGGACCAGCACTTGGGCTTTTTAAGCTTCTTATGGACTATAGCTCTGACAATCTTGGCTTATGTCTCTATGAATATCGATGTAATTAATGTATCTTTTTAAAATCTCAGTGTGGGTCTGTCTACATATACATAGCAACAAAAATGATGCCATTAGAATCACATGGCAGGAAATATAATGCTAACTTGATCCTTGCTGTGCCTTTTATGTTTAACAAGAAAAAAATCAGGAAATAAGGAAACTGTTGGATTTAATTTTTGAATTTCCTGGCCCCTTACTGTTTGTTGTCTTGAAGATAACACCATCTAAACATATAGGGTCTCAAAGATTTAATTTCCTTTTTCTATTTCCTAGTTTCCAGTGCTCAGGCTCTTGGGCTCCTATTGTGGCTTCTCTTGAAGCTGAGCCTTCTTGCTAATTCTGAGTATGTTTTCGGCTGCACTCCACATTTACATTCTTCTCATTCCTTTCCCCTTTTTTTCTGAGTGAAAGCTCCCTGTTCCCATACACACAGTCAGCCTGTGGTGCTATAGGGAAGGCACAGAAAGGGGAATGTGCTAGATACTGCCAGACCTTTAGTATTTTCCTTTTCACTCTTCTCCCCATGTCACTGAAGATGACTGCTGCCCAGCAAGGCATTTCAGCAGAACCTATGTAGAGCATATTTGATCTCCTTGTCCTATACGCTCCGCAAGAGGGAGAAGAAATCCTGTTTCTAGAGTCCCTAAATAGCCTCACACCTTGAGACCAACAGGCATAAGCATAGGTGCTTCCTGTGACGTGGCTGAGCTCACTGCTCTCGTTCCTCGCTGCTTCTAGGTGAGCCGAGGGGGCACCGCTGCCGCCTTGGCACGCCTGTGTCCTCGCTGCCCGCGCGACCCAGGGCAGGCGGCCGCCCACGGACCGGGGAGCTCGCTCCCCATCTCACCGTGGATCCTCCACAAACGGAATTGCGTTGAATTCAGAGAAGTTCTGGCAAGGGGATGCTCCCCACATCCAGGCCTCATTAAAGGCCAGGAATTTACCCTTCTTTAATTAAAATAATGGGTCTATAGATAGAAAAGTGTCTGATGTCCTGCCAGTTTGGTTCCGTCTGTTTGTCGTTTGGGTGGCCCTCTCAACTAGATCTGTGAACTAAAACTGCACAACCTTTCCCACCGTTTGAATTTTTACCTGAACCCTCCCTTTTAGCTGTGCTACTAGGGCACCACTCAGTCTTCTTGTGCAGCAAGAAAAGCAACATTCTGTAGAGAAAGAAATAAAGTCACATTCTCACAACAGAGGTTCTTTTGTTAATTCTATCCAGGCACACTCCTTCCCACTAAAATCTAAAACAAATTAAAGTAAATGGCACCGTATATGTGGAAATTATTTTCTAATAATGGATAGATATTTTGTTTATTATTTATACGCATATAATTCTGGTAGCAATTAACATCTTAATGAAATCTTTACATAGACTATTTTTTTAAATTAAAACACCATTGTGAATGTGATTTGTTGCTCCCAGCAAACCAAACATAATCAGGTTCCATTTAACAACATGCAGAACTATTAACATATGAAGAATGTACTATGAAAACATTCCTGATATGACACAGGATCCCCACAATAAGCTGAACTAAGCCACTTTTCCCAAGGACTTGCAACACAAATGACTCTGAGATACGGCTGCAGTTACAACACGGTGATCCCACTGGAGAGATGCTCAGCCATTTGTTTGCAGAAGGCCTGCGCATTGTGAGCCTTTATTTAGCTTCTCTCCCCAGAGTTTCTTTACCCCTTGAGCAAGGGATGAAACCTCTTTCAGCTTTAGATTTTGGGAAACCTGAAATGCCATGAGAAATTAAGTTCTTGTTTATTTTGAGGATTTGGCCAGATTACATCCACCGGTGACAGCGTTGATGGGGCTTTGTCACCATTGTCCCCTAGTGCATGCAGGCAAAGCTGCTATTTGCGCTGGGGGAGATTAGCCTACCCCAAACAGGAGTAAATTGCACAAATGCAAATTGCATCTTGCAGTTGCTCGCTGGCCGGCACAAGGGCTTCGTCCCGTGTGAATATGTTGGATCAATGAATGGAGCGTCTCTCCCAGGCGGCCACAGCCTAGTGGCTAGCAGGTTTTGGGATGATAACATACAGCGTTTAAATCACAGGCTTGGAGAAGGCAGGTGAAGTGTGCTTCAGGCTTGGCCTGCACAGGCCCAGGTGACTCATGGCCCTCCAGGCTCCCTCCTGATGTACACAAACTTGTTTCAAGGCTTCTGGTGAGTCTGTGCCCAAGAGTTGGGCTTTTGGTGAAGCTTTTGTGACTTTTGTCCAGGCTTTTGTTTGATTTTCTTTTTCTTTTTAATGAAAGGATCTCCCTGTCCTGCTCAAACTCATGCCAAGGAGACCACGCCAGGGTGTCCTCTCTGGATGAATTAAGAACCTAGAGACCATTAGAGGCACTTTAACAGGTTTTCGCCAAAGCTAAATCTAGATGAGCTGGCTTTTCTTCCTGAGAAGACTTTTTTGCCTCAGACTCACAATTATTTATACATCAGGACTCACATTCTGCAGTGTAGCTGTGTATGACCATTTTTACACACCTAATTGAGCCTAGAAATGCATGTTTATTGTTCTAGTGATTACAGAACTACCCAGTAATTTTTAGCACTTATGTACATGTGAAGTGGTGCATATGACATCAAAGCTGTGTATACACATTAAATAATTCATCCTCACAGCAATCCCCAGGGGCCGGGTGGAGAGGCAGAAAGCCGAATAACTCACATAGCAAGTGTCTGGAAGAGGCAGGGTTAAGGATTGCAAGTTTTCGTCGCCGAGCTTTGCGCTTCATCTACTAGCTCTTCCTTCTCTGCCGTGGATGTAAGCAGCAGCTTGTATGTTATTTGGAACATTTCCTACTCCAAGTCATGCTCCTGTGGGAAGCAATCAAGAATTCACATGAACAAAATATTACATAAAAATAAGCAAGCGATCCCAGGGCTGGAGTGGCTGGTGCTGCCTAGGAGAGGTAGCACTGCAAAGACGGGCAGTGCTGCTTGGATTGCTTGTGATGATAATACCAACAAACGTGTTGTGACACAGCTTCAGGGTCCGTATTACTAAGTCATTAGAGCAAGAAGGGCAATGGGTTTCTGGACATGATGTTATTGGGGAAGAGGCCCCTTTCCTTCCCCTGCTCACCCTCCTGCTCCCCAGCTGACTGGTTTGCAGTGCCCTGGTGCATCTGTGTGGTGGAAGCTGTGGCCTGAGGTGGCCTGGGGGAACAAAGTCCTGCCCTTCACACCAGACCAAGTTATTTTTCTAAAAAGCCTTTCGACTTCAGGCATTATAAATGTGACGCTGTTTCATTTTAATCCAGGTTACTCTTTGCTACAGATACTGTTCTACTCAATTCAAGCTTAAAGTTCATATCGCCCCTTTGGAATGCTGGCACTGAGTTTACATATCCCTAAAAAAGTGATTGTAGCTCAAAGACTTCTCCCTAAAACTTGTTAAGCTGTTCCAGATCTTTGCACAATGCATAGGAAGCTCTGCAGAAACCTAGATAACAGAGATTTTTTTCTATCTAGAGATGTTTAGACATTTCTTTTGGACTGTGTGGTGATATATCCATTTTGAAACAGATATACCCTCCTCCTGTAATATGACTCAAGAGGAGAGAGCCCACACAGTTGTTTTGGTTACTTAGGAACTTCCATGCCTGATTAATCTGTTTCTCTCTTCTGCTTCGAGGAACCTAATTGAACTTGTCATTTTATTCCTCTGAAATGTGCTCACAGATTCAAAATTTTTTGGCATTTCTAATATTTATTTTCCACATGGCAGTTGCCAAGCGCACCTCCCTTGGGGATGATGCAAACTAACTTCTATGTTAATGAAGATCATCCCATACATTTTTCTGGTGCATGCCTGCAGAGAATGGGGCTTCTTCTGCTCCTTTTGTGCAGTTTTGCAGGAATTGAGCCCAATTATATATCATGGGGGTTTCCATATCAGCAGTGCCCCTCTTTCTCTTACTCCTGCCATATCTTTCCCTCCAGCATCTTCCAATTACAGTATTCCTTCCATTACCATTAAATTTAATATAATCCATCAAGTACTCCCAGAGGGGATATCTTTCACTTTGGATTTATCTGCTAATAGACACATGGTAGCAGATGATCTCTCTCTCTCTTTTCTGGGAGATTATTAATTACTAATGCAATTTTATCACAGAAACCTGACAGTCTCCAAACATAGTCTCATCTCTTCTTGTTTCATTTGAATTTCTCCAGTGTAAATTACTGCCTTGTAGTCCTGGTTTCTATAGGTGCTCATTACATTCCAATATAATTCATAACACACAGAAACACGTGATTTTATAGGTGTGCCTCTTCTTCCTCCTCTTTAGCTCCCCATCCATTGTTTGATTCTGCTCTCTTTGGCGCATTTATACACTCATTTTTCACAGGGTTATAAATGTTACAGCGGGGGTTGTGGATCAAATTCTCAGCTATAGACACAAGCCTTCCATCTAGATGAATAGCTTCATGGAGTTTAAGGCCAGAAAGAACCATCAGATCATCTATTCTGACTTCCTGTACATTGCAGGCCATTACATTTCACACAATCACCCATGTACAGAACCTAATAGCTTCTTTGGCTGAACTACATCTCTAGAAAGGCATCCAGCCACAATTTGAAACTCCCCAGAGATAAGAATCCACAGGTCCCCTTGGGGATTTGTTCCAGTGGTTAATTACCCTCACCCTTAGAAATACATGCCTTATTTCCCATTTTAATTTGTCTGGCTTCAGCTTCCAGCCATTGGCTGCTATTACGTATATTTTTTCTGCTGGCTAAAGAACGTTTTAGTAGCTGATGTTTCCTGCAGTGGAAATACTTTACGTACTACAACGGAGCCATCTTTCAATATTCTTTTTGATAAAAGAAAATGTTATGAGCAGTCTCTCTCATGGGAAAATAGATCCCGAAGCCATTAAATTATTTCCATGGCTTTTTTGGGCACCTTATCTAATTTTTCCTCACAAGAAATGACATTCACATGTCTGAAATCATCTCTTTCTTGTGATCTGCTGGAGCAAACCCTGCTGTCTTCTCCTCAACTTGTTTAAGATATAGTCCAGATGCCATCATGGCATGGCCATGCATAAGCATAAAACTTGGAGTCTGGTCTTGGGAGGTGATGAGCTTTCTCAGTCACTTCAGCACAGCCAGAAAACTCAGTCTTGTCCTTTCCAAGGCAAGCAGGCAGAGGCCAGCAACACAGTTTTTACCCGGATCTGTCTCCTCCTTCATGAGCTCCCCAGTCATTGGTATTTTGGCCAAAACAGCAATTCTGCCATGTGTTCCCTTGGCCAAGACAGCTGGAGAAGAGCAGCACCTTAGTCTGTGCCTCTCTCCAAGGCCAGACACACAGCAGAAGAGTCTCCAGACCTTTGCTGCTCCCATCCCACAGGAAACCTCCTGTAAGGGAACATGTGCTGGGGTAGGAAGCATAGGGCAACAGAAGAACAACCATACTGTGGGGTGGTAGATGGGTCTGCCAGACATAGTCCATCAGGGATCTACAACACAGAAACTGTTTTCTCTTGTTCTGTTGTGCTTTGTTTTTGCTGTGCCTCAAATGGGCAACTTCTCTTCCAATAATGATACTTTCAGAGAAGATGCTGCTGAGTGGCCTTTCCAGTCTGGTACTTGGCCAAGGCAAAGCAGCTACTGAATGAGTGCACTGGTGCACCTAGCCTGTCCAGGGCTAATATTCATTTTTATTAGAGATAAGTAGCTATGAGTGTCTCTGAATGCCTCATCTAGACAATGAAATCTTCACTTCAAAAAACAAGCAGCAAACAGCTTTAAGGAAGTTTCATGACGGAACTGGGAAGCACTGCTGTTTTTGTGGTGCATCCCATGGGAAAGCGAGGACTGGAAGCACTTTGCATCAGGCTCAGGCTGCCTGAATCCCATCTGTGTTCAATTAGAAGCCTGCCAGCTACTGATCCCTGCCGTCAGGCTTGCTGCTGGGCCTGGCACTGCTGCTGCAAGAGGGTAGATGTGGCTGGAGTGCAGGGTGAAGGGCAGATAACTAAGAAAGCCAGTCCTTGCCTGTCTATTCAAACCAGGATGCTGAAAGCCCCCATTTAGGGGTGCTACAGATGTGCTCCTTCCCCATCTCAACCTGACTTCTCACAGGTAGCCCTATTCAGGTGTTAACTACCATATTATCTGATCCTGGTGGTTGCCTCCCAGATTTCTTCCCCTACTCAGACAATAACCATCAATAATAGTCCTGATGCCTGCATCCTGATGGGAAGATAAGGCTAACCGTGTGTACAACAGCCAACAGTCATTTCTGAACTGAAAGAATGACTATAAGTCAATCATCTTATCCCATAAATATGGGGACAGACTGAGAGCCCATTGAGCTCTCCTTGCATCCCAGCAGGCTGCAGCCTGGGATCTCCCCTTGAGCAGGGATGCCTCTCAAGGATACTCTTCGGGGTTAAGAGCTCCTTGCCAATGCAGATCCGTGGTAAGTGACTATAGCGCGCTCTCTTTCTGAACTTGTAAGCTTTACTTTGTAATTGTGCACAAATCCCTCAGTCATAAACCGTTAATCAGGTCTGGGACTAGGGTTGGATCCAGCTGTACCCAGACTCCTCTCAGGAGGAATTTCGAAAGCAAGGGGGTCCAATCTGAACCTCATGACCCAGCGGGAGGGTGTCCGTGGTAATTCTGTGTATATCTTGAACCTCCACGCAGTAAATAAGTGACCTTGCCATAGAATCTCATTAAACCTTTGTCATTATCAATAAAACCTATTACTATTTCTTTCCAGCAAGTGAAATGCGTTGTGTCGCTCACCCCCACCACCACCCGTTCCATGCCAAGGGGCATGTAGTATTTCATGCTTCAGAATGGAGGGGCAGGTGGTTGCTACAGATTTTAGGTGCCTTTTAGGTGCACTCATAGGTGCTGCCTATGAGTGTTGAGCTGATGAGGCCTAAGATACCTGAAGTCTGTGTGTTGGGACCTGGATCTTATGGCTTGTGGTGGTGTTGGAAGGCACTGGGAAGAGCTGCCTGTGCAGGGGTGCACTGGCCATGGCCCTGTGGCTGTCCTTGCTGTGTCTCATGGTGTGTCCTCTAGCATGCACGCGGGGTTGGCCATGGATGTCAGTGCCTGCGCCAGCCGACCCTGGGGAATGGCTTTGACTGCTCTTTGAGCTTCATCAAGATGCTCCAAGCATACATTCCCAGCAGGACAAGTAAAGGCACGGAATGCGTTCAACATTCAGCCTGTCTTTATGCAAATTCAGGTGCAGTGGGGACACTGGAGGATATCGTGTTTGCAGGTCACTGAAGGCAGCGGAGGAAGCAGAGCTGAGTGCAGCGAAAGACCTGCCAAGCTTAGTTCAGGGCTTTAGTTTTGTCCCGGACCCCCGCAGAGCTGAGCAGATCTGGCTCTTCCAAGTTCTCCCTGCACCACTGAGCTCATGGCTGAGAACATCTCTGCTAACGAAGAGTCTTTGGATCTTGGACTTCTGCAAACCTTGTGGCCATGCTATGAGGTCCTCTTTTGGAGCATGTGGAAGAGACAAAGGCAAGGAAGGGAAGAAGCTTTTCTTGCTGTTGAAACATTTTATTTTTCAGGAAGAGGGGATAGCTATTTTTTTCATTTTGATGGAGCCAGCGCAAACCATTTGTTTGATGGATTAGGCAGTTAGTTTTAATTTGTCAGGGTGCAGGACAGGCAGGTTAGCTGCAGCAATTGTTTCTATACAAATGGAAAGAATAATGTCCAGAAAAGTCTGTGTTGAGAGGGCTGCTTCTCCTTCACAGGCCACTCCAAAATACTTACCCTTTAAATCCCAATCAACTCTCCTGAGGAGACCTAAGTTAGCGGTTAAAAGTAGAGACTTATGCAGCCTTTAGCTGCAGACTAAATTTAACTCTCATAATGTGGCTTTGACATAAGCAATGCTGATTTTATTTTCCTCATAGGAATGGTTTGATAAAGGCTGAATTTGTTGCTAATACCTCAAGCTTCATTATTACAAGCTGCCAGGTGTAACAGCAATGTGTATGTGAACGCGGACCATTAACTCAGCGACTTGCAAAGGGGAATGGCACGAGTCTAGCTTTTTTGCCCACGGTGGCTGCCAGAGGGCTACTGAAGACGCGTCCTGCTCTTTGGTCCCCAGGTTAGGGGAGAGTGGCTGAAGGGCACCCAAGCGGATTGTTGTGGGAAAGGTACAGCGCGGACCGCCAAGAGGGAACCCAATCCGCCCGGGCTCCACACGCTGCGGGAAGTGCGGGGTGCCCTGCCCTCCCGCAAAACGATACGGTTGCAACTGCTTTTGTGTGCAAACACATCGGCTTCGCAGCCGTGTGACTGATGTGTGACTGGCCTCCACCGCTCTGCTTGCCAATGTGGTAGGGCTTTTCTAATTTACAGCAGCTTCTCCTCCTGATTTATTTACCAACCCAGGATCTGCAGAAGATTGATTTTTTTTGATACAGACCTAGACAGTTTCTTTCATTTTTTTCACAATACCAGCCTGCAAACATTTCCTGTAAAATCAAAGTTTGACCTTTTGACTTTTTTTTTTTTTTTTTTTAGTAAGAGTGAACATTTCCTCAGTGCTCAAGTTATCCTTAGTAGGGATTTAAACAAAATTTCAGGAGCAAAATGCAAAATGGCACTGAGGGCTCATGGTCCAAAAAAAAAAAAAAAAAAAAAAAAAAAGGGTTTTACGCATTATCTAACCATTTCAGTCCCCATACACAAAAACATAAAAGCATCAAAAAAAAAAAAAAAGGAAGCTATGTTTCAGGTGGATCCATGCAGCTCACGAGGCCTCCAAGCAAGTGCTTGTGCTGACACATAGGAAGGGGCCGTATGAGGAGGAGAAGGAATAAAGCACCAGCGGGCAAGGGACTACAGCAAAGGCTACCTCAGCCCATGGTCTCATGATTCACCATCTCTCACCCTCCTGTGAGATCCATCCCCATCCATTCGCACCTCTCCGCTCCACCATCCAGAAGGAAATGCTCCACTCCCTTTGGAGACATCAGCCTGCACTTCCATGGTCAGCAGAAGGGTTTTAGCCTCAGCAGGGGCCAGCTGACATAGCATCTAAGATTAGATCACTAGCAACTATTTAAAACTCTTATAATCAGCAAGAAAGGGCAAGGAGCAGAGGAGCAAGAACAGCACAGCATTGAGTTTGAAGGCTCTGTCCTTTCTTTGACAACCCGTAGCTTTGCCATGCTTTCAGTAACGAAGAAAAGCTGTGGCGGGGCCCCGCAGTGTTCTGCATAGGATTAAAAAATACCAAAACGGTGAGCAGCCTCACCTGAGGCAGGACTGTGTATCTCAAATAACAGAACCTAAAAGGCATCAGTTTATGCATTTGTCTAAGAGGTTAGCTGCTGGTCATTATAGAAGTTGTCCTTCTTTCTAGCACCAGATAAAGCTGTTTGGTATTTTGTGTTGCCATTTCAGTGCAACATGTCACTCCTTTAACAAAGCCACATCAGGCCCTCAGCCTTCCCGGGGCAGATGAAGTTAAACAGACATTGCCTGGTCTCCAGCCCACTTTCCTCAGCCTTTCTTTTCACTTCTCCAGGCGTTTCCCAAGGGTCTCACTGCAGACCCCAGCCCCGGGCACAGTTTTGACCATGTCCCTTCCAGGGAGCCTTTCGCCCCCGCACGAGCCTGTCCCAAAGGGGCTGTGTGTTCAGCGGTGGCTGCCGGGGTGCTGGAAGGGGCTGCCCACCCCTGCACTGGCACTTGCACCATCCTTTGGGAAGCGCCTCTCGTCTCCAGTTTGCATTTCTGCACGGGGAGAGCAAATCCTGCTCTGTCTCAGCCTGCTCTCTCCTATTCTCTTATACATCATCGTTGAAAAGCCCAGGGCCCGGCAGAACGGGCACGCAACGCAGCTCCGCAAGGCTCTGCCCTTGTCTCGTTTGCTGCCAAGTGTTGAACCCTGTCCCATCACCTCCCGCCCAGCCTTGTGTTGGGCAGGGTCTGCGTGCCCAGGCTGCCGACCAGCACCACCGGCACCGCCGGCTCTCAGAGCAAATAGAGACAGTCGCTTCGCCAGAGCCTTCAGCCAGGCAGGTTTTATCAGTGCTATAATAAGAATAAATAAAAGTCTCCAAATAAATAGGAAAAGATATGGAGGCAGATAACTGTAATTCTCATGCCTGATAGTATTACTCAATTTAGACATTAATGTGCTATCTCAAGCTTTAAACCTCACATTTAGAGAGCATGCCTGTTATTAATTTTGCCCGCTCAGGCTATGCTGGTAGCAGGTAGGTGTGATGTGCATAATTTAAAGATGCCTTTGGATTAGGTGGCACATTAGGCTTTGCGGAGACAACGATTGACTTTTCTTCCCCCCGGCTGCTGATGAAGGGACTTACTGGATCTGAACATTTGTTTTTTCCCCTGTGAAGGCTTGGCAGGAGTGTGTGCTGGATGGATCCCTTGCCAGTATAATTCTCCGTGATCCTCTATTAAGATAATGCCTTCTAATCCTTGCTCCTTAACTAAGGAGTGAGGCACAGCAAGCCCCCACGTCTCCAGCACATTTCTATGACGTAAATCCCTTCTTTCTGGTGTTTCTCCCGGAGACATTTATTCTCCAGCTCTCCCCACGAGCCCTGCACTCTGGTGCAGAAGTGATGCCGAGCCCAGTCCTGCTGTGCCAAAGGCAGAGCTTGTTTTATTTATTTTACTTTTTGCTATTATGCTTTACATGTTAAAAGGACGTTTTCTGGAGAGAGATTTTGAATATTTGTGGCGCCTGCCTTCACACACCCCCATCCACATACATGCATATATAGAAAGACAGGCAGAGGGAGGAAGGCAGCATCACAGCATCATCGGCGCAAGTGGTCAGAAGTGCCTCTGTCAGCATTTCTGTGAAAGCAGTTTTGCTCATGATGTTCTCCACCCCCATCCGCACACATATGGATAAATAAATTGCTTTACTCATACGTCCAGTCCATTGAACTCCTGCCAGGCATTATGATTCTGCATTGACCCACCAGAATTGAAAATGGATTATCTTGGAGGTAAAAAGGAGAGAAAAAAAAAAAAAAAAAATGAGTATAGAGGCTGTTGTTTATCCTGTCTTGGCTTTCTTTTAATGTCAGTGAAAATGCAAGTACTATGGAATGCAGCATTGCACTCTCCAAATGCAGACTCACAGTCTGAAAATCTGGGCTAAGATATCATTTCTGCTAAAGTCAGTAACAAATTCTTAGTGACTTTATTGGGACAGGATTTCATTCCTTAATTTGCTTCAACATTAAACTGAGTGCTCCTCTGAATAGCGCAGATGATTTATTGGAAAGGAATACCAGGGCATGTCATACCCAGTCGTAAAGATTACCTTGGGCTCATCATTACTCTTTCTGCTAACTGAATTTTAAACATTAATATTAGATGGCCGTTCATAGAAAGGAGACCCATTAAAGACAATCATAAGACATATGCTGTCATATGCTGGTAGGCTATTAAAAAAAAAAAAAAAAAGAAAAAAAAAGAAAAAAAGAAATTATACTCTTTATAGCCATTACCTAAAAAGACCAAGGGACAAAGTCGGAATAGAGAATATGCACTCTAAACTATCACAGGAAAACAAAACAAAACAAAACAAACAAGCAAATAAAAAAACACCCTATGCTTTCTTAAACATAGCCAGCAATTAAAATACTGATTTTTGTATCTTTTATAATTTGTTCCTGGATGTTGTTTTCCGTACTAAAAGCTGGACCTTTATGGAAGATAAGAAATAGCTCTTTACAAAAAATAAATAAAATGCAGGTATTTTATTGATCAAAACTATGCTTTTCTGTGTGCATGAAGACCTTGCGACTCTCGAAAACAACTACCAGAGGAGCAAAAGAAATAACTTTAATTTGAAGGACTGAAATGACGACAATATATTTGCCAGCCTGTTTCTTGTGTTGGTATAAAATGGGAAAACAGTTGCTTGGGAAGTTATCATTATTTCCTCTTGTGTTGTTTAGAATAGACTTACAAATGCAGTTTGTGTTACTGTCAAAAGGAAATGTCAATTTGTGACAGTATAGCCCTTATTTACTAGCGAACATGCTAATACATGCAGAATTGTCTCTCTGGCTATTTAGATAGTGACAGCTTTCAGCAGAAATATTCAGACTTCTTCATTTAAATGTAGCATGCAGCCAGAGATTAAGATCTAATCTTTCATCTCTAGTTGCTTTTGTCTAGAATTTCATAGTGTTCATCAGTGATTTAATATTTAAAAATACAAATAATATGTCTAAACCATGATCCAAGGCCATAGAACATGCTGCCTTCATCCATGAAGGACGTCAATAGTTGTGACACCACAAACGTGGAGAAAGAAAAATCATCTGAGTAATTTGAGTCGAAGCTTAATTCATATGGAAAGCTGATCCTCTGGAATGAGGACTCTTTCTGTGGCATTGAGTGGGCTTTGGATCAGCCCTTTGGGACCACAAAGAAATGCAAAGCGATTTTCAACCTTCTTTTTAGCTGCAGAGGAGCAGAGATGGGAGCCCTCTGGAGTGTCCTAACTGTATGGTTGAGCGCGCGCTCCTCCTCGGACCACTTCCATGTGTCCCATTACACAACTCTAGCACCCCCACACATGCCTGGACCTCTGTGCCCAGCAGCAGCGGCCAAATCTAGACTAATTCTGGGTTTGCCTCACATCTTTTATTACATTTACTTCTGCCAAGAAATAATTTAGTTTGTTGTTGTTGTTGTTATTGACAGCATTATTTTAGTTTGCATTTCTTTTTTCTTTTTTTCCTTTTTCTGTAGTCTATGTTTTTTTATTAATGTGACATCTTCGTGCAAACATATGCATCTGATGAAAACCAAAGAGATTTATTGCATTTTGTATGCAATGTATTAATTTGTATTATATGTCTAATACAGAGAAAAGGGGAAATTGCCCACATAATGGAAGAGGAGATTTGGTTTTAACTATGTAATTTCTCTCTCATCTCCATAGTTGTGAATACACAAATATAAAATACATAATCTACCTCCTCCTTCAAAGATATCAACGTACAATTAAAACCCACAAGGCTTGACAACCTGTTGTCAAGTTGTTTAAGCAGTTGTTTCAGAATCTGACAGACAAACTTATAAACAAAACGTAGCACCAGATTGTGGCATGAGGCGGCATCATCACGTGGCTCCCTCAGTCATCTCAAAATTTGGAAGACAAAAAAAGCAGAGGAATACTTTTTTTTTCCTTGAATAAATAACAGTTTAATTACATTATAGAAATAAAATATGATATGGTAGTAATACACTGGAAATCTTACAGAAATGCTATTCTGCTACTGGTAGGTAAATGGTCAAAACTACTTTTAATGACAATCTGAACAGTACTTGTGTACAAACTATTATACAGGTTGCTAACGAAAGATATTGCAGCAGTTGCAAGGATGTTACCAGCTCAAACAAACATCTAATGATACAATATTTTTCTAAGAGGAAGTAATAATGTTAGATTTACAGACAATAAAGAGTTATGTTCTCCACTTTGAAACACTGGAAATAAAAACCTCAGGTAATCCAATTTCTTTACCTCATATTATCACAAGGAATGATTTTTCCTTTCTCTATTAAACAGCATCCCAAGAGACCCTGTAAACAGTTTATTCAAAGGTAGTATTTGAGATGTCACAGCAACTTCAACAATTGTCCTAGTCTACAATTACAGACTTTTTAGGCCACTGCTTGTACAGATGACTTTTTTATTTTTCACTTATTTACATACATTCAGCCCAATAACAGCAGGTAAAATGCGCTGTCTATCTCACAATAGACACACTAACATTTTTGTGAAAAGGCCAGTGCAAGAAAACGTGGATAGTGATTGCACAGCATCGAGGAGATTATATCATACAAATATACAATTAGACTGTTGAGAATCCTAACTCTGCACACATATGACAAAGATGGTCTTCTTTATAGATATACAACACCTGAAGGTGGTAAGTATACATGTAGCTGGAACTATAGTTATTTGATGACGGTGTGGGTGGTGGTGGCACATAGTGTCATTTGGCTGTGCTATCACTAAGTGAAGGTAGACAGCTGCAAATTAGGAATACCTAAAGCAGAAGTTTAAGTACAGCTAATCTTGGAACAGCTATGGATTTTCTAATGACAGAGTAGGTCTATTCAGTGCGCAACTTGCAGGGAAATTGTTGCCAGTTCTTTTAATAAATGGTTCTATGTGAACTGACACAGTTCCCAGAGCGTTACAAAAACTCATTATGCAGTGAATATAGTGATGATAGACAGTCATGTTTCACAGGATGCTATTTCTTATTATATCAGTAAGCACCAAGTTAAGTGCCAAGACAGCCCCATTGTCCCATGATTTATCATGTAAAATTTAGAACTTGAGTGCACAACATAAGTCCACAAAATTTGCATTTAGTTCACAAGAAGACAGTTTCAAAAATGGCTCTTAAAATACCTTTACATTTCAAGCGGGCTTTCCCCACCCGCCAGCGCCTAGAGGATTGCTTTAGGATGCACAACATCTAGATAGGAGACAGGTCTTTGCGAAGGAGGACGCACATGTCCTGTGGGAATGCTCTCTAGCCCATGGCTCTTGCCATGCCACACCAAGTCTTCACTGAGCTTGAACCCTCACTGTCCTGGTGCCCAAAGCAGTTTGGCCTTTCGTGCTGCTGGCTGCTCTGACTTGCACTGAGATACCAGAAAGGCCATGGGGACACCAAGTCACCCAGGAGCACCCAGGGCTCTGGCTGTACTCCCTTTCCCTAAGTAACTCCCAAGGAAGGGCTGCAGGACAGCACACATGGGACCCCATTAGCCCCATGCCAAAAAGGGAGTCTCCTCTCTTGTGCCTCCTCTCAGGCAGCTAAGCTGGCTTAACAGCGATTTGGGCAGAAATCAGCCAGAACAAGGATCAGGAGATGGTCCAAAACGCAAGGCAGTAGAAGACAAGGCTCAATACCTCTGATTTAGAATGGAATTACAGAATATCTGTGTCCCAAAGGCTCTTCAAAAACATGCTCTTCAACAATGTCCCAGACGGTAAAAGCCAATTCCATCATGGAACAAAGCTGCAGTTTTCATTCAACAATTTCTCCTTCCTTGCCTTGAAGCTGATGGTGTCAAACCTTGTCAACTGTATCCTAGTTTCACAGTGAGACCCACCTCATTCCAAACAGTAAGATTTAAATACTGAAGAACATAAAAGAAATTGCCATTTATATCTGGTGTTCTCAGTTTTTGGGAACACTTTCAACACCTATTTTCAGTTGCCAGGGCTGGCTCATGCCATGCTCTGCCTCCTGCTTCACCTCATTCCCAAGTATAACTAAAAGGCTACTTTCCCTAACACATGCATCCATCTCAGTGTGAATCTGCATGTTCTTAGAACGGTACCTTCATCACTACCCAGTTGGAAGAACTTAATTTTAGAAACAGAATTCGTGTGCAAAGCGTGCAACAGGAAAAACAGTTTACATTTGGTCATAATGTCCTATCTTAGTTATGCTACCATGACTCACACTTATTAGTGTACTTACACACGCACACGCACACACACATAGATATTTACTTATATACACGCTCACACAGTAAGAAAATGTCTAAGTCTGACAATATTTCCTCCTCTCTTAGTGAAGACCGGAGTGGCATCTCAGGCTCTGAGTCTGCTTAAGCCTGGGATACAGGAATGCAACACAGTTCAAGTATACATCAATGGCACAGTGATGGCATTGCACATTGCGTCCTACACATGCTGTCTTCAGAGGTCCAGCACCAGCATGGCACTAAAAACAGTTGCCCACTAAAGGAGCCAATATCCGGGACCTTTTCTTTTCAGTGTTCATATTCACACAAGGCCCGAGAGACGGGCAAGAGTCTGTACAACAGTGAACGTCCTTCTGTATAAACGCAGTGGTATATAAAAGTCTGGACCAGTGCATTTCCTCTCTTATATTCCTTCTCTATTCCCTTGTTGCTGCTACTCTCGTACACATGTGAAAGTAAAAGGTAATGGGGAAATAATTTCAGTAGAAGAACACAAAGCCTCTGCTCTAAGTCCACAGAAGACCACTAAATGTGTAAAATTTTCAAAATAACTCATAGGAATTGTTCAAACACAGCAAGTGTTTTCAATGGGGTTTACATACCACACGTTTCACATTATTTCCACATAAGTCTACCTTATCACTTTGTTTAATTAGACAAATATCAATAACACAGATTAAAACAGCATACAGTTCACAGGACACAACACATTTTACAAAATCTCTAAAACTCAGCACTGCCGCTTTTGGAAAAAAAAATTAAGAACTCCTATTACTTACAGACATGAAATACATTACACATTGAAATGAACACCATGATTACACGGCTTTTTCTTATTTGATGGTATTGTTTTAGGATGCATTAGTTTTCAATTAGGTTTCACAATTTGTCTTTACACGCCCAAAATGAACTTCTGCTAATTTGCTATTTTGACTGTGCTCTTTCACAAAACTCACTGTTATTCGGTAAATACTTTTTAAGAGGAAAAAAAAAAAAAAAAAAACACTTTTGAGAATTTCGTTTGAATCCCTAATTGTAAAACCTGCAGAACTGGCTGATGGTAATGCTCTGAACACAACCATTGTTTAGCTTACAATGACAAACCAAAGAAGTATTACAGGAGGGTACAAACACATTAAGCCACGGGTTTGGTTTTCTCTGTTGTTGTTAATTTTTTTTTTCTTTTTCAAACTTTTTTCCCTTTCCGCACAATGCTGAGAAGTCTCTGGCCTACAATGCTTCAGCGGTGGTGTCTGTGGAGACAGACATGGTGACTTTGGCAATCTTAACTGTGCTCTTAATGCAGCTCTCGGCAGCCCTGTGGACGTTGCCCGCGTTGTTGGCGTGCTTGTGCTGGCAGTCGGACTCCATGCTGTTGTCGAGCGGCTGCGCCGTTCCTTCGCAGCTGGGGAACATGCTGCGGAACGCGTGCCGCAAGTCCTTGCTCCGCAGCGCGTAGATGATGGGATTCACCGTCGAATTCAGCAAACAGAGCATGCTACAGAACGCAAAGACAGTCTTGATGAGCTTGTTCATTTTCCCAAAGACATCGTACACCATTATGGCGAGGAGAGGGCCCCAGCATATGATTAGTACGACTAGGATAAGGACCAAGGTTTTGGCTAACCTGATGTCCATACGAGTTTGATCAGGCCTAGTGATCTGTACTTTCCCATCCTCCGTAGTCTGAATGATTATGCTTTTCTGAGTGCCACGCTGAATCATTCGAACAGCGTGACTGTGAGCCTTCCACAGTATGTACATGTAGGCATACACTATGAACAGCAAGAGCACGCTGGTGACCCCGATCCAGAACATCAGGTACGTCTCATCGATGAGGGGGAATATGTCCGAACAAACAGAGTTGAGCTTTTTGCAGTTCCAGCCGAGCAGCGGAAGCACAGCTATGACAATAGCGATGGTCCACATGACGCAGAACGCGACGACGGCCTTTGGTCGGGTGACAATCCTTTTGTAGGCCAGCGGCCTGTGTATAGATATGTACCGGTCTATTGCCGTGAGGAAAAGGCTACCTACGGAGGCGGTGAAGGAGGCTGTAACTCCACCCAGTTTGAACAAGAAGACATTAGGGCTGTCCTTGCGGTGGAAAACGTGGAAGTCAACAAAACTGTAGACAAAAATCACGCTGCCCAGGAGGTCAGCCACGGCCAGGCTGCCGATGAAGTGGTAGGAGGGTCGACACCGGAGGCTTCGGGAGTGGAGGATGACGCACAGGACGAGGAGGTTCTCCAGGACGGTGAAGGTGCCCAGTGTGAGGGACAGAACTGCGATGGCCAGCTGCTGGCTGGGGTTCAGGATCATAAAACACTCCATATCCATGAAGTTCTCCCCACACTGTATATTCTCATCGTTATCCTTAAAGGTGGAGAAGGACTTGTTGTAAAACTCTGTGATATTGATCTGATCGGATGGAATTATGCTCAACAGGGGATCATCTCCTGCAGTCATTTTTTCTTGGAATGGATCACCCCTGAAGGAAGAGAGGGGGAATTTCTGGGGGTAGTATCCCAGCTTGGATGCCATGTCACCCTTCATGTCTTCGTACTGGATGTCGTTGGAGCCCGCGTAAAGGAGATCTGTTGTAATCGTTCGGAAAGTGGTGTCCGCGAGGCCATCTAGGACTGACTTCATAACCCCAGTCTTGTTTTATGTTGGTTTCAGAGAGACTTGGCGGGGGGGGAAACGCATCTGAGGAAATCCTAGAGGGGGAAAAGATGAAACTTCATTAAGTTAAACAGGGAGAAACTCCACAAACAACTTAGCTGAACTGCGTCAAACAACATTGACCTTTCCTCTGTATTCAGTGAAGGTCTAGCTGTGGCCACCTGCAGTAGTGTGGATGAGTGGAGCACTTAGAAAGCAAACATCCGAAAATCACTAGAACTGCAATTTCACTAGAAAGTGACTCTAAAACAGAAGGTGCAGAAAGTGGAGTATGCTGCAAGAAAGTAATTTACATCCCTCATCAAAATGCTTTGAGCCACTTCGCTGGAAAGAGATTCTTCCCTAGATCTGAACTTAGGCTCTGACTGCAAAATGCTTTGTAGACCAACATTCCTTGGACTTGCTTCATTTAGACAACACCAAGCACCACTGCAGGAATAGCCTTAAACTGAACAATCCCCTTTATTGCTTCTCTTTCAGGAAAGATCACGAGTGCTGGAATCCTAACAACAGGCAAAACAGGGAAGGAGTCAAGCACTCTGATCTTCACAGGTCACCATGTACACCTGTATATTCACAATGCCCTGTTACAGTAATCTGAGGTCTAGTAAGATCCCCAATTTGCTACTGAAAATTTATTAGCAAGTTGTTTCAGCTATAAATAAACAGAGCTCCAATAGTCTTTATTACACATTAATTACACACATTACTTTCTTTCTCCTAACCAAACCAAGGCAACGGGAATGCCTGGACCACATGAAGGAGGTGGTTTTTTTTACCCATCTCTATCCACAATTCCAGGAAAAGTGAGCAGCACTGCTAAATCTGTGGGTGTAATAGAGATTTATTTTATTCAAATCAGAAGCCTCAGTCAGAGCTGTTGCCTAGAAAAACAGGGCACAGCAGTGTTTGAGTTGGAGTGCAACTCTGGTCCAAAATCCAGGCAAAAAGGACTAGGAGCTTCTGCTTATGCAAGGCTCCTGGAAATGTAACTCTTCCCATTGAGGACATCCTTAGAAATTGAGATCCCCAGAGATGGACCCCAGGCAGTCACAGCTCTCTGGGTCCCACCATGCCCAGCCTTCACACACAGGTGTTGACTTGTGCAAGATTTAAGTCTTGATGGGGCTGCTCTTGTTAAAACACGCTCATCAGCATCTCAGCATCTTACACGCATTGACATGGAAGAGATTCTACAGCTCTGCTTATACTGCTGTCTTTTATACCACTTTCCTCATATAACATGTCTTTAATATGCATTGCACATCTGCTTTAAGGTGCCTTTCCATGGCCAGAGTGGCACAGAGTGGTCTTAATTTAAAAAAGAGACAGAATTACTGCTTTTGTGTGCTACAGCATTGCTGCATCTGCTATGGGACATGTAGACAATTACATCAGCAACAGTAATACTAAAAGCTTCTTCATGCACTTAGAGCAGAGGAAATTGTTTGAAATACCCAAGGAATTAGTGATACCATGTACAGTCTCGTAATGACTTGATCTGTGCAATTCATACAGATGACAACAAATGTCTGGAAAGGCCACAAGATATTAGCAGCTAAAATCCAGAGTACCGATCACCTCAACTCCTAAAGAGGATACTCGCGCAGCACGTGATACAGATCAGCTTTTCCTTTAAAAACAAGAGAAAGAGGAAAAGGCTTTCTCTCTACAACAATACAGACACCTAAAAATAGACAAAATCATTAGCATTTCCAAAACAAAGCAGAGATCATTTGGCTAGCAAGACACTTTTACTGCACTTATACTTGGCAGCATCTGGATGCTCCGGACTTTTTACATAGTTCACTAATATGAAGCTTTCCATTTGATTCAGCAGGCCCGGACAGTGCTTTTTAAAGGAAATGTATAAACCCAAATCTCCAGAAAACAGTGCAACTTCAGTAGCACAAACAAGAAGTATAAACAACACTTGTCAGGACGGTCTAATATACAACACAGGCACTTGCTGCGTCAACTTTTGCAGGCTCCTTGGCTCAGTAGAGCAATAAAATAATTATAAAACAGACAGATAATCCTAAACTATATTAAGGAATTTAATTTTGAGGGTTGGAGCAGCGAGTGAGGGAAATGTCACAGAGCTGCGCATTGAAAATGAACGTCACTAGACTGAACATAAGGCCCTCTTCTGCCAGAAGGTGCTTTACAGCTGTTCCTAGTAGATTTTGCAGATCCTTCGTGTTGCAAAAGTCGACCCTGCTAACAAGTGACAAGTCTGTTTTGGGGTGAAATCTGGCAACTTCAATCTTGGCATAGTAACACTAGTTTAAAAAGAAGAGTGAAGAATGTGTTATTCATTTGAAAACTCAAAAAATATATATATAATCAAGGAGGTCTGTAAACATGTGAAGATGGCTGTGGTATTCTCTGTGATGCCAGCTCACTTCTGACAGAAGGAAGACAACCATTTCAAAGATTAAAGCCACAGCCCCATGTTGAGAAGATTATGTTTGAGTAAAGCTTCAAAAATCACATGCAACTGAGCACTTCTGCTGGAAAGACAAACAAACCGTTAAGAGGTGGATAGTCCCTGCTGGAGTCGCGTTAAGCAGACACGTTCCCATAATAAGGTGCAAGCCATGCCTCAACCCCTACCTTTTGTTTGAAATACAAATGAGAGAACACGAATTCCTGAGCGCGCTTTTAAAGGTGTCAGTGAGTTATGTGACAATATCGCTGTGCCCACACATATGCTATGCTAACAACATGGTTAATGGGATCAGCAGAGGCAGGGCTTACTTTGAATTTCAATGATTTTTTTTTTCCCTCTGTATTTTTACATTGAGATTATTACAGTAATTTCCACCTTATTGTCTCTGCAAAGAGTTTTCTTTGAGAGTGCTTGGGAGTTCATTAGCAGTGTAGTTTAGGCTTTGGGGGATGCAGCTGACATTAATTTTGTTTTTGTTTGCTGCTGGGAATATCGTAATTGGAAATTTCTAGCAGTATGTGTGCATGTACCTATTCAAGTACCAGTTGATTTTTATTAAAGTTGCAGTAAAACTGCTATTCGCGTGATCTGGAATTCAGTTTGGTTTAATTTAGATACTAGCTTGCCCCAGTGCAAGCTCCAACACTGAGCTTCACTGAACTGCAGCAACTTTTTTGTCCACAGCTGACCAGTAAAAAGGTCAGGAAGGGGACTCCACACACGCACCCAGGTCACCCTCTGCAGCTCGGTCTGGCGCGACCCAAATCATGACTTCCCGAAAGCCACTGATGGCTGGCAAGGGGCAGACGCTGGGAGCCTTTGCAGCTGCTACTTCTCCAGCCTCTCTTGAGGACAAAGGGGCTCAGCCCAAAGCTCTCGCCCTTGGAGGCTCCGGGTGACGGCTCCGCACTGCAGCAAAGGTCCCTGCAGGACGGCGTGGCTCTCAAAACTTCCCACGCAATTTCACAACTGCACGCAGCGATCAACAGTGGCGGTGAATTTCAACCACCGATAAGGACTGAAAAATAGATACGAGTTCCAAGCATCTTTTATCTTCAGGAATAAAAACAAAGAAAGAAACAAAAGCCACAGTTGTACGCTACGTCTCCCAGAAACCTGTGGCTTTGCTTGGCACTGCCAGACTGGCTGTGCAGAGTGGCTGCCACTAGATGGAGTGGCTTTTACAAACACATTGGTCAGACGTCTTTCAGACGCAAAGATTTAACTTTGTCCAGCCTATTTTTCCAGCCTGCTTTACTGGGGTTCAAACATATATGGGGGCAAGAACCAGCTGAGAGCTGAAGACACTCCAAGCTTGGTAGGTCTAAGCCCTCAAACCAAAAGAATTAGCGAAGGGTAGGTAAATCTCGTTACTGCCCTCCACTATGTGGTTTTACGTAGCCTATTAAGAGGCCTTGGGACGCTATCAGAAACCTCTTAGATCAAATGCAAAATAGATAATATGCAGAAGGCTGGTAATTCATCTCAGACATCATCGGGGAGAATTACACCTCCCACAGACTTTTAGTTGGTCCCCAGGACCAGTTTACTCAGAGAACAAGAACATGACTTTGGTAAGATGCTATTACCTATCTTCTCATACTATTCTGAGCAAGAGAAGGAGATGGAAACTTTTTATAGCTATCCAAAAAGGGCTGAATTTATTATATTTTTCAAAACAGGATGATTGATAGAGCAATTTTAATAGTCTGAATAGAAACAGAACATTTGACGTTCTTCCTCAGAAAGTAATTATGAGCAATACAATGATGCTACTGATAACTGCAGAAATGTTGATGCAGAAAGAAAAGGAATCAAAACAAGAAAGGGAAATCCACAATCAAGCCTCCCTAGCTTCTATTTTAGAAAATATTTTGATCTCTGTGTTTATACATTCCTTCTATGATACCCACAGCTAATTAAGAACAGGCTAAAGGACAAGTAGGTATAATTGAAACATCGGTTAGGAATGCACAAAAATATGTAAATGAAAACTCCTTACATATGCATGTCACAAGGTTTGTCAACTCAGGCTTGTAAGTCCTTCAGAGAAGGGCTACATCTTTTAGTAAGTCTGTACAGTGCCCAGCACTCTGCAACTCCAGCCAAACCGGGTCCATTAGGTGCTGCCACAGTGGGGACAGCAGTAATTTATACTCACGTGTAGTCGACTGAAAGAGGGTTAAAGAAATGAGATCTACCACAGTAAGTGTTGGCCTCAGGGAATGAGAACTGTCCTATAAAATGAAAATTTATATGCCTAATAATTGCCTTATCCCATATGGTGGTGAACAATAGTACTTTGAGAGCAGGGCAAGGCTTCCGAGCCCGAGAGAAGGAAATGCAGAGTCTGAGAAACGGCACCTTAAGGCTCCCTAACAAGAAATGAGAAAAAAAAGAAGTAAAAGACAACATGAAAGCAAGGTTTTCTTATTTATCTTATTTATCACTGTCTTCTTTATCACTTTACTACTGCCTCTCCAACACCATGCAACTTTTAGGCTGTAAATGTCAAATATCCTGTCATTCCTAATTTATGAAAACTTCTACTCACTTCAGCAGGAACCAGGACGGAGCACCAACACTTATCTAAGTGTGTATCTGTGTGTGTATCTGCACCATCCTTGGTGCAGCAACCACGATCAGAACCTGCTGATATCTATTGCAAGTTGACTCTTAATTAGTGCAAAATTAGTATGGAACCACAGTTACACGGTTAATGGTTAATTATGTTGAATTAGCATACTAATTGCACATTACCAGGACGGGGGCTGGACTGTTCTAATTTGGGGACAAACCATCCCAAAGTGAAAAAAAAAGTGACTTCCTCCCTCGCTCTCTTCCTCCCTCCCGGGTTTTGCTAGATATTTGTGCTCTTAATTTAACGCAGGCAGGACGTGCAGGCAGGAAGACCGAGCAGCTGCACCTAATCTCCAGCAGCAGATACGCACAGCCAGGCACAGGGGGGTTCAAGCATGAGGCTGAAGTCCCTGCTCTGTTCAACGCAAGCCTTGAGCTTTGCTCTCCAAGGTGAGCGTGCTGGCAATCTCTGTGCTGCCTCCAACTGTTTGAGCTTCTCCGTGTTGTCTCCATAATTAAATATCCAGAAAGAAAGATACTCATTCATATTGCGGCAGCCAGGGAGCGCACCTGGGATGTGCGAGGCTCAGGCTGAAGCCCTGTCCCTGAATTAAGCAAATCCAGATTAGAATTTTTGTCTCCCACATCCAGACAAACACCCGAGTTGCTCAGCTGCAGGGCAAAGAGCAGGGAGAGCTACTCCTGCTTGCCTGCAAAAACCTCCGAGGTCTTGAGTTCACTCCATTCCCAGTTCTGAAACTTCAGGTTTTAAAATATGAGCTGCTACTCTAATTCTAGACAAGAAAAAGTACTGAAGTCACAAACAGGCAAGAGGGATAGTCAGGGTTATGGCAATGAGAAATTACTCAGCCTGCTGGTCTTTCTGGGGAAAGGAGAGACCGCAGCAATGGCAAACTTCAAACAACCAAAAGACGGTACAAACAGGTGATTTTAAGAGCTTTCACTAATACCTTATGCTTTTAATTTCTTTAAAAGAGAGAGTTTGGGGATACGATGGGGAGGCTTGCTGAAGAGGGAAAGGCTCAGATGAAAAGGCAACAGTGGAGCAAGAGTGACCTGAAATTCGCTTAAAAACAGCTACAACGCAGGGACCCCTTTCCCAGCAAAACAAAATGAATAGTAAGAAAACCAGCTTGATACAGTTTTATGGTATTCACATCTAGGTAAAAGAGAACTCATTAAGATGATTAAATTTGAACTCAATCTTCTCTTTTAACATAAGGATTTATTTTGAGTCTCAACGTTCCAACAAAAATTACTTGGCATTCTGCATCTTTTCCAGCCATTCTCTAATGTCAAAAGGTGCAGACACTTAGTGCTGCTGAGTAGAATTGATATAAATTTTAAATGCAGAAACAGAGAAGCCCAACAGGGTGCAAAAGACATGGGTCTGAGCACTGAATCTCCTGGATGTATCCAGAAGAGACAGCAGCTTAACACAGTAAATGTAGTTGAAGAGACAAACGCAATTTGAAAGAGCAAAGCAGGACAGAAAAGCTTCAGACTCCACTGAATGATAAATGCTAACAGTTCCCAGAAGAATGTAATGTCTAGAGCATGGGAACTGGGGAATAAACACACATATTAGCAAAAAGAAAGTGGTACCTATTCCAAGAAAACAGCTTCCATGTAATGTCTTGAGCAGAAAAAAAACAGGACGTGGATTCGTCCCAGCAGAAAATACTACTGAGCTTTATTAAAAGAGTAAAGATTAGAGACAGAACACCAGGATAAACATGACGCTCCAGGGAAAAGTCTTAATAAAACTGCAGAGAGTACATGTCTATCCCCACCAAAGGAAACTGGGCAGAACGAAGTTTTAATCAAGGACTTTGCCTGGCAGGAGAGAGATGCTAAACACAAAGGTAACGCTGGCTAAGTGATGAGTGGAAACAGGATCGGCACGAGGGACAAAAGGGAACTACCGGCCACGCAGTGAACAGCACGCCCCCAAATAGGACATGGAAATAGAACAGGGAAAGGCAGGAGCCGAAGACCCAAGGGAAGACTTCCCACCCCTTCTGCTCTGTGAGACTTCAGGAACCCATTCCCAAGCTCAAGGATTTCAGGTCTCGCCTCAACGCAAGACCTGACCCCACTGCAATAACCGCCTCTTCTGGAAGCCTGTTTCTGATCCGTATTCAAGGGATGAAGGAAGATACAAAGGCCTTGGAGAAGCCATCTTGAGTAAGGACACGCAAAAGAACATGGATTTACACATAGGACTGACTGGGGACAGCTACAAGAACACAGAGGAGCAGATTTGGATGAAGACATTAATAAAACCAAGCTGGTTAAGAAAAATGAAGCACAATATACATACCTGAGAGGTGGAAAGGAAGACAGAGCGCTTGGATAGAGCTGCTCAACAGCCCATTAAATGGTACAGCCCATGCAAGGAAAAAGGCAAGAACTGCTTATGGATGAGGACAGAAAGTTAAAGCGCAGAAGACGAGCAGTATATTGCAAAGCAATATTCCTTCTCATGCTTCTCAGGAGCCTCCTCTGAAAATTGTTATTAGATCACCAAATATTGCCAGTCCTCAGAAGCCAGGATAGGAAGGCTTGTGGTGAACGTGATGTCCCACATCATCAGCACTAGTGAAGGATGGAAATATGCACTCCTCCAATTAAAAAACGGAAAACATTCTTTTCTGGAGCTATCTGGCCTTTCACAAAATTTAAATAAGCTCAGATAACTCTCCTCCTAGCTACTCTCAGAATATAATGATATTCAAATATACTGCCTTCACACACACAAACAACTTGTGAAATTATTTGCCAGCATATTAAGCCACTACACCAGATTGCTTGGCAATGGTGCATGTCTTTGAAATATGCAGATGCTTCTCGTTTTTAAAAAAAGGAGAGAAGGAGAAAAGAGGAGAAGATGTGAGAAGAAATTACAGCAGAACATGATAGCAGAGTAGACGGAACAACAAAATGCAGAAAGACTCCCACCCAATATGATATTATATTTGGAAAAACAGTTTAAAGATATTGAGGGATGAATTATGATTTTTTACTTTATATATATAAATATATATACGTGTGTGTGCGCATAAACTTACAGCTAGGCACACACACACAAGAACACATACACATGCCTACAGGAACAACTAAGCAAAGTCTCACAAATGCTGCAGTAGCGTTTGTCACGTGTAAACTCCAATTCTGCTGCCAAAGGATTGGCAGACAAGCTAAAAGTGTAGGGACAAAAAATATAGGCAAGATAACTGGAGAATATCATTTTAAAGTATCCCATGCACAGCCTTCTTGAGAAAATGCAAGAGTCTAAAAATTAGTGTATCTATCATTGAGATACTGTAAAAAATTTTATGTATACATACACATGCAAACATACATATACACACATACACAAACACACACACTTCAAACCTATTTTACATAATGTGGCACATTACCCTGTGCCCCGTGCTCTGGGTGTCCCTGCTTGAGCAGGGGGGCTGGACTAGATGATCTCTAGAGGTGCCTTCCAACCTCAACCATTCTGTGATAATTTTCCTACTCTGAACTCCAGTCCTGCTCTATGTTAAATAGAACCAGGATTGCCTAAATATAATTGTCCTTTTGAGCAGCAAGCCCGTTTCTCATTTTTAGCAAAAAGCAGAGAGGGAAGGGGCT
The DNA here is from genome assembly GCA_013398735.1 of Nothocercus julius. Taxonomy (NCBI): domain Eukaryota; kingdom Metazoa; phylum Chordata; class Aves; order Tinamiformes; family Tinamidae; genus Nothocercus; species Nothocercus julius. The sequence goes on from VZSV01000006.1 coordinate 4,342,853, forward strand.
TAGCCCTAAAAAACACCAAGAACAAACTTGGAAAGGTTTCCTAAAACGCAAGTATGAAAATTATTCCAGCTAGGGCTGAAACAAAATTTAGAGTATTCCCTATTCAACTGCTTCTGTTGGGTACTTTTTAGTGAGTAAGCATGCTTTTCTCAGGGAGAATATGCAACTGCCATAAAACAGTGGATTTTAGATACGGGGTCAGGGAAACACAGGATGAGGTAAAATTTAATGACATGCACCCTCAACCTACAGAAATAAGACAAAATCTGAAATGTATAAAGCATCCAGCTTCATTAACAGCCTGGCATCAGTATAGCAAATGGCATTTTATTAACTAACGCAAGAGGGAAAATACCGATTTTATCTGTACTCTGAATGTGGGTAGCTTGCTCCAAAAAAATGAAAAAAAAAAGAAAGAAAGAAAAAGGCTATTCCCACTCAAGAGAGGCAGAGCTGGGCTTGCTGTGTGCATATTCATAATGCCCCTGCATGAGGCACAGGCGTCTTACTAAAACGTGGTCCAACCTTATGTTGCCAACTGAATCATTTTTCATGGGTAACAATGGCACCTTCAGGAAGGAAAAAAAAAAAGTTCTTTCTAATGAGAAATTGATTTATAAGTCATTACAACCATTTCAAAAGGACAGGTCACTGCTGGTTTCAATGACCATCAACAAAGCCACGGACTTTGAAAGAGCTCCAGTTCTGGCGGGGGTATTCGGATCCCACCAGTACTAGCAATTAGACGTGCACCTTCTGCACCCGTTCCGTGTCACTCTAGAGATGGAGACGTAAAGAGCAATACTGAGAAGACAGGTTGTCACATTTTAGCTTTGCATTAATAACAAATGCTGTCGCTGCCTGTTCTGGCACATTTGCAAGCTTGCTTTTAAGTACAAGGGGCTGGCATGCATCTCCAACACAGACAGGGAAACAAGAGCAGCCTTGTTATGATTAAAAGAGTCTATTTCCCTCTGCCTTCTGTCTTCTGTGTCCATCTGCACAGCTGCTTTGAACTTGGCCAAATCCCAGTGTTAGGGTCGCCTGCAGTACATATTTTAAATCAGCAGCAGACTGTGTAAATTTGCTGCTCCAGTAGAGAAAAATCTCCAAATTCTCACTTAAATGGTCGATGAGTGATTCCGTAGAACATTCATCATCTTAGATGGCCTAAACTATTTGGAAAATTGCAGCCAAATGCATCTAAAAATCATTTACTGTTTCATGAGGAGAATCAGATAAAGCCAATATAGACATATGCAAAGAAGTAAAAGAAAATCACTGCAGACAGAAATTAATTCTGCAGATGCCAAGATTTGATTCAGTGAGTAGAGGGAGGGCACAAAGTTTCCATCTGAGAAGTAATTTCTCTTAGAACATGTGGAAGTTGGGAAGTGAGGTGCAGGGAAGACTGTGAATGGACCAGACCTGTAGAATCAGGAATGACAGCATATCTATAAAGTTAGCAGGCAATATTAAGCAAATATAATGTTTTGGGTTCTTACTGGGCTCTTGCTCTCCTCATCTACCTCTATTCAAAAGGAAGAGGAGCCACAACCTGTGCTTCCCTGGAGAACAACACTTCTAGCACTGAAAACCTCAATGGAGTCACAGTTTACAGGGTGTTCAGGAAGGTCGCATTAAAGAGACACAAGAACCAAAGTCAGAAACGATCCAAAATAAAGTTATGACCTTGCTAAACTTCTGGTGCCCAATCAGAAACCCGTGAGCATGGAGAGAGAAAGAGAGACTTGCATTGGCTAAGCCCTGCCAGTCCTTCGGCTGTGCGTGGAAGCCCAGAACGGGCTCCTCTATACACCCGAGCTCACATCATTCACCAAAGAACCACAGCCAGGGTCAAAGGCACCCACCAACCTCATCCTCATCACCTCATAGCCCGTCTTTGCTTTCACCAGGAATTTTGTGGGTGATTTTATTTGAGTCCTGTGCTTTCAGATGTCATTGAATGCTTGATGAGGTAAATTCGTAGCAAACGATTGACTTCTTTACCTGGCCAACTTTTTCTGTGCTCCCCTCCCCGGGCAAGAGATGCCCACTAGCTCCATCCAACAATTATTGTTTTTATCTATTCTGGGTTTAAACATTTTTTATTCAAATGGCTCTGCCTCTCATTCCAAAGACCAATGCATAATAAAGCGAGGATGTTCCTGGCTGCTACAAAACTAATTTTAACCTTGAGCAAATCAGGGATTACACATTCATCATTCAAACTATTTAAAGATGTTATATGCCTTTTTTTTCCCCCCGTTAATTTAATAAACTCCTTCTGCACAATAAATATTCCCTTTACAGTTGAAGCTTCTTTTTTCTTTCTTGCAAAGGGAAGACCTGCATTAGCAGTTGGTAGTAGGTGTTAATCCAAAAAGAATTAAGTTCTGTCAACTAAATTTTACAATGTGACACATTTTATCACTAAATACTATCTTAACCAGCCCTGCAGTCCTTTGCATGATGCCGACACATGCGAGCTGCACAGCCACCCCTCGCAGAGCACGCTATATTGCTTTAAGAAAACGTGAACAATAACAATGAAAACAAGAGGACACATCTAAGGAAAATAAATTAAAAAACACACACACACACACACATTGCTGCATCTCTAACAGGTTAAAAAAGCCACACCTTATTTTAAAAAAAAAAAAACTTGCAAATAGCCAAGAAGGAGTATTTTCGCTCTCTGGCTCTATGTTATATACACCTCTTTTTCTTCCGAAAGAAGAAAACTGTTAGCACGTCCATTTACTGTTGTGCAGAAAACGACACTCAGGATAATTTTAAGGAGAAAAGAGGAAAACTATGGACTTAATCTTCTGGCATCATTTTACTTATATCAGCCTGAAATTAAAGAGCAAAGAGCTCTCTCCCACCAAAGCCTCCTCGGTACCTACCTCGTCCAGGGGTGCTCGCGGCGGAGATGAGCGGATGTCTTGGAAACAAAAAGATGCCCATTTAAAACAAGCCCGTTTGGTTGCTCAGAATTATTCTCAGCATCCGCCGATTTCCCACGACAAAACACCACAGGAAGTTTAAAGACTCTTTTTTTTTTTTTTTTCCCCTGCCTTTTCCCCCCCTTCCCCAAGACGCCAGGATTTCGCAGCAAACTGAAGGCACCGACCCCAGACCCTAGCGGGATACCCTAGGGACGGCGGCAGCGCCGAGCGGGGACATCGCTGCCTGCGACAGCAGCGCGAACTGGCCTCGACAGCGTTTGGACAGGAGTTTGGGGGCGGAGGGCGGGGGAAAAAGGGAACAGAGAGAAAGCGCGTGGGGAAACGGGGCTGGTTCCCCGTGACGGCCCCGCGGGCCGCGCTCGGGTGGCGCCCCG